>VXAZ01001831.1:330599-465926 GCA_013399875.1 Gymnorhina tibicen | reverse complement strand
TTTGTTTGTTTGTTTGTTTTGGTTTTTGGTTTTGTTTGGTTTCAGTAGCAAATAAGTGGAGCAGCATTGGGTAGAAATCACTCACAAAGTTCAGTCTCCATTCCTGGAAAAGCCTCAGGTGTTCTGTGGAACCTGCAATCCTGCTGGGCGAGAGGCTGATGCCTCAAATTTAGTCAGAAGATGGGTGGATGGGTCAGTCTTTTGAAATACACTCACCTCTATGAGATACTATATATTATTTTATATATATATATAATCATATATTATTATATGTGTCTTTTACCTATATTGCATCTACAATGTAGATGTACATGTCTATTTAAACAATGAAATATTTATGGCATGGCTGCATCTGTTCGTGTCCACCAGAAGAGAGAGCTTCTCTTTTTAGAGAGAAGCTGTCTCTGCTGTCCTATCAATTACTTGTGCTTAAGCATTTAACATTACTGTTCTCTGCTCTACAGGGGAAAATAAATCTCAGACACATGCTTTTCCCCAGGCAAAGTAGGAGGACTGAGGACCTCTTGGAGGAATGTTCAGCCTGCAAACTTGTTTTCTCCTCCTCTGAGTGTTGCATTAAAATCACTAAATTGATGCCTGAACAGTTTGTCTAGGAGAAGAGCAAGAGAGACTGAGAAACAGAATGAACAGTCAGTGTGGTATGAAGACAGATAAAAGTAACTGTATGAGGATGGATAAGAAAAAGCAAGTAGATTTGGAGTTGTTTTCACTGAGAACTTAATAAAACAGAATATCCTTTTATGACCAAGTGACCTGCCTAGTGGATGAGGGGAAGTCTGTGCACGTAGTCTACCTGGACTTCAGCAGAGCTTTCAACAGTGTCTCCCACAGCATTTTCTTGGAGATGCTGGCAGCCCATGGCTTGGAGCCCACTCTTCTCTAAAGGGTTAAAAACTGTCTGGATGACTGGGCCCAGAGAGTGGTGGTGAATGGTGCCACATTCAGTTGGTGACTGGTCATTAGTGGGGTTCCCCAGGGCTCAGTATTGGGCCCAGTCCTGTTTAATAATATCTTTATTAACAAAGATCTGGATAAGGGGCTGGAGAGCACCCTCAGTAAGTTTGCAGATGACACCAAGTTGGGTGGGAGTGTTGATCTGCTGGAGGGTAAGAAGGCTCTGCAAAGGGATCTGGACAGGCTAGATCAGTGGGCTGAGGCAAATGGTGTGAGGGTCAACAAGGTGAAATGACAGGTCCTACATTTAAGCCACAGCAACCCCCTGCAGAGCTCCATGCTGGGGGCAGAGTGGCTGGAAAGCATCCCAGTGGAAAAGAACCTGGAGGTGCTGGTTGATAGTGGCTCAATATGAGCCCAGGTGAGCAAGAATACCAGTGGTATCCTGGTCTGTATCAGCAATAGTGTGGCCAGCAGGACCAGGGCAGGGATTGTCCCCCTGAACTCAGCACTGGTGAGGCCATACCTCAAGTGCTGTGTCCAGTTCTGGGCCCCTCAGTTCAGGAAGGACATTGAGGTGCTGGAGGTGTTTAGTCTGGGGAGACCTTATCACTCTACAAGTACCTGAAAGGAGGCTGTACAAAAGTGGGATTTGGCCTCTTCTCCCAGGCAGCCAGTGACAGGACAAGAGGAAATGGCCTCAAGCTGCACCAGGGGAGGTTCAGGTTGAGCATCAGAAGGAATTTCTTTATCGTAAAGATTTCAAACCCTGGAATGGTCTGCCCAGGGGGTTGTGGGGGTCATCATCCCCGAACTGTTCAAGGAATGACTGGACATAGTACTTAGTGCTATGGTTTAATAGACAAGGTGGTGTTTAGTCAAAGGCTGGACTTGATGATTGTGGAGGTCTTTTCCAACTTTAATGATTCTATGATCAGTCTGCGCCAAAGTCTCCATTTTGAAGGCGATGTGTTTTGAGGTGTGTCCTCCTCGCTGATGCTGACTTCCCCTCTGGCTCTTCGCACCTTTTACTGAGGGTAGAAGAGCCTCTTCCCACAGATTGTATGTGGCATTCTCTCCCCTTCTCTCTCCATCTTTGTGCAAATATCTGTAAAACTATTTAATCTTTTGCTAATGAACTGGCACGGAACCAGTTCCTCAAAATAATTTTGCTGCTCTAATGCTCCTTCACATAATAATACTGCGTAATCTTTTTGTAGTAGTTCTGTGTTTCTATGTGAATCGCACACCTATTACTGCCTTTTCACATGGTCTGAACAGCAACTTTGCCTTCGCTGAGGCAGCCACTTGAGCAGTGTTCTGCAATGCTCTATAGCTCATGGCATTGCCTGCCCTATGTAGAGAGCTAAAAATGACCCTGCATCCAAATACTAATTGCTGTGCCTTGCTTTCACTGTTCAGATCCTTACTACAATCCCTTGCAGGCATAAGAAAATCTCAGCAGTCAGTGATTTTTGCATTGCAAACTTTCAGCTACCCTAGGATTACAGTTCATATCTGCAAATGAGAGTGAAGAGGGAAAATGATTCAGAAGAGCAGGCTCTTTTAAAAAACATTTTCTTATGTTACAAATGTTAAGGGAGAAGTTGCTCCTGTTGCTTGAGTTGGTTCAAGCACGGGGGGGGGCGAAGTTCTCAAGCTCACTGCACTCTGTCCCTGCCTGCACAGCATCACACCCCTGCACCCCTGTATCATTTGAGACCCACAAGGGTGCTGTCACATCTCATCTGCCTTATCCTCAGCCCAGCACCATTCCTCCAGAGGGATGTCCCTGCACCAGGCTCCCAGGACACCTCACTGCTCTGCACCCATGCAGCCAAGCCTCTCCGGGGGCTTGCACTGGGTCAAGGTCCAAAAAGAGGGGAGTTACTGTTTCCCTCTGCAGATCCTGGCATTCCCCATGGCTGCAGAGCAGAAGGACACATACCCAGGAAGTCATAGAAGAGGAGACAGGATGTTTACATGTGCACCTCGTGCCATGCAAATTCTGACCTGGTTGCTCTGGTTTAACTGCCCTGACACAATGACCTCTTTGCCCAGGTAATGCCTCCAGCCACCTGTCCCACACGCACTCTATTCATGGGCAACCCATGGCATGTGGTTGTGCTCCTTTTCACAGTCTTTCAGTGGGTGTTAGTAACCTAACACATTAACCTCCTATACTATCTACAATAAAGAAGAAAACAATCCTTCTGGCTAATCGCCCGTACCAGTTCCAGACCACAGCATAGGGCACATCCTGTTTGCCAACCTTTCCCTTTAGCTGTTGATGCCTTTTGGTTGCCCACCATTCAGGATAAGTGCCAAGTATCAGAGGACCAGCTCCCAATGAGCTCCTCTTAGTCTGCTGAGTGCTGATCACATTGATCAGATTATGGAGCAGAAATAAAACCCTTTGAATTAATGTTATTACTATAGATAATAAAAATCCTGGAACATTATGGGTGTTATACTCATCAGTCGTCCAAAATTTCCAGCCTTAAAAAAGCATGAGAAATTTTGTCTCTTTCTGTGTCACCAAAAACCTACAAAGCAAATATTTCTTGTTGGGCTATTTACAGAATACCCTGGGTTGCTTTGTAGGAGATCTCAAGCCAACTGTCTTGATATTTTTCATTTACTGGCTGAAACAAAAACAATGTACAGAAGCCCATGATTAAATTAATTTACTACTACTTTTTTAAACACAAATATTGCAGTTTGTTATTTCTGCATCATAGGCTATAGAGAGCTATTTATAACCATGTGACTGATGAGAGTTACCTTTCCTGTGAAGAAGTTTCCGAAACTTAAATTATCATTATTACAGTGAAGTAAACTGCATAGTGAACCTAGGAGCTTTTCCCACCCCCTCAGAGGAGGAAGGTGAAGGTTATATGACTGTAATTATCCACACCACACAAAACCAGGAAATAAAGTGGGAGATCAAGCACAGTATCTAGTCAAAGCAAAGAAGTTTCTACTGCCCAAAACTGAAGGAAATGGTACCCTAGGTCTTGCTCTTCCCCACATGATAGTCTCAGAGCCACAGGGAAGATGAGATGCCAGGCTGGAAGCAAAAATGGAGGATAGTCCCAGTCAGACAGGTTGCTGCTGCTTTGGAGAAAAGCGAAGCTTAGCTGCTAATGACTACAGATGGGACTTTTACCTTGAGGAAAACTTATTTTCCTCCAAAATGAAATCAGCATTCCCTGAATAAATAGGATGACAAAGCCCATGATTTCCCACTTTTCTTGTTGATATTTTCATGTGAAACAAAGACCACACATTGTCAGGGAAAATAGCTCTTCCTTTGTTCCATGGAGAAATGCAGTAACCTTCCATAAACAACTGAGCAAAAGTCTGTGAAGGGGTGGCCAGGGGGAGATGGTGGGGGGTGATTATTTACAGATAAAAGGCATTTTCTCATAAATGAGAAGGATTCAGCTCTAACTCAAGGACCTCAGTAACCAGTTCAGAAGACATTTCTTAACAGCAGCCGTTCAAACACAGTTTTCTGTGTATCTCAGAGTCTGTATTTTTTAAATACTGCTTGTTTCATACAGATGATGCAAGGACTCATCTCAAGCATCTTCTGTTTTTCAGATGGTGCCTGTGAACTTGATGGGATTTTAGCAGGATAATGCAAACCTGGCATGAGGTTCAGTGTGGTAACATCGGCTGAACATCGACTCATAGAATGATTTGGGTTGGAAGGGACATTAAAGCTGTCAGCCTCCCTGCCATGGGCAGGGAAACTTTCTACTAGACCGGGTCGTTCCAAGGCCCGTCCAGCCTGGCCTTGAATACTTCCAGGGGTGGGGCATCCACAGCTTCTCTGGACAACCTGTGCCAGGGCCTCACCGCCCTCACAGGGAGGAGTTTTCTTCCAGTAGCTAATCTAAATCTACCCTCTGCTGCACTTCAGCGTGAGGCGGCAGGGAAATTTGGGGTCTGTTTCTGTACGAAAATGGACCTACAGCTGCTATTGATTTCCAACTTAAAAAGACAGCACTTCTGTAAAAACGCCTTATGAGCTCCATATATTGTCAGCTCCTATGAAAGTTTAATAAGGTGCTTGGTGGTGATGCTGAAAGAGGAGCTATAAACCATTTGATTTCTAGTAATCCCCAGGACACACAGTGAGAAATGTATAGTTATCCAAAAGCTGCTTCCTCTGGGAAGAGAAGGACCTGAAATACAGCTGCCTTGTGAGCTCTTGGAAGACATAAGCTTCTCTCTGTGCGGGGCTGGCCTGTGTTGGAAACCCTGAAGGAGATCTGTTTATCTGCACCACCTGGATTTAAAAAATCAAGGATTTTATTCAGGCCTGAAAGTTGAAGCCATCCTCTAAAGGCCTTGGTCTTGCTGCTGTACTCATGTGGCAGGTGGGATGATCTCTTGCTCTCTGTGTCTGCCTAGCAAGTCAAAGGGGCTGTGATAGCATTTATTTCTCTCCACTTTCATTGCTTATACCTGTGCTCACCATGTGAAGAGGTAAAGCACCTCCTGCTGATCTCCCCACCATCAGAAGTATGCTGCTGCCATGCCACCATCCATGCAGAGAGGGGCATTTCCCCTGCTCTCCCCAGGACAAAGAGATTCCAGGGACACATTTGTGCCTCTCCAGTCCTTTGTGCTCTCTGCCCCAGGTCCTCATCTGTAAAAAATCCACAGCTCGTCCTAAATTCACTGTGGTTTTAGCAGGTACAAATATTCCATGAAATTTAAAGTCCTTGCAGGAGCATCCAGCTGTATAATATACATTTAATTACGGAGCTATTAGGAATAATTTGCATAACAATTAGCAGCTAAAGGAGTCACCAAATCGAAGTCACTTCTCTTGAAGCAGTTTTTATGCAACTGAACCTTTTGAAATCAGCATGTTTTCTCTTGAATTTGCATTAGAAATAGTGTGCTTTTTGAAATAACAGAGTGTTAAAAAATAACTGTGAGCTTTTATACAGTGCTCTGCTGTCACAGAGATCTGCCCCACACTGATGGCAGCGCTACTGGAAACGTCCTCTGTCGAGGACTCCAACTGCAGGAGATCTGAGCAGCACGGCTTAGAGCCAGGAGGCAGCTGTTTTGGCTCTTGATCTGTTGCAATGTCTCACAATTTTCTTTGTGCTGTGTGAATCTTTGCATCTGACCTGCAGCTCACAGAAACCAGCAGCTGTTTGGGAATCAGCTCTTGTGAGCCTTGTCTTGTTACACTGTGCACTTTATTGTCAGGGAATAGAGCTATTAATGAATCAAAGTCAATTGCTTCTCCAAAAGTACCTGGCATTACGGTGTTCAGGCATGTATTAAAGCAAGAGTTTTACAGTGTCTTAAATAAGGACTCACAAAGCTGATTGTAAAGTAAAAAAAAACCAACCAACCAAACAAAAAACTCAAAAAAAAACAACAACAAAACCCAACAAAACCAGAACTTTTAGGTCTTTATATCTGCTTATTTTTGCTTCTTTGTGATATATAGAAGCAGCCTGGAAAGTTAACTCTGCTTCTGTATTAACTGTTCAACTTGCATCTGTACACCAGAAATACCAGATTTTAGCTTCCACATTTTTGCTGAAGGAGCCAGGGAGAACTGGAGAACCTTTGGGAATTGGCCAAAGAAACAAGGTGATAAAGTGAATGTCTGGTCTGCAGGAACATTTCACTCACAAAGGGTAAATGAATAAAAGGTTCAGCAAGCTTATAACACTGCTCAGGCTTGGCTTCAGGTGCCAGGGACCAGCAGGACTGCTTTGCTGTGCCTGGCAGCATTAAGAGCTGTGGCTGTGACAGGAAAAAGTTGGGGGTGGTTTTGGTAATTTTTGGTGAAAATAAATTAACAGATGGTGTTCAGCAATGACCTTTTTAGAAAACTACGTTTTTAAAAACCTGTCTTTATCCACAACTAATACATGGATAAGCAGAATTAATTTGGTTGTAGGCAGTCTGCTCAGGAAAGAGAAGAACATCTCCTTTGACCTTCACTAGATCTATCATATTTCAAAAAGCAAATAATTTGGATTACACCATCTCAGAAAATGCCTTGAAATTGCTTAAAGGGAGAATACAACCTTCTTCCTAATCTCTGATCCCTCTAACCCTTGCCCTCTCCCTTCAATTACCTACATCTAAGTTTATATCCTGTATTATTTCTTCAGCATTAGCACTGTGCCCTTCCGGGATGAACAGTGCTTCCCAGAGCTCCTGCAGCACTGTGCAGGTGGAACACAAGGATGCTTAGGAAGAATCAAAGATGTGGAGATGTAAAATACGGACACCTGCTGTAACCCAGCGACTCAGGGACTGCCCTGCGGCCGGTGAGCGCATTGAGGGAGAAGCAGCCCTGAGGGCGGGCTTTGAGCAGCTCAGCTGAGCAGATGCTGCCTGAGAGCAAAGGAAAGAGGTCTCTGTGAGTCCTCAAAGCTGCTGGGGGATTTCTGCTGGGCCCTCAGAACCTGCACAGTAATTGCTCCATTTTTGTGCACACACTGCTTTTCTTTGACTCCTGTGTGTAGTGGTAAGGGGGATTCTCTTCTTGGGGGGTTCAAAATGATCCTCATGAGTCCTTTCCTCACAAAGAGCGTTGTAGGCAGAAGTATTTGGTCTCTTTGACCAAACTCAGCTCTCCAGATCTGAAGAGTGGATTGTTCCAAGAGAGAGGGTGAGGAGGAAAGGTGAAGACATAGCAGGGACAGAGGGGAAAGCCTCAGACAAAACCAGGGCAACAGAGACATTAGCGGTGCAGGTCTGGTCTAGTGACCCAGCAGCACGACCGAGAGCACACGTGGCTCTGGAGAGCTGTTCCTCGGTCCCTGCACTGCAGCAGAGGGCACCAGAAAGCAACAGAAACCGCTCTGTGCTAACAGCTCGTGAAATACCAATGTCTGCGTTACAGAGACTGGCGGTGGCCTTGGCTCTGTGCCTTAGGTGGGAAGGAATGATGAAGAAAGACTCGACAGCCCTCTGTTGCATACTTTAAATTATCATAAACACAGGCAGCGTTCATGGCCGTGAGCTCTCGTGGCCCGGCTCAAACCCACGCTGTGGCTGCCACTTTGGTGTGGCTCCTGCGTGTTATGGAAGCACCTCGGTGCAGAGGCACCGCTGCCCTGTGGAATGTGATGTGCTTCCAGCACGCTGAAAGCTGGAGACCTTCCCGAGATGGGGAGATGGGTCTCTGTCACCCCTGCAGAGGATGCTCCCGGCCCTTCCGCAGCCACACTAGGGCTCGCAGCTGCAGAGGGCAGTGCTGTACGGCGCTCACAGCCCCCTTCTCCTGCGAGGGCCACCCGTGCGATGTGCTCGCTCCCAGACCCACAGCTGACCCCCGGCAAGGGCGGTGGGGGCCCCCCGGGGCAGCCCAACCGCTGTCCCCGCGTACCACTCCCCTCCGGCGCCGAGGGTGCCGCGCTGAGGGCGGCGGGTGGCGGGACCACCCCGCCGGCCGAGGGAGGGCTGGCCCACACCCCGTCCCGCCCCGCCGGTGCCCGTCCCCTCGATTCCCCCGGTCCGGCGGGCGGGCGGCGCCTGCGGCGGGCGGAGGGAGTTTCCAGGAAGTGGCCATATTGGATCCATTCAGCCGCATCCACCCGTGGCGGGCAGCGACAGCGCGCTCCCGCCGCCGGAGCCGCGCCAGTCCCGGTCATGGCCGCCACCGACTTGGAGCGTTTCTCGGTGAGCACCGCCCCGCTCTCGTACGCGCCTCTCCTCCACCACACAACTTGGGGTTTCTTTGTCACTCGGAGGCGGGGGAATAACCCAGCGGGTGGTGGGGTCAGGACACCAGGGGGGATGCGCGGCCGCTGCCCCGCCGGCCCCCTCCGGGACCCTGGCGGCGGCGGCGGAAGCTGGGGAGGGAGCAGGGCGATGCCGGTGCCCGTGCGGGTAGAGTCCTTGCGGGAAGGTCCTGCCCGGGCCGTGGGCGGAGGGAACGGCGGGTGAAGGGCTCCGGGGCCTCGGAGCCCCCTCCGGTGCTGGAACCGGCGCCGGCACCGCCATGCTCGGGGACTCCTGCCGGGATGCCTAGGATGTTCACAAAGGGTATCCGGGATCCGTGTGTCTCCAGGCATGCAGCATCCCGCAAAGACGGGCGGTAAGAAATGGGGTCAGACCTTCCTAAATACGAATTGTTTACATACCGCTGGTATCCAAACACTCTGCAGTCGTAACTTAGCGGTGTGTATGTAATACAGCGAGAGACACGCTGATTCAAACACGGGTAAAGCAAACCCTTGAGACTGGCTGCTCTCTGAGCCAATGTATGAGGAACGCTGTACAGCAAATATGGAGCGTGACCTGTGCACCGCCGCCTCTCTGCAGCTCACATGTTGTATAACTGCTTTCGGAAGTCAATCTGGCTAAAATCTGTGTCGGCTCAAAACTATTCTTTGTCTACAGCTTGATTTTTTTGTTGTTGTTGGAAGGCTGTTCTCGTTAAATAGCTTGGTGTTGTGTCTTGTATGCTCTCAGAGCTAAAAACATTTTTACTTCATTAAATAACATAGCTCTCCAAAGTCAAAAAGGTCTGGTGTGATATTACTAAATAAATGGGAACAGCAGTGGTGGCTGTCTGAATTATAGGCATGCCGTTTGAGCACAAACAAGTCCCTGCTACTGTTTTGTCTGTAAGCGATTTTTTGCCAAGAATCTCAAACCCTGCTTCATTTCTTTGAATCCTGGCCCAAAAGTTTCCAGCTCAAGAATGAATTTGCAAGACTGTAACTTACTTAAAACCTGCATAAAGGAAAATGGAATTGGGGCTCTTATTAAAGCAAGTTAATGTTTCTAGGCTCTGGGAGGAGTAGATTAAGGTAAAGACAGTGGCAGAGAATGAAAACAACAAGACTCTCTGACTGCAATTCTTTTCTGCATTTTTATAATATAAAAATACTTTTAATGTAAATTTGGTGTGCCTGCTGTTGCCTATGCAGGTTTTCATAGGTGTTACAGGAACCTAAAATATTGCCTAGTTCTGGAGAAAATTAAATTAATTTGCATTTTTTGGTGTGGGTACTTGAATGCTTGGTGTACTTACATCAGTACTCTATCACTTTGATTTTAAAAAAATAGAAAGGGGGGAAAAAACCTCTTGAAGTTGCTTGGCTCTCATTTGGGCACCAAAGGGAAATGGCTGGGCTCCAGCATGGCTTGAGTGCCCAACTCCATTAGGAAGAAATCTGCTTGCTTTGTGCAGGGAGCTGGGATGAATTTATAGGGATCTGCAGGCACGGTATGTCTGGTGATCTGATGATCTCAGTTTGCCTTTTGCCTGGAACCATGGATCTGGCAGAGGTGAGTGGGAGATTTGATGTGGCGCAGATGTCTGTCCCAGCTGCTGTTTCCTTTACCCCTAGCATGTGTGTCAGCTGTTTTTCCTCCAGCAGTATCATGGAAACCTCCTGATTCAGGTGTTCTGAGTTGTTCTTTCTCTGGGGCTTACAGGTTTCTTGTTGCCATTTTATATCACTGTACCTCAGCTTCCTGAGCTTGAAGTCCATGTGGGAGTAGCTTGTTATTGCCAAGCAAAAGTGATGATAAATTCACTTATTTTTACCAGCTGTTTGTATTTGCAGTAGGGAGTAATGTTGGAAAAGCCTCTGAAGTAGGATTTTGATACACAATGGGTCATGCTATTCAGATTGGTGAAGCTATTTATAAGTGTCCAGCTGACAGTGACATCCTGGAATGTAGTGACCTTTAGGTTCGGATAATGTGTTTTGAAAACTCCCCAGATGCACGCTTCCCTTGTACTGTCCTCCAGAATGCCTCTGTCTCCAGCACAATAAAGTTCCCTTCAAGTGCTGCTGTTGGAAATGACCAACAAAAGCAAACTAAAGGAAGCTCGCCCATGGAAAGCTGTCTCTGAGGCAGCAGGATCACACCAGTGGTGCTCAACACTTGCCTTTGTTTTTGTGGCTGTAGTGTTGTGAGAGAGATTTGCTTCAGCCCCTGGAGACTTAAGTTTTCTGCTGATCTGCTCTGAGAGCATGGCTCACTACAGCTGTGTTCAGGTCTTAGGCTGCAGGCATTGCTTCTGGAGACTCGGAGCTGCTCACCACCAGGGTGGAAGGAAAACTGATAAAGTTCGGTTCATTTGTGGAATACTTCTATTTTGTCATTAAAGCTCAGAGCTTCTCCATTGCCTGAGCTGGCCAGTGCTGAGTTAGCGCATGTGGTGACTGTGCTGGAGCAGGCACTAGCAGTATTAGCAAGGATGTTGGGATGTTGAGTGGGAAACAGCCCAACCCCCATGTGCAAGTGGAAGCCAGAAAGTGCTTGAAATGCAGCAGGGAAATGCAGAAGCTCTGAAGGAGCTTGGAAAAGCTGGAAGCAGAAAAAGTGATAGAGAAGCGACTGGAGATGCGTAGGAGAATAAATGGGATGAGATGTGAGACTCAGACTGTAAGACTTCTGTTTTCCCAAATCTGTTGCTTTCTCTCTCTTTAAATAAACCCATTGACCTCACAAAATGCTGTTGCTTAACTATCTGCACTAACCCATGGCCTGACAGGGAGGTGCAAAGGCAGTGAGCTACAAACTGAGCAGTTCTTGTGAGAAGAAGCAGGTGTCCTTAGCCTCAAGGCTGGGATAAGAGTTTAATGTGAAAAGCTAACTTTTGGCTGATTGCTCTATGTGGACACCACCACTGCCTGCACGGACAGGGATGTGTGAACATTGATGCCCAGGGAAATCATAGCAGTGTGTGAGCTGTGGTTAGGGACGGCTATCCACATGCAATCCTGAGATTTCCCTCCATGTAAGTGATTGACTGCTAGGCTGGTACTGGCAGCTTTACTATAAATTAATGTCCCTTAAACGATCTTGCAAAAAAAAAAAATCACTTTATACAGAGGAAAGCTGAACAGCAACTTCTTCGCTGAAAATAGATGATGGGATTTGCTTTGTCTCAGCAAGTTCCTGAGCTTGGGGAGGATCTGGTGAGTTTGTCAGCTGTGTGTGAGTGCTACCTGTTTACATACCACTGCCTTCTTGTCACCTGCTCCGAGCTCTGTGGGAGGAGAGGAATCTTTGGATGGTGCCTGTTCCTGCCATAACTGCCTGTGTTGTAATAAACTTAATGTGTTGCTGTTGCTTTCTGTAAGCTCAGGGTTCACTTAATGATTGCACAGCCTAAACCCACTCTTCCCTGTGAGGGGCCAGTGTGATGCTTTAGTCTGTGAAAGATGGGCTGAAGGAGTGAGCTGAGAACAGCTGTGTTTCATGACCAGAAGTCTTATCACTGCAGGTCCTAAGCACAGGCTTACATTTTCTTCTAAACACACTCTCAAGGAAAACCTTTCTATGGCTCAATTCCAGTGGAAAACAGGGTTGTTTTGAATTCAGACATTCCCTCTGCTCTCTTTTTTGCCCAGGCAGTTGGCACTATTTGGAAGTTCCAGGATTAAATCTCCTTTTCTGTTTTTGCTATTCAGTTATTTTACCTTTTGCCGGGAAAAACTCAAGTGGTCCCCCATGCAGTGTGGAGCACAAGTGACAGGTTTTTCTCCAAGCTGGTAGCAGGCACCAGGAAGCCAACCCAGCAGGAGCAGCCCTTTCCCTCCCTGCGCTGGCCTGTAGTCAACTCTTCTGCCTGTAGTGCATGCTTTTTTTGGGAAGGAACGATGCAGAAAATGGCCTTCCACTGGAGGGGACAAATTGGTGGTTGCGTCTCCAAGCCCTGCAATCCCTCCCCTGGAATTTTGCCTGTCCTCACACAGGAAGCCAGCTCTGACTGGCCTCAACCACAGAACCGATTAACTCAACCCCAGCCCATGGCAGTTAAACACTTATTTTCAGTTTATGCATGGGGTACAAATGTTGCCCAGAATAAGATTTTTTTTGTATTTTTTTTTTCTCTTCTCCACTGTGGTGCTGTCACTGCTAGTGAATCCGGAGTGTCTCTTCCTCCTGTAGCAGAGATGCAACATGTTGTTCTGCGTGGGAGCTCCAGAGCTGCTCTGAACCACTCATAACTGCAGTGAATGCTGAGGCAGTGGGTGGAAGGATGTGAGCTGGTGGAGGCTGAGGCTGTGTGTGCCCTCGGCATCAGCAAAACAAATGAGAGCCTGAAGAATAACTGCCTTTCAGGAGGCCGGCATGGTGTCAGGGCTTGTCATCTGTGCTGTGGTGGCAGCTGTCAGCCAGTCCCCAGCGTTGCTGGAAGACCAAAAGCTCCCTAAATATTATCTTCTGTGGCAGAATACCAGTGCTGTCTACAGCTGTGGGGAGAGGCACAGCCCTGTCTCTGAGTGCCCCCGCTGTCCCCAGTCCTGTCATCTCAAGGCACTACTGTGCAAGCCAAGGGCCCCAGCACTGGGCTGGTTTTCTGTCTGCAGGAGCAACAGCCACGCTCATCTCCTTTCCTTCCCATGCTCCTTTGGCTCGGAGCTTGGGAGGGGAAGAAACTGGTATGATGCTGAATTGGCTTTTCCTGGGTTATGCAATTAAGAGGAGAAATTTGGGAGGCGATGGGACTGAAGGAGATGTGCAGGGTGTGGGCATGCTGGTTCACCCTGCCTGTGTAGGGTAAGGACATGTTTATTGGATTAGTTTTGATTATTCAGAATGTGTTTTGGACACACTTCAGGCTGTGGATGGGAGAAGCTGCCCTGTTTGTTTCAGATGCCCTGTTTGTGCAGCCTTTGGAAATAACATTGTCCTGTCCCTACTTGTTTTGTTGAGGTTGGCATTGTGTTTATGCAGAATCTGCTTGTTTCTCCCCTTCCCCACATCTGTGTAGCTGCAGTGAGCTCTGGGTTTATAACTGAAGCTTTGCATTTGTATTCGAATCATAAAAGTGTCAGATGGATGAGAGAACCCATCTCTTCTCCCAGAGCAGCTCAAGTGAGAAAAAAAAATCCTGAAAGTGCTGCTTCTGTTCAGTCCCAGCCATGTGCTTTCCTTCCAGAGCCTCTTCTCTGGCATAAGCAGCCATGCTCACCTCCAGCTGGTGACATTGGGATGCAGAAGGTGAACCCAGACAGAGAATCATCCTCCAAATGGGGTGACGGACGACTTTCATAGGAGGGTTGTGTCAGTGAGAACCGCAGGATTCTTGGACACAGCCCTAGTCGCCAGTCTTGGCTTGCGGCTGACCAGGGTCCATGGGGTCAGGGCTGTGAAGGCACCATTTTCAGATGTTCAGATTCCTTTGTGAAGCCAAAAAGTGTCCGTCTCCCACATGCATGGAATTCCAGAGATGTCAGACAGCTCGAGTAAGGTTCCCATGGAGCACCCTGTCTCGGAGCTCTTGCCCTTTCTGGCTGCACCACCTCAAAACCAGACTGTCAGAGGGAGCTGTGGAGCCAGAGAGCCTGGACTGGATTTCTATCGAAGGGTTGGGGTTCTCCCATCCTCACCTCACCATTGCATGAGTTGCTGAGTCTGCATTTTGTATGCAAGGGAACATGTGGGGAATGCATCAAGTCCTCCACAGGCAACCAGTGTGCTTCAGCTGGCTCTGGCTGTAACAGAGGCAGGACTCAGCCCTCAGCTTCTGCTCGTCTGGGTTCATGTCTGCCTGCAAAGGACTGTACGGGCATGCCTTCAGCTGTGGCTGCTGTGGAGCATGTTCCCAGAGCTTGTGGTGATGCTGGAAAATGGAACCTTCCTGCATCTGCCAGGATCTCCCACTCAATCCTCAGGTCTCTTGCTGGGAGAGGAGACCATCCCTGTTGTGTTGAACAGTGTGTGCATTCCTGGGGTGTCCAGGGTGTGGGGGCAGCTCAGGGCAGAGGGGCATTGCTGGGTCTCTGGTCCAGACCCTGCTTACAGCAGCCTTCCATCCTGAGCCACACTGATCCTGGCTTTCAGCTCTGCCACAGGAAAATGCCACTTGAGGAAGGCTGGCAGCTGGCCTCCCAGCAACATTCCCCTTCCCTTTTTCTGCAGCTAAGGTGCTTCCAGCTCATATTCCTAGATATAGATTTATTCTGTATTTTCATACAGAACAAATAGTCCTTTCAGCTTATCTTTTTGCTACATGTATTTTTCAAATAGAGCTTTTCTTTTCTTTTTTTCCATTGCCTTGATTCTTCAGATTAACGGTATTCTGTGCTAATACACTTGGAGGCTTTCTGGAGGCATGTGTTAATAGGATATATAGCAGTCAGCTTATTAGTATGATGACTCTGGTTTAGCCCTCAGAGGAGCTGAGTTGCTGTGGTATATTGTGGAATATTCTCTTTCTGGTGTCTTTCAGGCATTATTACAAGAAGACGTGGTCAGTAGCTGGAAGACCTGTTTGTAGAGATGCTGTGGGATGGCTGCATAAGACAAACTGGGAAAAAGCATACAGTGGTGACCAAAAGCTCTTGGGTTCCCATTATATCTCTGTTCCCTTCTCTAAAAATATAGTGGATAATAGTATTTATTTTAATTGGGCAATAAATTCTGGAAATGTATGTGGGAATTAACCATGTTTATTTTAAGTGGTAGCTAAAGCAAATAATCTTGGTGGCTGATATCCAGCGTGGCTTGTTTGGTGTGATGGTGAACCAGATTCCTTTTCCCCTCTTCAACACTTCTTTTAAACTGCTCCAAACTTTTTTCATTCCACTCCTTAAGGGTAGGCACTCAGTTTATCTCCTGCCTTTGTCCCACAGCCACTTGTGTTTGCCAAGTGTCTCCTCTTCCTCATGGAAGGATGCTGGGAAAGGGAAGAGATTCCACAGCTCAGAGGAGCTGAGTGTAAGCTGGGAATACATCTGCTGCCTTGGGTGAACTTGGGGAAGGTCTCCGCTAGATGCGGTGCTAAGATTAACTTCTTGACAGAGTTAATTGGGAAGTCCATTAAATGAAAAGCCTCAGCAGCTTTTGAATAAATAATTTTAAAAAGAAACTGACTAGGGCAGTGTTGGGTGTTGTTTGCCTGTATTTTAGGTTCTTTCAGTCTGTTTAAAAAGTTTTACTTGTGTTTTAGACTTTGCTTGGTTTTGAATAGCTTATGGGGGATGGAATTCTCAGGCTGCCAAGCTGAACTTTCTCATCCTTTAAGGTCATTTTGGAGGAAATGTCTTTCATTTTTGGTTCCATAGCTTTCTCTGTTTTAACCAACTTTCCTTATTCTCAAAGGCAACATTCATGTTTGCAAAACACTGTATACATAATGCCCACTAAATCCTGCTTTGCTCCGTTGTAAACTCTCGTCCAGGACTTGTGATAGAGACAAAATGCACATTTAATCCTTTCTTGATTAAGAAAGACCTCACAGTTAATTAATTAGGCTTTATAAATGTTATAGGGAAATCACTAAATAACAGCTTAAGAAAAGGAAGCATGGGGGAATTTTGTTTGTGGTGTAAAAAAGAGAGGAATTTAAGCCAGAAACAGTCAGTTTGTTTGCAGAAAATTAAAACTGATGTTGCATTCACAGGTTGTGAATGGATTGTCTTGGATGCGTGTAGTATAAGAAGATGAGGAGCTTTACTCTCCCTTGAGATTTGGCTCTGAGCATCAGCAAAAACTGATGTTTTAGCTTGTGCCATTTGATTCTGTGGATGTGTGTAGGATTTTTGTTTTATGTTCTGTGGTTTATTGTGTTTTTTTGAAGGAGGAAAGGCTGCTGGGGCTGGAGTGAAGCTGAAGGCAATGCCGTCAGTTCAGCTGTGTGCTCACAAGCGTTGAAGAGAGCAGGCTGGTGCAGAAGGGGAACACGTGGAGTGTGCAGGTCCCTGCTCCTGGCTGGCTGGCTGCTGGGACTGTCCTGCACCCGGCTAGTTGCTGGGATACAGCACAAGGTGTGCCACAGGAATCCAAGCGTGTTTTGGCACCAGTACCTACCGTGGATACAGGAAAGCAGTCAAGGAGTTTGCCTAAGGAGTTCCTCCCTTCAAAAGAGCTTGGCTTTCTCACTTAAATCCCTGTCCACCTTCTTACAGGAGGAGGCTGCAGTGCGTGCTCAGCACTGGGTATTGCAGGTGTGCAGCAGAGCCTTTGTTTCCCCGAGACTGCCCTGGGGCACATGGGACATTGTGAAATGTTGGCACTGGACCAGCGATTTTTTGAAATACTTGTTTTCCGTAGGTGCTGAGCATTGCACTTCACAATGCACTCACTGGTCACTTGCTGCTCTTAAAGTTTGTGAATAGCTCTTAAAAATAGGTCCAAAAGTTAAAGGCAAGAACTTCAGCTCTTGAGCCTTCTTGCTTCTATAGTATAAAGTGGCTTTAATTTTTATTTGGCATGTCTTGGTGGTGACTCCATATGTGGTTTCTTCAGTGATGTTTGTGCCTGCCTGGAGTGCAGCTGGGATCCAGGAGGGATATGAATAAAGGCTTGAGTGTCTGGGAAAATTCTTGGCATTCTTAGAAGAGTGGTTTAACAGGGGGCTGGGAATTGTGTTGGTTTAGTGTGAGGTTTTTGGGGGGGACTCCAGTGTAGGCTGGGAGCTTATTGTGAGCATGCAGCAACTGGAGATGGCTGGCTGGCACAGTGTCCCACGCACGGAGGGCTGGCTCAGACGTGGCTGTGCTCCTGTGTGCTGTGTGTTGGAAAACAGAAGGAAGGGAATGCACTTGAGGCTCTGCCCTGCCATTGCTGGAGCAGTGTTAGGCATCACCATGTTAGCTTTTACAGCTCTTTAGGGTTGCTACAACAGGGAAAAACAACTGTTGCCCCCCCCTGCACAGGCATAGAAGGCAGAACTGCTCACGGTCTTAGGTACATCCTGGTTGAATGACTGTGTACCACCACCAGAGTGGGCAGAAGCAGGAGGCAGCAGAGAAGATGAAACTCTTCATCTTCTGTTTTTGCTGTTGTAAGACAAGTGGTAAATCAGCAGAAACCCCACATTTAAAACTTTCCTTGTGGGCTTGTTTTTTCTTCCTTTCTTCTTTCCCCAGCCTGTTATTAAGTGCTCCATGATGGGGATCTGAAATTTAAGCCCATGCTTAAGATTAACTGAAAACCTTCAGAACCGAGTGTGTGCTTGCACTTTGCAAATCTCTTTGAGATTAGGTGCCATTTAGATGTGACAACTTTAGCCTAAAAGATGCTGAGAGCTCCACTGGCCAGCCCCGGCTGAGTGTGCTTCATTTTGTCTCCAGTGCCAAAGGTACCCACAAGGTCATGCCTACTCCACCTCTGTTGAGCCCTCTGTTAAGACTATGCTCAGAATCCTCTGACTGTCAAATCTGGTCTCATTACCTCTCTTGGACCGTCTCTTTCTTAGTAGAAAGTAGTAGCTTAGTAGACTGCAAAGTGCAATCTCATTCACTGATGCTGTTATACATCTAATAGTTGTTAGCCTGTGAGTACAAGACAGGTAATATATTCGTGTGTGTTAGTGACTGTTTTGAATGTTGCTCACACCACAGAGGTGTTTTTCATACATGAGGTGTTGTGTTGCTGTTAATTGCCCCTCAGCTTTGAGCTAGGCAAAAGAGATATTTCTTCATGGAAACATAAGTCTGTACTCGCTGCTGTCGCTTTGCAAATGTCAAGTGGCATTTATTGAGCCAGCATTCAGATGGAGAGATTCTCCTGAGAGAGGTAATTTGTCAGATTTTTCTGCATTGATCCAGAAGCTGGGCCAAGCTCCAGGGAGTGCCTGTTTGGACAAAGAAGCTGAATTTGGCCTCTGACACTGTTTGCCCAAAGGTCTCTAGGCAAGTCATCAACTGCTCCATGACTCAGTGTATTTGTGAAATGATGATAACTACAAGTGCCTTTGTAAGGCATCTTGCAGTGGTGGGCATTTAGGGGAGGTTATGGAGTTGGGCTAGGGACCTACATGTGCTGGATCCTGAAGCAGCTCTCTGTTTGTGGAACTGCTGCCTGAAGTTTCCAGCCTGGGATGGGCCAGGCAGTGCCTGTGGCTGGCAGTGCAGCTGCTGCGGTGCCAGCACACATGAGCCTGTACCTGGGACCAGCTTGCTCTGCTTGGATTGAATAAACAGCCAAATATCACTCAGTCCTTTCTCTGCTGAGTTGCAAAATGAGACTCCCTGCATCAGGATAGAATGATTTCCTGATTCCATGCCTTTCCATGCAGGAGACAAGGCAATAGCATCCTACAAACCCCACTGGTACATGTATTAATCTCTGTGTTGCACGCACTGTTGTGGTTTGTGGATGGGGCATCAAGAGGGTGAAGTCATTGTTTTGTGCCCAGCAGCAGTCCCCAGCTGTGCTGGGTGCGGGCCAGCCCCTTGGAGCAGCATCCATCCTGCCACAGGAGCTGTGCCAGCGGCATCGCGGCTGTGCAGAGCAGAGCCTGGGGAGCCATCCCTGCTCTTCCTCCTGCTGCTCTCTGAGTCATGCTGGTCAGGGACCTGCAATCTGCTAGCACTGGTTTCTTTTTCTGTTTTGATTTGACTGTAAATTGGAGGGGAGAGGATCTTGTGTGTGCTCTGCGCTTTGCCGTGTGCCTGGCACTCCATGTCCACATGTGCCCTGCAGGGCAAAGCGATGCTCCCCTGGGAATAGACAGTGCCACAGACCTGCTGCAAGGCACCGGTGTGACATAGATAATGCCTGGACCCAGGCTGCAAAGCACTGGAGGATTTGTTATGGTGTAAGGTCAAGGTGACATCCAGGATTGAGGAATTTAGAAACAAAAGTGTGCCTCAGTAGTGGGGATTGAAGTGCTGTGGAAAAGTGCCATGCAGATGTTGTGTTGTTGCCTCTTGCTGTTTTCTAAGTGTGTGTATGTAAAATGTAAATGGGAAAAGTCTGGGAAGAGAAGGACCTGAAATACAGCTGCCTTGTAAGCTCTTGGAAGACACAAGTTTCTCTCTGTGTGGGGCTGGCATGTGGGGAACTGCAGCCTGGCTACAGATCGCGGGCTGGTGGTGCAGAGGTACTGGAGGGAGTGTTTGGGAGCAGCAGACACCTTTGGGTTGAAGGTCACTGCTCAAGTGTAAGCCCTATTCATGTAACAGAAAGGAGAGAAAACTTAATTTCCTTCCTTCTTTCCCTGTAGGTCTTTGCTGTTTGGCCTTGGAAAATGTCAGCTGTTCATCTTTCTCACTTATGTTTTGTTGGGCTGTAGAAATGGGAAAGGGCACCTCAGATACAGAAAAGTTCTGTGCTGTCCCTCAGGGTATAAGTCCAGGAGTTGTCATTGTTTATCAGCTAAACCGTGTGATTTTTTGTTTTCCCTCTTGGTTTTATTCACCAGTTGCTTGTACGCTGATGAATCTACTGTAGCAGGGCCCAGGGTTTACGTTGCAAGTCCCATCATGCCAGGTTCTTAAAAATAAATATCACCATTTAAAAAAAATAAGTATCACCATTTATGATTGTGGCATTCAATTATGCTTTTGTTTACCCATATGCTTTCACCTGCGTCATTCAGGGAAAAAAAACCCTGAGAGTAGTCTCAAGCAGGAAACACAAGCATATGTCACTAAGGAGAATTTTGCAGTGGGATTAACTGAAAGATGATACTTCTAGAGATATTTATTTTTTTTTAGCCAACTGATATCAGAATGGTCTTTTCTACACAAGGTCCAGTCTGTTTATAGTGCTCCTGGTGAAAGCAAGAGAAGCACGTCTGAAAGCAGTGAGTTGCTCTGTTCTGTGCCAGGAGCCCCAGCTAAGGAACACTCTGCAGCTGAGGGGCAGCTGAACATGGATCTGGTCCCACTGCTGACATTCCCCTGCGTTGTGCAGGCAGCGATAAAACCACTCTTCCTGGAACAAGCTGCTGAAAAATGTAATAATGCACAGGGAAAGTGATGCTAGTTTGGAGGTGAAGCATAAAGAGAAACTGTGATGGCGTTTTTATTTTTTGAAGAATCATAGGCACACAGTTTGAAGCTGTAGCCTGTGCACTTCCCACAGGTTTCTTTGGTCACTGTCTACAAAGAAGAGCCTAATTAGTATGTGATGCTGTGTTGACTGTCTTCTGGGGATCTGGATTTGGTCTCTCTGATTGTGTTTCTCTGCTGCCTTTTCTTGTCTGACTTGCAGTAAAGAGCCAAATAACATATCATCTGCAGCGGATGTGATCTGTGGCCAGCTGCGCGCAGCAATACTGCTCCATCTTTCTGCCAGCGCTGCGGTCCTGCCGCAGGGCACAGCCTGGGCAACCCTGCTGGGGATGGCCTCAGAAGCCAGTGTGGGTTTGAAGCACAGTTTTTGGTTCCCTGGGCAGCTCTGTGCTGGTGTGGCCACAGTAATGGGCTGGTGTGCCATTGTGCATCCCAAATGCATCCAGCAGGCCATGTCCAGGAGCTGGGATGCCCGGTGCATTTACAGCACATTTGAAGCACTATGGTTGGAGGTTTCATTTCAGTTCTTGTGGTGCTCAGCTAAATGTGTCCATCTGTGCTACCAAGGACGTATCTGTCTTTCTGCTGCATGCTAGAAAACGGTTCTGTGATGCTGCTGTCAAATCAGAGCTAAAGATTGAGGTCCCTCTGGAATGGCTGTTGTTCCTATGGGCATGCCCCCAGACACCGTTTCTGTACCTGTTGCCTGGACAGAACATTTGTGAAAACGTTTAAAGGACTTTGGATTTGAAAATACATAAATTCTGCTCTGACCTTATGATGAATCTTTCATTTCCCACAAAATTCGAGATTCAAGATATGATTTATCCCCTTGGGTCTCTGCTTCAAGCCTGAAGATCAGTTCAAGGCACAGAAATTGAAGAGCACGTTCAAAGACTGCAAGTAAAACACTGATAGCTGCCCCATCATAGGATGTTATTAATTACCCAAGAAGGGATGTTCAGGGCTGCAGTGGCTATTTGAGGTGAGAGTTCCCACCTGGAGCCATTGCAGACTCCTAATTATTGTGTTGTGTAATGATAAAATGGGCTTCAGGAAAGGTTGGCTACCTCATGGTTATTTGCAGCCCCAGGATGGGGTCCTGCCTGGTAAGAAGCAGCAGAGTTGTCTCTCCAGGCTGTAAGATGGAGAGAACTGGTTCACACTGAGTGCTGTGGAGGGTAGGAGTGTTGCAGGGACCAGTTCAACTGGAAAGGGCGGGACTGTGTTCCTGCCTGGCTCTTGCAGTGGCTGATCCCATCTGGCTCTGCCATATGATCTGCCCAGCTCCTATCCTGCAAGGCAGTCTCATTGCTGGCGCAAAGTGTGGAGAAAGTTCTACTGAAATCCTTAGCTTTTGTTTAAAACAAACAAAACCACAAACAAAACCCCCCTACATTGCTGCATTACTGCTGCCCTCATTTATTGCAGCATTTGTGTTCTGGATTGATTATTTATGCTGAGTGTGGCAGGCTGGCTGCTTCTGTTGGAAAGGATTCTATTTGGAGTGTGACCTTGTCTTTACTAGCAGGTTTCAAGCTGTCTTTGAGCCACCCTGGCATGTGGGAGCTGGCCAAAAGGGCTGGTCGTTTGGGGCTGCTCATCAGGATATGGGCAGGTTCCTCTCCAGCACAGGTCCATACAGCAAACTCCACAAGTGAGCAGAAGTAGTGGTTGTGTTCACAAGGCTCTCAGGTTTCCAAGCTTGATGGATTGGAGGGAAAGAATAAAACTGAAAACCTTTTTCCCCCTTTCTGTATTTTCCTAATCTTATTACTTCCCAGCAGCTGTTGCCATTGTTTTTCCTAACACAGCAAAATCCTTTTGGAGATGAATGACATCTGAACACACTGCAAGCACAGCAAATGGTTTTCTCCTTTGGTATCAGCAGTACCTTGAACTTGAACCAGATCTGCTGCTTACAGAAATAAAGGAAACTGCATTTCAAGGTCACTGGCAAAAAATAGTCCACTGAAGTTTGGCTCATTGGTTTAGTAGCTTTGAGAGACAGTGAGCAGTTCTGAGCAGGTGTATTCCTGTCCTGTAGTGAACAGCAACTGAGTGCCAAAAAAAGAAGAGAAAAAGCCCTGTGCAGATGCATTTGGGTTTCCTGCGGCCAAGGTGTGACTGAGTTCTCCATGCAGCCTTGCCTGACTGGAGCCTATTTAAATGCAGCCTTGCTGAGCTGGAGCCTATTTTAAAATCTCGAGCAGTGGTGCTGCCTGTTGCCTGGAAACCTCCTCCCAGCCTCAGGCACTTTCAGCCTAATCATAGCCATCAGCAGCCTTTATTTATTTCCTATCCAAAATGTCATCCGAGGCTTCTGGTTTGTGTTTTTGTTTGCTTGTTTTTGTTTATTATTTAAAATGAAAAGACACAAAGTGTAACCGTCAAACTCGGTGACTTTCTGTGGGAACAGCTTGTTCGGCTGTCACTGCATTGCAGTGGTGGTAACTGGCATTTTAAGCTCTGTAAAGTGGTGGCTCAGAGGGACATGGGGAAGAGGAGAAGTGGGGGCTGAGAGACTGAGGAAGCCCCCCAAGCTCAACTGGTGCCTGCAGTGGCTTCCTGCGCCTTGTGACAGCCTCTTCCTCAAGGGGAAAACCAGACCTAATCAGCTCTTGAGTCTTTTCCCAGCACACACGTGTCCCAAGTTCCCCTTCCCTGTGCGGTTGTACCACCCCATGCGAGATCCAAAGGTCAGCATTGGGCTGACTGGAGCAGTGCAGACTCACTTTTAAAACACCCTGTATCCTGGGGTCTGAGCTGTAGCATCTCCCTGTGCTGACAGGTGAATGGAAGAAAGTTAAACTTGGAGATCTCCCTGTTTTAGGGGCCATTTTTATTTTTAATTCACCTAAACTCTCTGGCCATCTCAAAACCTTAATTGCTGACATCAGTTACACATGGAAACTTTAACTGATTGCTCTTTCTGCTAAGTTAGTGAGTGTGATCGATCCTGATCAGATGGAACAGGATGGATCACAAGAACCCAGCTATGATTCAATTGTGGTTTTGTCCAGCGAGCCCCTTGGGGAGAGCAGTTGGCTAAAATCATCTGAAAGTGGGTAAAAAATGCTAACCAGAACAGCCAGAAGGTTTATATGTGAGGCATAGAAGCTATTTCAGCTGTTCACAAGTTGTTCTTGTGATTTAAATGGTTTATTTTACAAGGCTGAGAATATTTGTTCTACCAAAGACAGAGCTGAAGGAGGCTTTGACTGAAGATGCAGTTGAACTAAGGTTTATGTTTTGTTTAGCAATCTTACTGCAGGCACAGAGCAATACACAAGGCTTATCACATCATTTATTTTCCTCTTGACTTCATTTACGTTTGACAGGCATCTTAGGCTCTTCTCAGGGATGCTCATGTCTCTCAGTGCTGGGACATTAAGTTCCAATTGTCAGGAACAGACAGAAGAACCAGAGCCAGACCAAGGGCAGACATTTTTTCCGTTCCCAACTTCTGTGTGTGCTGGTGATTAAGAAAAACAATCAATTACCAAAGAAATCGTGAGGGTGAATGAATTGTGCTCTGAAGTCCTGTCTCCTTGCTTTTCCATGGGTAAGAGTGCCTGAGAGGCTCCAGGGATGGTGGTCTGGTCCTTGGGTTCAGACATCGTTGCTTAGTTGTCCAGAGAGGTGTGCATCTGTTGAAATTCCAAACTTTCCTGATTTTAGCCACTAGAAAGAGAAATTATCCTTCTGTCAGCTCCTCTTTGCTGGACTTTGTAGCTGCTCTGCTCTCCCTTTCGTATAGCACGGGTCATAGAGCTGCTGTCTCCTTGGATTTTGTTGTCTTAGTTCCTAAGCAAAGCCTCTACAGGTCAGCTTCTGTGGGGGAGGGAGGAGACAGAAGGGAGAGCAAAGTGCACACGGGGGAGGCAGGAACAGGAACAGCAGAGGAACAGTGGAAAACTGTGTGGTCACAGATGGTAAATCAAGAGGGTTCCTTGCGCTGCCTGTGCCACCAGCACCCCCAGCGCCTGAGTGAACAAACCTCGCTGCTTGTGGCAATAGCAAAGGGGGAAAGACAAGTACTCAGGGAAAAATGCAGAGTCTGTCAAGCTGAATTCACTGCTGGAGGGTTTAAGAAAACAAAATTTAAAAAGTCAAGGAGAAATGAGTGCTAAAACTCACTGTGGTGGGTTTTCCTTTGCTAATCTCTCCCAGCTGCATGTAGTTGAAGCTCACGCTAGTGTTTTCTTTTCTTTAGTGTGGTAGCTTAGTTCTCCCAGTTCCCCATGAAGATCAGTATTTCACACCCTCTTTTCTGTTGTTGCTGGCTGTTGGGGGATTTGTGCTGTGGTGTGCCAAAACACAAGCTGTTGAGGGCACTGCTGGGGTTTGTGTGGTGGCCCTGCAGTGCCCAGAAGGCTGGGTGATCTTGGTCTCATCAGTCTGATTTGTCATCTCAGTGCAGTTCGCTAATCTGGCTTCTTCTCCCTGCCAGAATGAAGAGAAGAGGAACCTTTCCCTGGGGGGCCACGTGGGCTTCGACAGCCTCCCCGATCAGCTGGTCAGCAAGTCTGTCACACAAGGCTTCAGCTTCAACATCCTCTGTGTGGGTGAGCACAGTCCTCTGCAAACAGGCATGGGGGGAGGTTGGGACCAAGATTCTTGAGTGTCCTGCTATGCCACAAGCCTTGGCAGTCATTTAAGCAAGTCAGAAATGCCAAACTCTTAAAAAACACATTGAGTCAAACCAGGAGAATTTCTGTAATCAGTGAGGTATTGCTCATCATCTCTGCTGCAATAGCTTTACAATAGGAAGGATTAAGGGAAGGCTGTATATAGCAAGTTAAGTATTTCCATATGCAAACTGAGGTGGCTGGCACGAGCAGGTTTTGCTGGGTATGATGTCTAGGTAGATGCAGTCAGATGCAACATGGGTTATGTGAGAACTACTGGCGATAACTTGGTCATTTTTGAGTGTAAGCCTGCACCCCAAATCTGGGCACAAGAGATTTGTATCTGAGCAACATGGGTTATGTGAGAACTACTGGCGATAACTTGGTCATTTTTGAGTGTAAGCCTGCACCCCAAATCTGGGCACAAGAGGTTTGTGTCTGAGCTATGCCTGGTCAGTGCTTTCCCTGGTGTCAGAGGGCTTGAAGCATGGTCATCTCTGTGCTTGGAAAGGGAGGGGAAGTGTTCCTTATTAACTTTAAAATAACATCGTTATATTCTTGGCTTTTAATTTTGGTATTGATGTGATCTAGCAGACAATGCTGGCTGGAGTACTAGAGACAAATTCCTTTCAGTGATGAGATGAGCGTCATTTTTGCTTTGGCTGGTTCTTGTACGGTGTATGAGGTCTGAAGTATTGTAACCTGCTAGACCAGCAGAAATACATCCAGAGACAGCAGCTCCTATGGCTTTGTACAGACTGTGCAGTGACACCCTGACAACTTACACAAGGTGCCTGTGCCATACCCAAGTCACTTTTGCATATCCACACCACAAGTAAAAAGCATGGCTGAAATCACAGTTGAAATTCACAGACTTGTTCCTTAGCAGAAGGGTAATTGCAGCAGAGGTCAATATGTTTTTAATTAGTTTCATTCTTGGGGCTACCAGAATGGATATTCCTACATTCTCATTTAGCTTTTTTATAGTTTTTTTTGGACAAGAGAGAAAAAGCCTGTTTGCCAGGTCCTACTCCCAGCAGTGCCCACAACTGAACAGGAGAATGTAGCTTACATCAGGAAGTGAGTTCTCCATATGTCTACTTTCAGATTAATCTAGAGCACCAGCTGGCTTTATTTCCTTGCACAACTCTTAGCCACAGCTGGTAGGAAGCAATGTGTGTCTCTGCCACACTCTGAGCACTTTGAGGGGTTTATTCTCCTGTGAAGAGCAGAGCCTGAGGTGCTGGAAGAAGGAGAGAGTCCAAAGCCCTTGGCAGCAAGCATGGCACCTCCGTGGAGCTGAACCTTTCCCACCCTCCTGCTCTCCCACCAGTGTATCTGCTGTAGGGTTCCTCAGTGGTACCTGTCTCTGCTGAAATGGTAGCAGCATGGACTGCCTGGAAAATGAGCAGAGTAGAAGGTTATTTCCCTGGATTTTTCCTCTCTTCATCCCCATGACCAGTAGAGCTGTGTGTAGTGAATAAGGAGTTTAAATGGGGCCCCTTCTAGGCCAATCTGGAAAATACCAGTCTTGTTTTGTTACCAGGAACAGCAATTCAAAGCCCTTCTGCCTCACAAACAGCTTGTCAGCCAAATATTCTGGGACAGAGGTTTTTGTGATGCATCCCAGGTGTCCTCCAATGGCTACTAAAATTGTCCTCTCCACAGCTTCTCTAGTGCAGAATCCTAAGCAAAGTCAGGGGTCGTGGAAAGGAAGATAGCGTGTTTTGCTGTGCTGATGTGTTTTGTGTGATACTGGGAGACGAGAGCCAAGTGCTCTATGTTGTTTGCATTAAGCATGGGAGGCCTTCAAGAAGGCAGACACCTGTGTGACAATTACATGTCTGTCCACAAGCAATTCATGGTGAACTTCCACAGTGTATTTTAGTTCTGCTCTCTAATTAATGTGCTTTGAAGTCCCTATGGCAAATTCATGCTGCAGTGAGCTGATGATTTGTCCTCCCTAGGTGAGACTGGCATTGGGAAATCCACGCTGATGAACACCCTCTTCAACACCACGTTTGAGACGGAGGAAGCCAGTCACTACGAGAGCGCGGTTCGCTTGCGGCCGCGCACCTACGACCTGCAGGAGAGCAATGTCCACCTGAAGCTGACCATTGTGGATGCGGTTGGATTTGGGGATCAGATAAATAAAGATGAAAGGCAGGTCTTGTGCCATCTGCTTGGCGTTTCTGGGTTTGCCTTGTGCTTAGACATCAACTGCCTGCAGTTCCCCTTGCAGTGCTGCAGAAGTGTCTGTGTCTCTGTTAAAGGAGTTGCTCCCTGTAATGGCTCTGGTTCTGGAGACAAAGGGTAGAGGGAAATGGGTGAACAGCCAAAAAGAGAGGTCACAGGAGGTCTTTCCAGCAGTGAATGCTGTCCTCCAGGAGCATGAGCTGTTAACCAGCTGTCCTCAGAGCAGGGTCAGGAATTATCTGTTCTGGCAGTGTTCGGTGTTTCTGGACTTGTCTCATTTAACTACACAGACATCTTGTTCAAGCCCCAGGTAAAGGCTTTTTGGGACTCCAGGGTGTCTCCTTGGTCATGTTACATTGCTACAGACAGATGGCTCAGCCCTGAAATCTGGGCAAAGTTTGATCTGGGGAAGTAGTCGTCTATCCGTGCGCCACTGTTCTTAGGCTTTGCAGTGCAGCCTCAAGAATCTCCAGCAACCTTTGGGATTATAAGGTCTGTGTGTAAACACCACACTTTTCCTGTTGTAAAGCTAAATTGTTTGAGTCTTATAACTTGTTTTTAAGTGATACCATGGAATGTCTAGGAGAATTCCTTCAGCCTTTAAACTGTTTAGATTTGCTCTCCAGTAGCTCGTTTGCTAATGGGATGGTTTTAGTTACAGGCCAATCGTAGAGTACATTGATACGCAGTTTGAAAACTATTTGCAAGAAGAGCTGAAAATCCGCCGGTCTCTCTTCAACTACCATGACACAAGGATTCACGTCTGCCTCTACTTCATCACCCCCACTGGGCACTCACTGAAGTCCTTGGACCTAGTGACAATGAAGAAGCTGGATAGCAAGGTAAGGGGTTGGAGACTATGGTCCATCTTTCTGAAATGCTTCTGTTGGTACTGATTGTCATGTGGAAGCTTTATTCCTTCTGTGTAAGTGCTGGACTCATTCCTGCATGCCACCTGAGCCATTTTTAGGACTGTGGTAAAGCTTTGTCTGGCCTGGTGGTTGCTGAGGTCCTGTGCTTGTTTTCTCCCTGACTTTCCTGAAGAATGTCAGGAAAAACCTGTTTTCCAGTTGGTTGTGTAAATTCCGGTGTCCCTGTACTGTAAGAGTCTTACCCAGATTAGCTGATATTTATCAAAGCCATCAGCTGCAGCTCTACTGGGTGTGCAGGTGAGGATGCCTTCCAGCATCAGCAGTTGAACTGTGGAGTCCCCTTTGCTGTTCTGACCTCTGTCAGCAGGGACAGAGGGGCTGAGAGCCACCAAAACTGTAGATGTCCTAAAGTGGTAGTCAGTGCTGAGGAGACAAGGGCTGAGGAGAAGCGTTGGCTGTGTGTGCAGGTGCACAGGGAGTGTGTGAGCTGTCACTGCTGGCAGTGCCAGGTGATCTGGATAGGAGATCGCAGTATCTTCTTAAAGTGTAGATATGGTGAGGAATTCTCAAGGTCATAGGAATCCTAAAAGTGGGTCAGGAGAGGGTCTGCTGGGGTTGTTTTGTTGTGCATAAGCTGTTCTGCCTTAGAGGGCAGCATGTTAACTAACCAACTACTTGCTGATGTTCCCACAGCTCGGAGCAAGTTTCTGACATAGTTTTGGGTGTTACAGCTGGCTTCCAGGGAGCTGCAGGAGGCTTCAAAGGTCACTAGTGGCAGCAGAATCTCTTATTTTCTTCTCAGTAATTTCCTGTCTTTCAGAGCAGTGTTTTAGCAGCAGTGTGGTTCCTTTCATGTGGCAGATGCTGATCAGCCTACAGAGGGACAGGCATGGCAGGTGGGACCCTGCAGGACCTGGGGATCCCCTGGATTACTCTGAGGGAGCACTCTCTTCTCTGGCTGTTGTTCACGTGCAGCTCTGTTGGACTTTCCTGGTGGGTTGAGTTCCCGTCGTGCAGTCCCTGCTGCTTGCCCTCACCACCTAGGGCTCATGGCCTGCTTTTCCTTGCCCCCAGTCCAGAGCAGGCACTGGCTTCCTGTTGCAGTGGGCCGTTTGTATCTGTAGCGGCTGTTGCACTGACTTTTTCAGGCATCCGAAAACTTTCCCTTAATAAACTTTTGTCTCTTGGTACAGTGCCAGCATTACATGTTCCCAGAAATATTTTTGGAGGAAAGCTTTTGCATGATTCCCCTTGGTGCTGGTGGTCCCACAAAGCATTTCTCTCCTTTCCTTCTCATTCCCTACTATTCACATTTCCCTGTGGTTGCCTTTAATGTGACCCTTGGGTAGTACCAAAATAAATCCTTTGTACTTGCGCACAGATGAAAACTTTGTGTGCAGGCAAACTTTTTATATTTCCAAACTTGCACTTAAATAGTCCTCGCTGGAGTAATTTTATCCCTTTGTTCTTATCCCCCTTCTTGCCACAGCATGAGAACATCCTGGATTTCACGCTGTGGTGGCCTCTCACAAACGGGCACATGGAAATGAATAAAATAAGCAAGTGAAGCCCATTGATATTTTCTGGGCATCAGGGATATGTTAGAAATGAACTAACTTTTTGATGCAACTTAATGAGGACGAACGAAGTCGTTGAAGCAAAAGCAAACTATTTATTAGTTACGAGTCAGCTGAGTCGGGTGTGTGTCTCCCTCCCCTGAGAGCCGAACCCACACACACGCGCACCCTCCAACAACATGGCTACATTTTATACCCTTTCCTGGCTGGGGCCGTCCCTGTCCCCTTTCCCATTGGCAGGGTACTGGGGAACTTACATTCTCTCCCGACCGCCTACTTTTCTGTCACCCCCCTGTCATCCCACCTCCCTCTCAGTCAAGTCTTCAACCCCGCCCCTCTCCCAGCTCACAGCAACACCCAACAAACCCACCAGAACAGATCCAAACCAAAACCAACACCACATAGAACCAATAACTTTCATTATTTAACTTAATAACCTTTTGGCTTCAGCAAAATGTCTCCCATCTCTCACAGATACGTGTTGCATTTCTGCACTGGTATCATCCCAGGACATCAGGGCTCTTTCCAGGCACTCCCTGAGGGTTTGTGCATGGCAGTGCTGTGCCCCTTTCCCAGTACAAATCAACCATTTGTCCTGGGGGCTGGCAGAGTGTAGTGGGGTGTCAGCAAAGCCCAGGCAGTTCTGCACTCTCCAGGTGGGAGCAGCAAGTGATTACTGAGCAGAGGTGATGTGCACTGACTCACATCTGCTGCTGTGTGAGCACACCTGAACCTGCCATTCCTCCTGGAGAGCTTTGTGTGGCTGTTGGCCCTTGTTTTACAGTTGAAGAATGGAGCCTGTGGAGATGTAAGGTAGATCAGAGGCAATGTTTTGCTCTGGGCTCTGCTGGTTCAGCCTCTGGAACTGATATAACAGGGAGTTTATAGGACCCTGGCTCAGTTCCGTCTTTGCTTTAGCCCACCACTGGCTTGATGTGTGGTCCTGGGCAGGCTTTTGACTCTCTGTGACAATTTCAATAACCACTCTTACTTTTAGTGTGAAGTTTATGAAATCCCTTCTGGGTAAAGCTGTTTTGTAAACAAAATCTTCCATTGTACCGTAAGACAATATCTGTTTGGCTGAGCTCATGGACAGCTGTTGTCTGGGGTATTTAGTTATAGCCAGAGAGCAGAAGCATCTTCAGAAGTGGTTGTAGTGGGAAGTGGGAAGCACATAGGGCCTGACAGGTGTAGGCTTTCCATTGGGTTGAATCTAGAAACAGGAGAAGATAAATAATAGTGCATTTGTATCAGATGAGAAGGTGATTTATTGATTTAAAACCCAGCCCTGTCATGGGAAGTGGTGGCACAGTGTGTGCAGCCATGAGCATCCTGGAGCTTCCTGCTTGTCCCTGGATGGTTTTCAGTCAGCATGTGCTGTTTGAGCTGTAGCTAATTGCCTGCCCTCTGAGAGATGGCACATCCCAGGCAGGTGGGGATGCTTCAGGCAGCCTGTGCCTCGGCTCTTTGGCTTCCAAAGTAGGATTTGCCTGCTGGTTTCACTGCAACTTGCATTCAGGAACAGTTTGGAGATGGGGAAAATTCCAGCTGTATTTCACAGGGCAGAAGTGCCTGCAGTCTTATTGCATCAGCAAAATTATTTTCTGCCAAATGACAAGTTTTTTGTAAGTTTTATTTTTGGAGATGAGAAGCAACTCTGGTCAGAAAGACTTGAGAAGGAGGTGCATTTTATGTGTGTGCATGGGAGTTCCCTGTCCTGTCTGAAGCACAGACTTCCTCTGGTCCTAACTCCAGCTCCAGCAAAGCCCTCCAGCACATGGACTGAACAGGCAAGGGGACACTGCACCCCTGTCACGTTCAGTGGGGTGACATGCCAGTAGTCAACTGCATGATTTTATTACTAGATCTTTAAATAGAGAATATTGCTCTTCTACTGTGAGATAGAAGAATGTTGCTCTAGGTTTTTGCCTTCAACCCAAGGTCAACATTATTTGTGTAAAAAGAGTGGACAGAGAACCCTCATGTAGTTCTGGCATTCCTTCCTTTTACTGGGGTTTTAAAACCTGTTCAGGAGAAGAGGTGACTTTTCTTCTCTAGCTAGATATATAGCAGTTTGTCACTAATCTCTGTGCCACAGACTTGGCCTTTGCATGGAGGTAGGTGGAAGGTGCTGTGGGGAGGATTAGACATGCAGTTCAGTAGCATTTCATGTCTCACTGTTTTCTTGTTTCCAAACTATTCCATCCTTTCTTTCTATTGTGAAGGAACTAACCCATTCTAGACTTAGGACTACACCTAAATGCCATATCCATGCCTCCCCAGTATTGATGTGGCTGTTGATGATTGCAAACACAACTTGTAAAACCCCTTTGGATTGTGAATTCTGTGTCAGCAGGTATTCACTGAGTTGCCCTTTCAAAATACAAGAAATCTGGTTGAGGGCACTCGAACCAGCCTTGGTCTTTGAGTAGTGCTGGGACCACAGTGGTTACCACAGAGCCTGTCTCCTCTGCTGCTAGAAAGCTATGCCAGGCTCCAGGCTCTGCACCTCCTGCCTTGCTGTTAGCAGGGCGGAACTCTGGTGCCCCTTGGAAAAAGAAGGGGAAATTGCTTGGGCCAATTGAAAAGGGATGTGAGCCCTGAGCTGACCCTTTTTATGTGGGAGATGGTGAATTCAAGCCTCCTCAGCTCTTACCAGGTCAGGGAGACACCCAGCTGTGGTCGTGGCCCTTTTACCTTTGTAATGAGGACATCAGCCTGCTGAGCAGTGGAGTGAGCAGCAGGCCTTGTTTTGTGGGGGGTTGTGGTCCTTGGTAAAAGAGGCCAGGTCAGTGGCTGAGAAAAAGAGGAATTTATTCTCTCAGATACATTTGCAATGAGCAAATTTAGACTATTTTCATTTGGAGTGAGTAAATACTCTTGTGTTTAGTGAGTACTTAACCACTAAACAGAGATGGGGGGGCGAGAGTGGTGGCGCGGGGGGAACCTAAGAAGTATGGAAGAAATGCTGATCTACAAAAAACTTGTGCTGGGAAAGCAAAGCCGTTTATTTTAATGGGCACCCACTGGAGACTGGTTGCTATGAATTTCAGCTCTGTAGGTCAAAAAGCGTTGGCGGTTGGGAAATGTTAGATGGAAAATCAGACTTTCCCCTTATTTGTCTAAATTCTTGTGTTACACTGCTATGAATTTGGCTGCTGTTCAGACAGATGAGTTTTGCTGTTTGTTTAAGCAGTGGTTTGCAGTATCATACTTGGCTTTTCTGGGCACGGCAGCATTATCTAGCAGAGGTTCCTGTGATAGATCCAGCCCCACTGTAGCTCTCTTAAGCACGAGGCCATAGTGAACCCCATTGCTCCTGATGAATGTGGGATGTGGCCCTTTTTTACTTTTGATCTGGGTGGGTGCTGGGCACAGGGAGACCTTCCCACTGTGCAGCTTGTGGGTGGCTTTGAAGCCCGGGTGAAAGAAGTTGTGTGGGGTATACTGACTGCTGGCTGATGTGAAACCAAAGCTGAGAAAGAATAGCATGAAAGCAAATCTGTCTGCTGTATGGCACCGTGCACCTTTCCCAGGTGCTCCATATAATCCACACAGCACACCCAAGTTGTGATCCTCACCAAGAGGCTCAGGGAGTCCTTGGAGAGGATCAGCAGCTGCTGTCAGAGCATCTGAGGAGTCCCTGCTCTTTCTGCTTGAGCATGGGAAGGCTTCACATCAGCTCAGTGCAGCATTTCATCCTTGTGCTTGTCTTGTAAACTACATCCTGTCAGCACAGCCAGGTCACATCCACACAGAGTTGATGGGTGACAGCTTGGATGTGACAGCAACACGTGTCTACCTCCCTGGATGTGTGTAACAAAATACATAGGCGAGAGCAGGGGCTTTGATCTGCTCCTTGTGTACTTAGTGCAGGGTGTTTGGTTTATCTGAAGTCTTGTAGCCACATGAGTCCTGGAAAACTTCCCTCTAGTGTTCAGCTGAGCTGGGCTGCAGCTCCTATGTAAACAGAGCTCTGAGGTGATTTTAGGAAATGTGAAACAGCCAGCGGGGCAGGATCCAGGTCACCCCCGGGCTCGACACAGCTGCTCACCCAGTTGCTGCTCACCTGGGTGTTTGTCCTTCCATCCTCCCTTCTGCTCTAGGTGAACATCATCCCAATTATTGCCAAAGCAGACACCATCTCCAAGAGCGAGCTGCACAAGTTCAAGATCAAGATCATGAGTGAGCTGGTCAGCAATGGAGTGCAGATCTATCAGTTCCCCACGGACGACGAGGCAGTGGCTGAGATCAACTCTGTGATGAATGTGGGTAACACTGCCAGTTCCATCGCTGCCAAAAGTTGTGACAAATTAAATTGCTGCACAAAAATGCATTTGAAGGGCGAGTTTCATTGGGAATGTCCAGACACTAAATCTGTTGGAAAGTCGAACTGTGAGTCTCACAGATGCCAAAAGCTGTTGCATACAGAATTAATTAAAATGTGGCTCATGTTTAGTCTGGGGGCTCTCTGGAGAAACTTAGCTCTAGAATTTATTGAATTTTTGAAAAATACTTTCTTCAAAATTAATTCTGTCTGTTTTTAAGCTACTTTGCATTTGTGGAAGAAGAAACTTTGAATAAAAATGAGACAGTTAAGATTTACATTAGCCTTGTGATTTAAGGAGGATGACCAGAGAAAACCCAATTTAAAGTAAAGAAGAAAAATTGTTAATCTCTGTTTTGTCTTTTTTGAAATTCAAAGATCAAATTCAGACCTGGCTGAAGCACATGCAAAAACACTTTCAAGCTTCCTGTCTAGTGCAGCTATGGCAGTAGAAACAACTGAAATGTTTCCATGTTAATTTTATAAATCAAAAGAAGCTTTTTCATAAAAATAAACATTTTCCTGCATAGCTGTTTCTGATTAAATGCTTTTTGTCTTTTCTTTCACCCTTCCTCCCACCATTTTTATTAAATTCAGTCACCAGTTTGTTTCTGGGTCAACTAGATACGTGTTTTCACTTAACAGTTCTTTTTTGCTGAAATCATGAAAAATTTGGAGGATTCGCTCTTACTTTAAATAATTGCAAGCTATGTGTATTGGGGAGAAAAGCAGGAGTCATGCTTGCTTGGCTTTTCTTTTTTTCCTTCCTTCGTCCCATGAAAATACATTTGGCCACTTCTCTATGAGTTCCACACTTCTGGATCCATTTATTTTTAAACATGAAGGATTTTGTCAGCCTCACCCTACTGAAGCACCCACTCTGTGGCTCCTTCCCTGCAATCCTGAGGAGGGTTTCCTCTTTCTTCTCTGTGCCTGATGCTTTGCAGGCTTGGAGAGCAGCGAGCACATGTTGTATCCTGCACATGTCCTTTGCAGTGCCCACACACTCACGGCTGTGCCAAGGCCTGTTTGTGGATATCCCTGCCAGTGCTTTTGGCAAGGCAGGGAGTGCCCCGCTCCTGGTGCGTGCAGGAACAGCCTGAAAAAGGAATAAAGGAGAGCAGTAATGACCATGGTGTTCCTACAATATTTTCCAGCTGGTGCAGCCCAGACAGCATTGCTGGTAAGCTATGCTGTGGCCTGACACCACTCTCTGTAGTAATATCCCAGTTTGTAGTAGAGATTGCTCCAAGTATCAGAGATTGGAAGATTCAGAGTGGGGGACTCATGGAAGTAGCTCCTGTGCCTGGGTGAGGGGGTTCTAAGGGTCAGGCTGATCTCTGAGGGGTTACCCCATGCACTGAGTCCCTGCCCTTGGCTCTGTTTCAGGCTCATCTGCCCTTTGCCGTGGTCGGCAGCACAGAGGAGGTGAAAGTTGGGAACAAGCTGGTGCGAGCTCGGCAGTACCCGTGGGGAGTGGTGCAAGGTGAGGGGCTGCAAGCTCACCCCAAACCCCTCCCCGTGTGTGCTCAGGCACACCCTGGCACCTGTCCAGCTCTGCCCTCCACTAGCACCTCTGCATGAAGGTGCCCTGTGATAAGCAGTTGCAGGCATGTCCCCTGCAGCCTTTTGTCTTTCCTTTGAATTCCCATTCCTACCAGCAGGTAGGAAGGTCAGCAGGAATCCCTGCATCCAAGGGGTTGTATTGTGCCCTGAGCAGGGCAGCAGGCTCCTCAGGATGCGAGTATCTGGAGTCAATCATATGTGCCCTTGTTCCCCACCACACCTGCAGTTTGCTGACTTGTCTCTTCACTTCTGTTAGTGGAGAATGAAAGTCACTGTGACTTTGTGAAGCTGCGGGAAATGCTGATTCGGGTCAACATGGAGGATCTGCGGGAGCAGACCCACACCCGCCATTACGAGCTCTACCGGAGGTGCAAACTGGAGGAGATGGGTTTCAAGGACACAGATCCAGACAGCCAACCCTTCAGGTGAGTGGCCTTCATATCTAGCATCAATTTAGAGTGAGAGTTTGGTACTGACAGCCTCAAAAAATGGGAAGTTTGTAGGTGAAATCTACAGTGCTGGGCTGGAAAATACCAGCACTGGGTTTGAACTTTGCAGCTGATTTGGATGTTCCCTTCCCTGCCTGTTTGTCTTTAAACAACACAGACAGACATGCATTTCCCCATCACTAACTCATCGGTGTCCAGAGAGTCTGGATTTCGTTTGCTTTTTTCCCCAGCCTCCAAGAAACATATGAGACCAAAAGGAAGGAGTTCTTGGGTGAGCTCCAGAGGAAAGAGGAAGAAATGAGACAAATGTTTGTTAACAAAGTCAAGGAGACAGAGGCAGAGCTGAAGGAGAAGGAGAGAGAGGTGGGTGTGCCAAAAATCTGTGAGGAGCCCAAACTACAGCCAGCAGGGAATCTGGGTCTGGGCAATGCATGAATCCTGGAAAGCACATGCAGCTGTTGAGCAAACCTCATCAGCCAAAGCACAAACACATCACTGGTTTAGGTGCCTCAGAAACTAGTCTTCCCTGTCCTGTGCCACGTGGAAATATGGCTGCTGTCTGGGGGGTGAAAGGCAGTGGCAGGAGGTTTAGGTGAGCATCCATGTCAGACTTCACTCTTGAGGTTCACTGGACAGCAGAGTAAAGGGCTCCAGAGCTGGGCTGGAGTCCCCAGTCAAAGTGAGTCCAGTGGAGTCCCCAGTGAGGCCTCAAGCAGCAGCTGTAACTGCAGAGGAATTAAATGGACTGTCCTCAGAACTAGTGAGGACCAAAAGATCCTGTGATGTCCCCACCCCCTGTGCAGGGCTACAGGCTGAGCCAAAATCCCCTGTGCTCATCTCCAGGGCTCACTGCCTCTGGTTTGCTATGTGGTGTCAGGAAGACCTGAATTTATTGTGTCTTCCCTGCTTTTGGTGGGCACTGGGTGCTGTATTCTGCCAGCAGATTGGTGGTGGGGATTTGTGTGGGAGGTGTGACAGGGCTCCTGGGGCAGGGTTAGCACAGCCCAAAGGAGCTGAATGCGATGCTCAGAGGGTCTGTCTCCTACCAGCTGCATGAGAAGTTTGAGCACTTAAAAAGGATACACCAGGAAGAGAAAAGGAAAGTGGAGGAGAAGAGGAGGGAACTGGAGGAAGAGATGAATGCCTTCAACAGGCGGAAAGTTGCAGTGGAAACCTTGCAGTCCCAATCCTTGCAGGCTACCTCACAGCAGCCTCTGAAGAAGGACAAAGACAAGAAAAAGTAAGTGTCTGAACTGGAGTCTTCCTCCTCTGCCACTGGAAAGCTGGGAGTCTGCTCAGATGCTTTAATGTTTGGTCAGTTGTTTAGATAGCATACAGAAAAGGGGATTTTGGAATCCTAATTCCCACCCTTCTGATTCTTTGCTTAAAGCAGAGGAGAGATGAGCCCCTCCTGTGCCTGAGCACTGCCCAGAGAAGCCTGGGCAGCTGCAGGTGGGAGGGATTTGCAATTTGGGGCCATTCTCTAAAGGCTGATGGTCCCGTGGGCTTCTCTTGCCTCTGTGCCAGCCAACTCAGGTTATGAAATGGGGCTTCAAGGCACAGTTCTGATTACAAGAAAATTCTTTTCCTCTAAAGGCACAGTTATCTTAGCTTGCTGCACATTAATTGCCATTGCTGAAGCCAGCAGGAGCAAGGGTATGTAAATATTGCTGTTCCAGCCACCTGATTGTGTAATGGTAGACCAGGAATGGGACAAACAGGTTTAAAAAGGAAAGATATTGGGGGGGTTATCCTGCTTCCAATTCAAGCCAGTCTCTAAGGAGCACTGGCTAGGGAGCAAAATAAGGAGCACTGTCATACAAACTGGTAATCCTTCTATTGCGGCATTTTTTGTTACTTCCCCATGCATGAAGGAGCTCAAGAATTAGAACTGCATTCTATCAAACCCAGAGCAGGCTGGTGGCAAGCCTCTTAATGATGGCACGAAAAAAAGACCATGAAGAGTGCAGCACCCGAGTTTGTGCTTGACAGCACAGCATTCAGCTTCACACTGCTGATGAGATCTTGTGGTCTGTCATTTCCCTGCTGTGAACTGCGGCACCAGAGGAGCTCATTCTGTGTACTGACATCCTAGAAATTTGTTTCTTCCTGTGGAAGATAACTGGGTAGATTATTTGAGTATTTCGTTGGAATGTAAATGTGTTGGTGCTGAAACCAAAGTGCTCTCTTGTGCAGACTGCTTGACATACTCTGGGCATAGCCCACCTCACACACAAAGTCCAAATGGTTTGTAAAATACTTTGCTGAAAATAGGGTTTAATCTGAATTAGGAGCTGAATCCTAGAGCATTCTTGGGCCCAGGACTGCTTTGGGGAAGGTAAGCACAGTGGTGACTTGTGCAAGGTATGCTGGTGGCAGGTATGGACTGCGAGCATGGGCCAAGAAATGCTGCAGCTTCCCCACTGCTCCTTCTAGCTGCAACAGAAGTTTTCCTGCACTTTGCTGGGTTTAGCCTACCTGCAGATGTGAATCTGGACCTTTCTTCTGGGCAGCAATAGAAACGAGCTGTGGTCAGGAGCAGGACTGGGAGGCAGCTCAGTGGCGTGCAAAGGTCCGAGGAGCACCCACAGCCTGTGCTCTGCACAGTGAGGGACCCCACATGGTGCTGGGGCAGGGGGACCCTAGCTCTGAAGCACAGGTAGAGGAGGTGCACCACCACCAGGATGGTTTCGGATTGGGGTTTTTTTATTTTTTCTTTTCAAACCTATGAGCTAGCTCAAAATACGGGGTTTTGGGATTTCTGCTCAAGTAAAATTTTTAGAAGAGCTAGTTGAACTCTTTATCATCTCCTGGTTCAAGACAGTGTTCTTAGTAGCTTTAGTAAGTAAAAAATGGTGATGGAAGAATTGCAGAAGTTGGGGGAAAGAGAAGTGTTTTTGGTGCTGAGCAGGTTGTGCCAGGCTGCTCTCACCTGAAGCCTTTAGCTGCCCCAGCAGCGTTTGTCCTCCTCCTTTTTTTGTTTTAACATATTTTGTTACACTTCGCTTTTGTTTGATTTTCATAACTTTAATTCATGCTTTTTTATGTTTTGTTTCTTTCAGTTAATCACACACAGACTTTCAGGCCAAGAGTGGACTTGGTGCTTTCATGTGTTAAGTTGTTTGAGTTTCCCACCCTGTGACCCTTCTCATAACATTGTGTGAGTGGACCAAAGAGAAAATGAGCATCTCCGGTGGTTGCAGTGTTCCGACCTGCTGTTTTCTTTTCAGAATTATCAGGAGGTTTGCAGGAAGTAACCTTACATGTACATTTTGTTAATCAAAGCCAACTAATCCCTCAAGTAACATGTTTTGTTCTAAACCCAGTGATTGAGCAGCTGTATATGAAGTGACCATAACTGAACTCACCTTACCCAGCAGCTAAATAATTGCTTTCTAATTTTTTTTTTTTTTAATTGGCCAAGGTGACTGCTGGAGGCTCATTGACCTCCCCTATACATGCACAGTGAGAGGAGTGGTCTGAAGAATGCTGAAATGTTTATTTTTCTAACGAAATTCTCAAATAAGTTTTTAGAATGGGTAGAAAAACACAACACTTAGGCTTTCTGCAGGAATCTTAGTCAGAGTAACCCTCATTCCAGTAATTCTATATTTAATCCTGATTTACTTTAAACACTTTCTACATCATTTATAATATATATATAAGGAGAGAGAGAGTGGTTAATAAAATTAATGGGACAATGTTTTGAATTTTCTTTACTGCTAAAGTAGAACATTTATAAAGAGGTTTTTCATAAGAGTTTGTTGTATAAAGTGGAACTACAGGATTTGTGTAACATTTCAGTTGTCACTTACCAATGTATTTGCTGTTGTGGAAACTATTTAAGCCAACATCTTTACTGTTACTCTTTAACCTTAAACCTCATATGTGCCTAATAAGGAGAATCCCCGACTCTTGAGCTGTGCACTGTATTTATGCTTACAGGCTCTGTTCCTCTTAGAAGGTGCTTCTTTTGACAACTCCTCATGCCTAGAAATCACAGCCTTGTTTTCCTGGGCAACTGAGCTTAGAAGAATAATTAGGATCAATATTAATTTTTTCCACTCAAACCATTTTGTGAATAGGCAGGGCAGTAACTGAACAGAGATTTACTAGCTATGTTGTCATGGAAAAATAGTTGGACCCAGTTCCTTCCATCCATCCATCAGATCCTAGGCTAAATGAAAGGAAATATTTTATATTAACCCTCACATAGTGTCTTGAGAGTTTATAAAAACACTGGCTGGCTAAGTGTTAATTGTGAGTGTGTGCGTTTTTATTTAGTTACTAATGTTACAGGATTTTTCTGATATGTTTTTTGTTAAAGACTTGTCTTTAAGCTGTCAGCAAATTCGTGATGTGCCATGCAGAGGGAGATGAAGGGCCTGGGTCTGAGCTGTCACAGGGCTGTTGCAGGGCAGCATTTTGCTGGATTCTGAGGTTCCTTAACTCTCATATCCCATTAAAGCAGCTTTTTTTTTTTCCCCTTTCTAAATACATGCTCAGGTGTTAAACTGTGTTTTCCTGTGGACATTGGCCTTTTCTGTGGATATACTGACAGTGTTACTTGATGCTTGTAGAAAAGAACCTCACAAAGATTTCATTGGTACCTTTTAGAATAGGCTTTTGTTGAAAGAATAAAAATTCAGCACTTGTTGGGAGTCTGCTGAAAGCTGGACATTTAATTTTTAAGGCTGTGCCTCCAGGTTAGATGTATTTTAAAGAGTAACTACTGAGTGTTAGGAGGGTTAGTGTGGTTTTCTCAAACACGTACAAGGAGCCCAACCTTCTGTTACATGCAAGAAGACAATTCCACCTCGCCTCTGACTACAGACCAATCATGTAGCAAATTATTTGTTATTAATCTTTTGCTAATGAGAGAAATTATAGTGCACTAATTGCCTGAGCAAGCAATGCTCTTTGGTTCATTGTTTTGCTTCTCAAGCCCAATGCTGGGATAAAACAGTAACTGGTGGTACTGGTATGCACCCAGCTGCCTCACCAGTGTGTTCCCAATCAATAGTTCTCTCCTGATCTCGTGCTGCAGCCAGCAAGATCTATGCAAATGATTTCTTTCTGCCCTGGCTCATCAGAGATCAATTATTTTTTCCTAGAATAACAGGTAGTTAAGAAAAATTACTACAACAAAGAGTAAAGATCTTCAAATCCATGGGCATTGTGGAGAAATTTACAGCATTTTCTGAAGAAGACATTCAGAATGTATGTAACAATATTTTAATGATGATGATTATTATATTACTTTGACTTTATGTCGTGATGGACATCCCTTGTCCTTGTAGTTGCTTGTTCAACATCATAATCTCCCCAAGGGGACTCAGTCTTTTTTTTTTCCTGAGTACTTGTTTTTTGCTTTTGGCTGAGACAATATTTAAGTATTGTGGTATATAGGGTAGTTTGTATCTTATTTTTATTTAACAAATTACAAATATGTTGTGATGCTAATCTCACCCAGTCTGAAGACTTACATCTTGTAGGCTAGAAAAAGGGAAAGAAAAACCCTTCAGAAATTATTGAAACCATTCAGTTAAACATCTTTCAGCTGTTTTATGCATTCATCCGTAAAAGATTAGTATTAATGGTAAAAACTATCCAGTTTTTTATCATTTAAGCATCCTGTATGTTGTCTGCTTTCTAATTTAAATTGTGTTTTGTGGGTCTCTGAGGGAGGCGTTGTGCCTGGCTGCGGTGGCTGCCCCAGGGGTGGAGATGGGGGGTGGTTTGGAGCTGTGGAGACACCTTGGGGACCTGCCCGGGGGACACAGCCCTCTGGGATGTGCTGCATCCTTTTGCTTTGTCATTCTCAGTGTGTTGGGGTTTGTGGTTTGGTTTTTTTCTCTTTCTTTTCTTTCCACTCACTTTGTACTTTTTTTCTTTTATTAAATCTCACATGTATTTTGAATTTTTGTGGTGTCATTTATTTAGTGGTGCATTTTCTGTGCAATCTAGTAATTTTCTGTATTATCTGTCAAAATAATAGTGTGTCATGATTGCAAGCTTAACAGTCACAGCGTGTCTTAGGACTATTGGGAACATTCAAAAATATAATTAGCTAATTAATTGACAACTAGCTAATCATAGAGTGTGCAGAAATGTACTTCCTATGTAATCTGGGGAGAAATACTAAGATATTAATCCAAAAGGCATCCGTGTTTGGGCAGAAGGAGCTCTGAGGCTTGTTGGTACATCTGCTTTGTGAGATCTGGTGACTAAGCAGGGGGATGTACCAGCAGCTTTGCTGATGCAATGGTGCCCAAAGAGGTGATTTAAAGGTAGGATGAAAAGGGAGTAGAGGTGGAGAGGTTTTCTGGTGGTGCATCCAAAGCTGTGTGCCTTGTCTGGAGAAGGACATTATACGCTTAGGTCAAGGCCAACAAAAGAGCACAGTTTTAGTTTGGGGCTCTGCTTTCAGAGAGCTGCTGAAGCTTTACCCCGAAGATTTGTTCTCAGTGTCTGTTCTCTGGGCCGTTGCTACGTACCAAGTTATAGTCACTCAACTTTGGGTCCTTCTGGGGTTTATTTGGTATTGGACTGAAATCAGTGCTGCACTTCAGACACAGCCATTGTGGAGTTTGGCTGTTGCACAGTTTGCTGTAGCAGTGCTTCTGGTGGGAGGTTTTTCTGCAGCCCCAGCTTGAAAAACAAAACCATACTGGTGATCCTGGCTGCCTCTGAGAGCTTCTTAGGCATATGCAGCTGGAAATCTTTTAGGCATAAGCTTTAGTAGGGAATTATCAGTTGATACCACGTGGTTTGTATGAAACATTTACATCCTTTTCCATCCCAATACATTTTAAAGCCATATCTAGGAGACCAGAGAGGAGCATGTGCATTCAGGCACAGAATTCAGGGAATTGAAGGTGGTGGAGTAGCTGTTCCTTTTAAATATGGGCCACCTGGTGATTCAGATGATGTGTGTTGGCAAGTGTCTTTCCAGAGGAGCAGTGTTAAGAGCATTCATTAATACTCGTGCAAAGCTCCTAGAGATGCTTTGAGGAGAAGGGGAAATGCATAGGTTTGTTAGAGAAGCAGCTGAGCAGTGAGGTAGGTGCTGCCCAGGCTTTGCAGTTCCAGAGCCAAAGCCTGGTGGCCAAGGCCCTGGGACATACATGGTGGTACTTTCCTTCAGGAGACAGCCCAAACCCAACCTTGTCCTCAGCTGTTCCATCGGGAGAACTGTGCAGCTGTGAGGGATGGAATGAGGTAAGGACCATGCAAAGCCACTGCTCCGAGCAGCTGCGTGTGCTGCTTGGCTGCTCCTGCAGGTCTCCATCACCTGGGATTTCTCATGTTCCATCAGCAGTCTTTTCTCATTAAAATTTTAAATCAGTCCTCTGGTTACCAGTTCCAAACAAGATGTTGGCAGCTATGAGAGCTTCTCCAAATTGTAATGGGTTAAACTCAAATCTGTACAATAGATTGGTGCTTTGACCTTTCATGCTGTCTTTACTTAATGTAAATAACTGAAACTTAAACACTGATTTTCTTTTGTTCTTTCTATAGCTTTTTTAGTCTTCCCAGTGCGTACTCCATAACAACAGGAAGATATGTTAATTAGAAGATTTATTAAGGCAAAAACATCTCATGCAGAAGAAATTAATTGGTGCTTACACCTTTAAGCTTGCAATATATTGCACAGAAGAGAATATGTAGCAAGGACTAAAATTCACCGTGTCTTTTGATGGGAAAAATTTTGCTTAATCAGGTTTCTTGGTAAAGTTGACATCCAAGATACTTGCCAAAAGGTAAACTGCTAATTCAGGCTGCTGCATGGCTGGCGCTAAAACCAGAATGCTAATTTTGGGGCTCCTACCTCAAAGGAGTTAACACTGACTGACTCCAGAGAGATGAGGGACAAAGCTGGGGTAGTGTGAGGAGCTTTCAGCTTTGCTGCTCGAGCTGCCGCAGTAACAGGGTCCTGTGGGTCCTCTTCAGTCTGGTTTTGGGGTGTAACTGGGGAACCTGGTGTCCCTAACCTGACATCCCTAGTCTGACATCCCTAATCTTTCAGCTGGATTCTCACCTTTCATAGCAGTAACTCTTCTGTGCAGCTTGCTTTTGTATACTTACAGGTTTTATAACCAAAATGCCCCAACCTTCATCTCTTTAGCTTTCTGAGGGCTGCATGTGGTGTCTCACACTGTAACCCCTTCCCCAGAGCTCCCTACCCACCTCCCACCTGCTGCTTTGGGGCCAGGTAACTGCCTGGCCAGTCCAGGCTCTGCTTATCCTGCTGGGATGTGGTGGGTGAGAAGGGAACTATTTTAAAGTACAACTAAATGTTATCTGTTAATGGAGGGGAAATGGTTTAAAGCTGGAGACTCAGTGTTCCTAGTGTGAGTTCTGTGTTTGTAACAGATGGACATCCCCTTACACAAATACTTCTTTTAAAAAAAGGAAAGGGGAAAAACAAATTGTGATGTCTGTGCCCCAGTAACTTCACACAGGAACAGGGAGAGGCCACAGTTTCTTTGTTTTAAACAACCTTGTAAATGAATCTCAGGAATGACCTGTACCAAAGTTGGGTTTAATAAAAACAAAACTGACTTGTTTAACAAACATCTGTTAAAACCATGGTTTGTACACCAGGTATAACCAGAATAATGTCCTCTGTCCAAATTCACAACCCTCTGTGATCCCAGTTTCCCTTGTTAACCCAGTTGCCCTGTGATTAAAGTGTCATGTCCCCTGTGCACGCCTGTGTCTTGGCAGCTGCTGTCCCCAGTCTCCATCCCTTTTTCCAGGCTGCTGCTTTCCCCACTGCCCTGGTGCTGGGAGGGTAGGAGTGGCCAAAAGCCAGTCCTTGGCAGGAAGTTTAAAGGAAGTCTCACTCTGTGCCCCTACCTCGTGCTGGGTGGTGTGACTGCAGTGGGACAATGGTTGAGAACAGGGAGTTGGATGTATGTGACAGGAGCCCTCCGAGGCTCCCACCAAGGACCTTGTGTCTCTGTAACCCCCCAAGAGATGGAGAGGCTGATGTAGAGGTACTAACTGCCCCAGGCACCAAGTGCCTGTCCCTAGCATGTGTAGTATGTGACAGTCTCTGAACCCTCTGGATGCCCTTACCATAAATTAGAATTGGGAAATAGATTGCAGCTGTAACAGATATGTGGCCTGAAAAGGACTAAACTGGGCGCATGGAGAAGCTGTGGAGACTCCTGCCACTTGCAGGCATTAAGGATGAAACCCTATGACAAACATGTTCACCCCATGTTCTTCATCCCTACCTGTCCCTGCTGCCACAGTGGGCAGGGATGATGCACCACTTGTGTCAGGGGAAGTGGGACCAGGTGGGAAGCACCAGGGTCTGACACAGCTGTGTCTTGGGGGCCATGAATTCAGAGCTGGAAGTCCTCTTAGGAGGACTCTGTCTGTTTCCATGTCTGTGGTGCCCTGGACAGAACGGGGGAAAGCTGAGGCTGTGTGTGACCATCAGGCTGAGCTGAGCTATGAAACAGCCTTTGCTGCTGCTTTGATGACTGTTTTAAACTTGCTTGTGTTCTCTTTTGAGGCCAGCCACTCTAATTCCTTTGGCAAAGCTTTCATCCAGCTTAGAGCTTTTGTCAAGTTAGATTTCCAGCTGGATAGGTTAATTGGGAATAGAAGCTTTTTTGTTCTTTTTCCAAATTACTTGAAAGATTTGATTAAGTTCTGTTTGTCATGACCATAGTTGGGTCACCAGGGGGATTCTAGTTGCATGCCTTGCTGAGGAGGAATAGGAAGGGGCTCTGAGACCTGCTGGAAGTTAATGCATCTGTCTGTCTCAGTGCACTTTTCTGCCTTCCTAAAGAGTTGGACTGTAAGTAGTGTTCAAATTGAATTTAACACGCTAAAAAGAGAAAAAAAGGAGAAAAAATGTAACAACTGTATAGATGCAACCCCACAAATGAAGTGTAACTATTGCATTACTATTCCCTTTACTGTTTTCTTGTCTCTTGGTCAATTCTCTGACCACAGGAGTTTCTTTATTTGTGCAGCTGTGTAAATTAACTCTTCTCCTAGGTCATCACACACCCTCCGTAAGTAGTGACACCAAGTCAGGTTTATTGTCAGAAACACCCCAGTGAGTGCTGTCTTGAAATGGGGCAGCTCCATCCTCACCTGTAATGGTTCCTGGGTGACTGCATGAGCTGTGACATGGTTCCTTTTGGTGGGGGTTATGAATGGGGGACATTGTGGTGGATGGGAGGATCAAATGCTTTGCTGTTTCTGTAGGTGGTTTAGAACAGCCACAGAAAACAGTTCAGTGGGTGCTTACCATAGGAGATTTTAGGTGTAATTGCAGCTTTGTTTACAAGGTGGTGGTAGCTTCAGGCATCTGGAAATCTAGCCTGAATTGAAGCAACAACAAACCTCTCTGGGTTTGAGAGGTGTGCCTTACCTGGGCCGAGATCCCCCAAGGGAAGGGACCTTACCCGGTCAGAGCTCTTTGAAAATACTCTGTAAGCATTCTCTGATTTTCATGGGAATGAATATTCCCCAAAACAACAATCCTCACAGAGTTAGCCGTAACCATGTCAGACCTGTGCCAGCACTCACTGAATCTGGCACGTTTTCACCAGTAACTGGTGTGTAGTAAATGGGATCCACAGTGGTGAGTTGAGCTGCAGTTGGAATAAACTTGTGTTGTGCAAGGCAGGCAGGCACACAGGTGAGATGTCATCCTCTCTGAAACTGACTGGGCAAAATAATTGTTCCTGTCACTGCTGTGTGTGGGGAGTGTTCATCTTATCACTCATTACTTGTCCAGGCAGGGAGAGGAAAGGTATTAAAGCTTCCAACCCTGTTCTGCAAGAAAAAAAGAGAATTGGTGATGTTCTCACTATCCAAAAAGTTCTTTCTGTAACAAGAATGGTCCTGTGCAAGAGCAGCTCCTTCCTGTAGCTGGCAGCTCGTTCTTTGGGGTAGGAAGTTCCATTCTGAGTGATGGCAGGAATGCAAAGGTAAGTGACGTTTTTAACCGATTGAAGCCAAGCCAAAAGTATTTGTTTCTTCATGGTAACTACAGTGCTGGAATAGGCATGTGGGAGGGAGCTGTGCTGCCAGAGAAGCAGCAGTGTGTCCTGGGAGTGCAGGCAGGCTCCAGGTGAGCTGTTCCCATCCCGGTGTGGTATCTTGCACCCTGACTGGGAACACGGAGCCCTGATGGGCCTTCCAGCACCGCCTTTATCTTTTAGAATTAACCCCTGTTAATGTATACTTTTCAATGTTGATTATAGAGATCTGCAGAGATTTTGAAAAGCAAGTTTGTTCATGGGTTTTAACACATCATCCAGCTTATAGGCAAGAACTATATACATAGGCTCAAAGCTGTGGGGAAAACATGAGGTTACAATTGTTGTGGTGTAAAGTTACAGCATGTTGATTACTGTGTGTAGAACTTTTCTGCTGGCATTTCCACGGGTAAATGCAGCTGGTGACAATGCTTGAGATAGGGCAAATGGATGGGAGGGAAGCAGAGCCCATCACACAGCCTAGTTTTCTGCAGGGATCGGTGTGGGCATCGCCTTTCAGCTGGGCTATTCTGGGGCCACAGAGAACAGGCAGACCAAGCTTATGTTTTATTTAGTGGAAACTGTAAAAGACAACTCACCTCCTCCCAAAAGCCAGGCAGTCAAGTCACAGCTTGTGAGAGTAAAGAAAGATACTGCTCAGGAGGAGGGAAGAGCCCTACCATTAAACGAAAACCTTCCCTGTGGTAGGATGAATAAACACCATGTCCCAAGCATGCTGCTGCCTGGCCCCCAAGTATGTGGGGACCTCAAACCTCATCTGGTCTAACCCAGCCTCCGGAGTCCTGCTCCTGCAGCACCCCCGGCCTGGGTAGAACCTCCCCTCAGCACAGCATCCACAGCTTGAGGTAGCTTTGATCTGGCTCATGGGACTTCCGTGGGTTTCACTGCAGGTTCAAGTCATGTCTGCTCACACGTTATTTGCACTAAGTCTCCAATACTGGATGTTACTGGAACACTTGGGCATTTCCTTTGTGGTTTAAAGAGCAGTATGGCTTTCTCCCTGCACACACAGAGCTCGCTGTGTTCTCAGAACTCACTCTGGCAAATTTAACACTTGATGAAGTGTGAACAGCTGCTCAGCACATCAGTCCTGCAAGGCTGGCATTCAGGAATTCCTCTCCTACAAGATAAGACAATGAGGAATGGGAGAAGGCCAGAAACTTTCTTCTTGCACTGATGAGCTCTGCTGTTACACAGCATGAGGGTCTCCTTGCTCCTGTCCCATCTCTGTCTCCAAGTTATTTATCCCATGTAATTACATGAGACAACAGCTCAGTATTTAGCCTGTGCCAGTCCATATGAAACCCCCTCCTGTTCTGTGACAGGATGGCAGGTGTGGTGCTGTTACCTATCCCATACTGGCTGGATTATACCTTCAAGCTAGGGTAACAATCACCTAAAAATGCCCCTTGTTTAAAACAAAACCCCCACTAATTTTAAAAGGAGGTGTGAGGCTGGTTTTCAAAAGTGCAAGAGTGGTTTAATCTGACCTTTGTGAAACCACTTTGCTATGAAGATTCAGCAGTTTGTAAGAAATAATGTGGTTGTAGTGGTGGAGGGGAATTAATTAAAGGCATTTTGTATTGTCTAGTCTGGTAAGAGAATAAATTTTAAAAACCCTGACCAGCACATGCTGGTTGGTAAGAGCCCAAGGCAACGGTGATTGTACACAAGAAGTGATTTCTCACATTTCATAGGAACTGTGATTGAGTCTGTAATGGTTTAACCAGGAAGAAGCACAGATCCCAAACCCCTGGATTACAAGGTAAGGCCTTAAGGAAAACTGGAGGTTTGATTCAGGCTTCTCACTGCTGAATCAAAACCTTGGCTCCATTTGAGAGCTCTTGCAGAGGCAGCAGTGGGGGCTGCCCATTCCTCGACAGCAGCTCCTGTTCAGGCTCCCATGGGCTGAGCCAGATTAATGAGAGAACAATGGTGTGAGCCGGATGAAAGGCTCAATCTGTCAAACTTCATCATGGCTATTTTAAAAATAAACTCGGAGGCATTTTGTTCTCCATGCAGTTTGTAGCTGCCTGCCAACTGGATCCCTGGGTTGAAGGACTGTGACCAAGTCCCTTGTCTCCCCAGCTTTCTGTCTTTACATAATGTTAAAACTGAGGGGTGGCACACACTGCTTAGGGAGAGCATAAAAAATAGTCTAATAATACCAACTGTCTTTATCCTCTGAGAAGCACAGTGACACTTTTGCCCTGTTGTTTTGGCTGTTCTGTTTGCTGGGACCTACTGGTTCTGCAGGTGCTGCTTCCAAGGCAATAATCTTCCACTAGTCCTTTTTGGGTGGCTGTAAGGGAAGACAGGGGCAGGTCAGTTGAGGGCACAAGCCTCCTGTGTTCATCCTCCAGCATTTACTTCCCTATCCTCACTGTGCAGGTGTCTGAATCCATCACAGTATTCTTCAGTCTCAGTGGTTTGATCAGGAATTTGGGCTGTAGTAGGTGTGAAAGGTGCTGAAACAGCCTAGCTTTACAGCGACCCTCAACCTCCCTTGATGGGAACTCTTCCATTCAGAAGGGTGATGGCAGGGTAGCCTTGCCTTGGGATGACCCTGCACAGTTTGGCTGATGGGATAGAAAATATAAACAGCATTGGGTGGCTTCAAGCACATTAACTCTTGATCCACAAGCTCTTTGCAGTGGATGAATTCAGCGCTGTTCACCTGTAAAGAGAGATACTGGTTTATTGTAAGTTCTGGATAAATTACTCTCTTGTCTGGCCACTGCTCCTGTCACTTTGTAATTAGGGGGAGGGCAGGGACAGGCTGCATGCCTTAGTAGATGCATAGCAGCAATATGCTGTTGATCCTGACAGAAAACACTTATCCAGGAGCTCCTGATAACTACTCCTATAACTACTACTACTCCTTCTACTACACAGAAGGCAGGCAAGTGCTTTGTCTTTGCAAGAAACAACAGGCAGGAGGGACAGCAGGAGAACGGGTCATTTCAGACAAATTCAAGACCTTGAAATAGGTGAATGGCAAGCTGACAGCCTGGGTCTTTAGCCTTCTAAGTGTGCTCTCTTAAAAGGCATGTGTTTTATGAAACTGAGGAAAAGCTTTAAAAAAAAAGAAGAAAGAAAAATGGAGCTTGTCTTGAATCACTAGAAGTCAAACTGATTATATTTTAAGGCAATGTGACTGTACTTAAAAGTTTTCTCAGTGTTCAGTGGGAGGCTGAGGAAACTGGGCAGATTTCTAGGTGCTCTCAGACTCTCCCATCATGGGAGAATCTCTCCTGGCTGAGGATGCAGGGGGCTATCTGTGGCAAAGAATTTGGAACCCTCCCTTCCCTGCTAAAAGGATGTCCCTCTCCCCAGTCCCACACCTGAACTGCACTTTTGTTCCCTTTTGTTAGCACCAGCAAGGTCTGCAGCAAAGACAGAACAAGGACACAAGTCTCAGGAGCTGCTGAAGTGCAGTATTGGCTGTAAATACACATGGCTTTATTCATTTATCATGTCCTGCCTTCAGGATTTGTGACCAAAGGCCATTTTGCTTCCTACCTGTGCTTTTTTTAGCAGATCAGTAATAACAGGAAACCAACCAGGAGTCTGCCTCTCCAGCTCCAAGGTGATGATCACCAAAGCCAGCGTGGAACCCTTAAACTGCACGAGTTGGTGGCAGGCCATACAGTGCTGCAGCTGCTTGGTCAAGAGTGCAACATGGAGGGAAGGATTCCTCTGAGGCAGTCTGGGTGGGAGATGGGGCCAGCTGGCATCACCATGGCATGGAACTGCAGAGAAGATAAAGTGTACATATATATATATATATATACATATATATGAAAAGAAAAGCAGAGGTTAGTGAAGTTTATATGTTTTCATGTCATCACCCAGAAGTACAGATGAATTTCATCTCGTATCAGGAAACCTGAAGGCTTCCCCCACCTTTTTTTTTGTGTTTTGTGTTCGTACTTGCCAATCATTGAACTGTTTTTTTGAGCTGATAATGAATGTAGAAGGTCTGTGTTTCCTAACAATTTCTGAGGTTTCTACATTATCCAGATTGCTGTCCAGGAGAGTCAATTCAGGACAGCAGCTCCAAACCCAGTAAAACCAGTAATACTGCACTCTGATACTGAGGAAACAAGCACCTATGAAAGGCAGTTTTCACAATCAGCAGCCTAAAATGGCTTAATATTTGCACATAACCTTAAAAAAGGGATCCAGGATGTGTTCATATCACATGAATTTTGCCTTACTAGCACATGATAGTTTCTTGAAGACAAAGTTTAATTGTTTCTATTAAATGTTTAGTAACTGCAATGTGAACTAAGTGCCAGATCAGGGTAGTCTGATTGCATAAATGAATAATTAGTGGGATGAAAAGGAAAATGGTTTAAAAAAAGCCTGTGTGTGAAATGTAGCAAAACTCTGACAGCTTTCTATGTACAGTATTAATAGAAGGGAAACAGTTAGAAATATTTTTGCAGCCTGTATTTAAAAAGAAATAAAGAAGGCATATAGTTGTGCATTATGAGAATCTTTTTAATGTCCATTCAGTTGTCCTTTAAAGATGAGAGTAATTTTTTTGAGCAAAATAGAAGGTTTTACATAGTAGAAAATTTAAAAAATAAATTTAAAAAGAAAATTACTGTAATATTCTTTAAAAGACTTGCAGATAGGTAGAAATAGGTAGTTTGCTAAGCATCTTGGGAAGGATGTATGGGTGTGTGTGTGCACATCTGTGTTTTTTAGTCTTATTTGATAAGGAGTTGTTTATTTAAAGAAAAAAAATTGCAAAATGTAGTGCTTACAATGTTTAAGAAGTCCATTGGTGTTGCTGTGTAAAGATCCCACTGAAGCTTATCCAGTATAATTTTTTCCATTCTCAAGATCTCAGCTGGAGAATGTTTACACCTGCTTTGCATCGCTAGTGTCTGCACCGATGGTATTACCTGTAAAAAATTTTTTAAAAATTAAAAAAAAACAAAAAAACAAAAAAACCCCAACATCCTACACAGTGCTGTGTGTGCTTCTCTGTATTGTGAAGGGATCTAACAAGTTTTAAAAAGTTTATGTTAAGGAGAATGCTCATCCAGGAGACCTTGTTCCTAGGTACCTCCCATCCGAAATGAAGAGTGGTCCCTGCTCACCCCAGGGCAGTTACTGCAGACCCAGCCCACAGCAAGAATGATGCCCTGAGCCCCCATGGTCACTGTGATCCTCCCCAGTGTGGCACCAGTGATGCACCTTCCCTGCTACCATTAGTTTTGCTCAGAGGAGGCTTCCTGTCAGCCTATTTTAGAGGGCCTGCTGTGGTTCCCTTGTTTCCTGTGCTCATTGACTCAGCTTCTCCTTTGTAGCTGAGAGGAAAAGAACAATAACCTCAGTGTAACACCACCTAAGAAAGGCTGTGAAGAATGTTCCACTAAAGCAGTGGCTGTTTGAAAAGATGTGTATGTCTGACTCCAGCTCCTGGGTTTCCAGCTTCTTTTGCAAAGCAGAAGGAAGAAAAGAGGAGGAATGCAATCTGAAATGCTTTTGGCTAATGCTTGTAAATGCCTGCAGAAGTCTATTGCTGCATTTCTGCCATGAGAGATATCCTGCATAATTTCTCACTGGCTGCTGACTTTACTTGCTGATCTTGAGGTGCAGACCTGAGTCAGTTCCTCACCAGGTTCAGAAACCAGTTTTGGCTCCAAGCAAACTCATCTATTTAAAGCTTCCTCTGAAGAACTTCTGCTCTGTCACACCTGCTGTGCCCTCCCAGGAGCTATAGCATGGGAATTGCAGCCCTCTGATGTGCATCTTGACTGTCCCCCCAGACTACGCTCTATTGTGAGCCATGGATTCTGAAAAGAGGAGAGAGGTTTGGGGGCAGGAGAGAAACACATCCATGACATAAACAAAAACAAGTCCTTCATCCGTAAATGTCACAATTCTTCAGAGCAACAATGAAACAGGGCTGAAAATGCTACTCTCACCCCTTAAGGGCTACTTAGAGTAAACAAATTAACACTTTTTCATTATGACCAAGTTGTTGAAAAACCTGGAAACATGAACAACTTTTAGCGTGTTTAAAATGAAACATACAGACCTCATCTTCATTGGTTTTTGCTGCAAGGACAAGGCAGGAAATTGCAATGCACTGCAGATATTCTAATTGGGCCTGAAGGGAGAAGAAGAAAACACTAAGTAAAGAAGATAAAGAGTCTTGGGGGAAATAATTGTCATTCTAGGATACATACACAAGTTTCAAACTTTCGTTTAGATTACAGTTGCTTCTGAATTAGTTTAGCTACAGAAGCTGGAAATAGAACAAAAAAATTCAAAGTAAAGCAGAATAAATCCTCTTATAGGTGCCATTTTTATTAATGTATCTCACAGTTTTTAGACTATGCAATGCCACAGTATTTACATTGCAATGTTGCTCCTCTTCTCATTTTGAGATACTGGTTCAGGTTGGACTTCAGGAAGAATTTCTTCATGAAAGGTTGGACTCGATTGGCTCTCCATTAAACATTGGAACAGGCTGCCCAGGGAGGTGGGGGAGTCACAATGCCTGGAGGTGTTCAAGAAGCTCCTGGGTGTGGCACTTAGTACTATGGTTTAGTTGATAGGGTGGTGATCAGTGAAAGGTTGGACTCGATAAGCTTAGAGACCTTTTCCAACTTTAATGATTCTGTGATTCTATATGCCAGTATCAACCTAAACAGAATTGGGAGCTGCAAGGCTCAGCTCAACTCCTACCTTTGCTGTAGCTTCAGTGACAGAAAAAATCAGCCCCACAGTTTAATTAAAAATAGTAGTTTAAGAACCAGAATATTAAAAGTGATAATGTGAATAATTTCTGTTTAGCAGAGAAAACCAGGTGAGTTCTTTGCACTTACCACAGCAGTTGGACTAAGTTCACACAAAAAATTCTAATGAGGATTGTATGTCAGTGGAACCTCATCAAACACTCAAGTTCATACGTGTGTGTAAATATATATATATATATGTATGTATGTATGTATATATTTGCTTAATGGCCTTCCCCAGCAATGACCCTGACTGCTCCCTAAATCTTCTGCCAAACATAGTCCCTGCTTTGTATATAAACTGATTACATGCTCCTTACATTCTCAGTAATCTAGCCAGGGAAAAGCTGACAGAGATCTCTACCTTTACTGATGCCAACAGCCTGTTGAAGATGGTGGTGGTTAAGGCAAACGTTTCTGGGTAAAAGTGGATCTGGGAGCTGATTTCTGCAATCCAGAGAACTGCTTTTTTGTAACCTGACAGAGAGATACCTGTGCCCTGAGGGAAAGGAAAAGTTAGAAGAAAAATACAGTCAGTGCTCTGATGATTTTGTTAACATATCTCCGAAGGAAGACTCAAATCTTTTTAAGTGCTCTAATTAGCATTTCAGATGGCTGGAAGCTTGAAATGAAGGCAGTTGTCATCTGTGTCCACAGAGGGAGGGTAAGGGCACATTTTAGAGCAGTTTAAAGCACTCACTCATGTTGCCCATCCAGTCTGGCTCTAGCTGTGCTTACGCAGGCCTGGTACTGGATCGTACTGAAGCACTGAGTGGGGAAGCACCCAGCCCTCCCAAACTGAGCTCTTATAAACAAGGTCATGAGCATGCTTGTTATTCCCGCCCTGGGAAAACTGAAGCCCCAATGCAGCACATGTTCCACTCAGCCGGCCTCAACAGAGAAACTGGAGTCAGGAGCAGGTTTTGATTTACTCTGCAAGAGTTTCAACAGCCCTTGGATTTGCTAAGTGTTGGGACCAGAGACAGGTTTGCGGCTCCCCAAAGGTACATGGCAAAATGTACTGTATTTTTTCTTTCTTATATCTTACTTGAAGCTGCATTCAGGTGAGAGGGAAGACCTTGACTGCCATGACAATGGCACCCAGGAGCCATGGAATGCACCTGAACATTGCTGTAGGAGAAGTGAAAGGGCCAAGCAGCTACACAGAACAGACAACACTAACCACCAACTTGTTTAATATTACTCATCACATTATCTGATTCACTATTTTGCTTAATTTGGTAGAAAAAAAAAACTTGGTAAAAAGTAGCATTTCTAGACTATTGCAAAAAAGAGACAAGGCTGTCAAGGCATTTCTGTGCATTCTTCCATGGTTCTGATGCACTTACAGAAGCAGCCAAGCAAAACTGCTTGCATTGTTCAAAGAGGCCATGGAGTCTTGAAGCTTCCTAAAGTAGCTTGGAATGGGACTGGGTTTCTGTTAGGCCTCAGTGAATTCCCTCTTCTCCCACCTTAACAGATGGAATTCACAGACTAGTGCTGAACACCATTAGTATGCCAAATGTATGGTTTTACTGTTGATTGGCTGCTTTTACCTGCTCTACCACATTACCCCAAATTATTTCACATTTCCCAAAACTACTACTGTTCTGACTGAGCCAGAACAAAATGTAAAGCCGCTGTTTTATACAAAGCATCAATAAAATGTAAAATGGACAAATACAGACCCTCCTCCCCCTCCATTCTTTAAGCCTAGTCCATGAGGGATTACTTTTGCATTCAGGTGAGTCAGATGGCATGACCAGCACTGCATCTCTGCAGGGTCCTTTAGGGAATTCCAAAGGGGACAGGGTGAGATTCTGGAAAACTGGTACTTTCCAAATCCTGGCCTCTCTGGCTAAGGCATTTTCCATTAAAAAAGGCAAGTCACGGGCTCTCTGTATGTCCAGGATACTTCATGGCAGCTGTTTGAGTCAGTTTCCTGATGGGAGCCACTGACAAAAACAAACAAACAAAATTATGAAACAACATCCCGGCTCCTTGTACTAAGTATGATTTCTTCTTTTGATGCCTTTCCAGCAATGAGAACTGAGGAGCAGCCACAGGACTTGTTTGTTTGCAGACAGAGCAATCCTGGTATGCATTTTCCCTGGAAGTTTCTGATGAAAGAAAACATGTCAGATGGCTGAACAATACCACAGTCCAGCTTTTTCCTCTTGGGCTGTGTAATGGCTTGAGAAACCTTGGGTCGAGTAGTCCAGATTACTCCATTTATCCTGTTTCACCCGTTTGGCTCTCCATTTGCAGAGCTATTACATTGCAACGTGTTATCACCTGATTTCAAGTTTCTGGCAAATAGAGGCTTATGGTTTCCATACAAAGGCTCAAAGATGACTGTTATTAGGAGGTTTATTAATTCCCAATTAAAACTTTTCTTCAGAGCAGTTTAATCTTTGGAGATACCACTTTGGAAATCCCACTCTCCAGACTAAGGAGAGTATTTACAGGACATAAACATCTCTGAATCATATCAGTACCACGTGAGTGAGAACATCCAGCCTGAAACTATTTCAAGGCTTACATTTTGGTGTCTCTTAAACAACGGGGAAAAAAAATGTTACTAGATATAAAAATCCTGCTTTTCTTTCCAGAGTGGTGAATGTGGGCTTCCTCACCGTTTTCTTCTGGAAGCTCACACCACTATCTCTGCAGTTCCATTTAAAAACTCAAAGTGACATGAATCCTCTGGAAACTGCTCTCCATTTCTAAAGCTGGAGCTCTGTGACGTTTCCCTGAAAGCAGGACCACATATGACTTTAACTTCGGCTGCCACTGGATGTCAGAGCATCCAAACCCGGACCGCTTCAGCAGAGGGAGAGGTGGAAATTATTTATCTGACCGATTTGATGCACTGAGAAGTTTACTCTTGTGTAGCTGGGGGGGAAATAATAATTAAAATCTCGCCCTCTTGCTAGTTTCGACTGTCGCTGAGAACGACACCGAGCAGCTCCCGCACCGCCAGCGGTTAGACAGCCCCTCCAGCCCTGCAGAGCGCCCGGGGAGCGATGGGGACCCTCCCGTCCCGTCCCGTCCCGACCGCGTCCTTACCCGCCTGGCCGGGGTGCCGGGCACGGGGCACCGGGCAGTGCTCAGGGCGGCTCCGCAGCGGGGACGGGCGGGCTGTGACGCGCCGGCTGTGGCGGGATCTCCCCGGGAGGGCGGCGGGGAGCGGGGCTGATACCTGCGGCTGACCAGCCCCGACGGGTGCTGCTGGACGCCTCCTCCAGGAACTTCGGTGCCCGATCTCCGGGGCACGGCTCGGCTGGAACACCCCTTTCGTCTCTCGGGGTCCAAACCGCGTGGCACCTCCCAGGTGAACGCTGTCTCAGCCCGTGTGGGTCTGTCTCACCTGCACAGAGATCACTGTGCTCCTGGGATCGGGATGAAATTCTGCCACGGTGATAAACACTGTAACCTTCAGCATAGCCCCCAAATCCACCTGTCCCCTTCCCTGGCATCAGCTATTGCCTTGACATATGCGCTGCCCCTTCTCTTCGACTTGGCCCTGTCTAAAACACTCATTTGCTGGATCCACACAATCCCAGCACCTGCCAGGACCTATTTTCCTTCCAGTCACAGGAGGTATTTTTTCTCTGTACGTTTCATGGAGCATATGCACCCTTGTTCCCTCCCAGGGCTGGGCCTCTTTTCCAGCATCCGTGTTTTCACCCCACATTTTCTTCCACCCAGGATCTCTCCATATCTCAGCTTCCCCCTCAGCTCCTGGATCCCTTTGTTTTCCTCCTGCAGCATTTTCTGTTGGAAGATGGTTCCAATATTTGTGTTAAACCTTTTCTTGTTCCTCAGCTTTGCCTGCCTACACATGACTCTCTGTTCTCTCACCAGCCCCTTGGGTTATACCTTTTTTGGTGCTAAATTATTAGTCCATGAACCTGTGCATGCAGCACAGCTCTGGGTAACACCGTGGCAGTGAAAAAAGAACAAAGTGCCTGTTTGCTGAACACCTGGTCCTCAAGCTTCCTGACTCACCTGGTGACACACACCCTGGGCTGAGGGAATGGCCCTGTCCTGTCATTACCGGTGTGTTCCCAGCCCTGTGACACACCAGTCATTTTGGTGGGGGAGTTCTGCAAGGTACAGATCAGCTCTGTCCACATTCCTGCTCCTGCTTACCCCCCTCTGGCAAAAATACAGCACAACTGAGGTACAGCCCTGTGTTTGTGTCTGTGCTTGGTGCTTGGTCCTGGGGATTCCTGGCCTTGCCCAGGGATCCTGATACCTTGAGTGGCTACCTAGAAACAGAGACTAGACAGGAATAAGGGAATAAAGGTAGGTATTTATTTGAAAGGCCTTCAAAGGTACACCCTGGGGAGCCAAAGGCTACATCCAAGATGGACCCCAAGATGGACAACGAGTCACAAGTTCTTCACACTTTTATAGGTTTGGTTCATTTGCATATCAGGGTTAATTCTCCAGTTAAAGCTTCAGTTAATGATGTAATTTCTCCAAGCTCACTCCCCTTCTAAAGATGTTAGTTTACACATTTTGGGCCTAGGACAGTCTGGGTGTCCTTGAGAGCAGGTTTGAGAAGCTTTGTTATGTCTATCTAGCATAAGAGAACAGGTAACAGGCTACAAGAAACTTCAGAGTTACATACTAAGCAGTACAGGATTTGAAAAAATATAAAAGTTGAAACCTAAGGCATCAATCCCAGGCCCCAGTGGTCCACAGCAAAAGTAGTGAGGGGAGGAGTGGGACTGGAACTACGCCTTGTGACCTGCCAACAGGATTTGGGTGTGCAGAAATACCTGGGGGGAAGCATGAGGAACTGGGGAAACTATTCATGGACCTCTCCTGTTGAGCAAAATTATGTCATAATCTGTGTCTTAAGGACATAAATTATGAAAGGACAAAGTCAGATTGTTGGAATATTTTAATCTAATTCCTGTAAATAAGTGACATATGGACAGTGTGATGTTGAAATGCTGCGAGTAGGAGAGGAGCAGGTGAGGATCCCAGCAGTATCCCATGAAACTTTACACCAAATGACAAATAACTTGGAAATGTGCCTCATTAGCGCGGGGCTAACTGATTTGTGTCCCACTTGGACTGTATCGCTTGTTTATATTTAAGCTACTCTGCAGTCCCTCTATTTCATCAGCAATTCAAAACGTTACAGTCAGGAAAAGGAGATGGATTTTCTTCCGTGTGGAGAACAGGCTGGGACTCCAGCCCTGTCAGAGACCCAGAGCCCCGTCAGACCCCCTGGAGCCCTTCCAGAGCAGTGGAGTCTTGTCAGAGCCTCTGGAGCCCCGTAAGCCCCTCAGAGCCCCGTCGGGCCCGCGGCCGGGCCCCGCGCGCTATCCCCACTNTCCGCCCGCCCCGCCGTTCCCATGGCGACGGGCCGCTCCGCCGCCGCCGCCGCGCCGCCGCCATTGGCTGGACTCCCTCCGGCCCCGCCTTCTCCCGCCCGCCATTGGTTGCGCGGCCTCCGCAGCGCGCGGGGGTCGGCCGTGGGGCGGGGCGGGCGCAGGCGCGGTGCTGTTATTGTTCCACGGGGTCAGCGCCTGGCTGGGGCTGTCGCCGCCGCCGCCGCCGCCGCCGCCGCCATCGCTATCGCTATGCCGGTGAGACCCGGGGGGAAGGTGGGCGATGGCTCACGGGGCCGTCCGGTCACTGTGCACCTCGGCCCGCCACGCTCGGGTTTCGCAGGCCCCCTCGCCTCCATTCCCATGTGCGCGCAGGAGCCGCGGTGCGGGCGGCGCCTGTCAGGCCGAGCGGGGCGGGGGTGATAAGGCGCTGCGGGCGGGGCGAGGCCCCGCAGAGGCGGCGGTACCTTGGCAGGGGGGGTGGAGGTTCGGCCTGCCCTGAGGGTGTCGTCCCATATCCCGGGTGGCTCGTGGAGACACCCGAATCCCACACTTGATTTTGGCTGGCGCCTCGTATGCGGTCCCTCCCCCGCCCAGGTAGGGCTGAGCCACTCTTTGCGTTCAGCAGGGCGGCAGAAGCCGCTGCTGAGGCCTGAGAGGAATCGGAGCAGGTGGTAGCTGGAGGGAGAGGCGCTTGGAAACAGGGTATGTTTCGGCTTGACATCCAATATAGATGCTCTAGGAGTAGTTAAACGCTCAGCTGCAGCACTTCTAGCCAAGGGGAGTATCTTAGGCTTAACTAGATTCATCAGTCGTGCTTCAAGATTTGTTTTGGTAACTACATGAAAGAAAATGAATGTGAGGTTTCATAATACAACACTCAGGTTTTCTAAAGGATTAAACTTTAGCATGTACATTGAGGGTTGTAATTGAAATTAATTCCCTTCAGCCAACACTCCCTGGTATCTGCTTGTGTGCTCTGTGAGGTTTGAGAGTGTTTAGTCAGTGTTACTGAAAAAGAATGTCATGGCTGCACCAAATTCCAGCAAACTTGGTGCAGATTGCAAGTGTGAAATTGTTTTTTGAAAAAATTCTTAGATGATATTGAATGTGAAATGCTCAGTGTTTACTCATTCGGTTTCCACATTGGCAAACAGAAGAAGATTCCATTGCCTGAATAAGTGTGTTATTCTCTCAGCTTTAATTATAAACCAGTCCTGGTTTTAAGTCCCCGAGTTTGTGATCCTTTGGAGATGTAGCTGCTCAAGCTCATTCAGCAGTGTTTGTGCTTAAACACACAATGGTTTTATAGTGGGAGAGGGCAGGGCTAGACTGGATATTAGGAAGAAATTCTTGCCTGTGAGGGTGGTGAGGCCCTGGCATAGGTTGCCCAGAGCAGCTGTGGCTGTCACATCCCTGGAAGTGTTTAAGGCCAGGCTGGACAGGGCTTGGAGTAGCCTGCTCCAGTGGAAGGTGTTTCTGCCCATGGCAGGGGGTAGAACTAGGTTTCTTCCACCCCAAACCTTTCTGTGATTCTATGTTTACACTAGTGTTACAGCCTGTGTATTTTTTTTTTTTTAATAATTATAGATTAACAAGCCCGAGAAGCTGGACAAGCCGGAAAGCTGTGACAATGTCAAGGTGGTTGTTCGCTGCCGGCCTCTCAATGACCGGGAGAAAGCTACAGGCTACAAAATGGCAGTGAATGTGGATGAGATGAGGGGAACTATAACTGTTCATAAAACAGACTCATCCAATGAGCCTCCTAAGACATTCACGTTTGACACAGTGTTTGGACCAGAGAGTAAACAGCTGGATGTCTATAATTTAACAGCAAGACCTATTATAGATTCTGTCCTAGAGGGATACAACGGTAAGTCCCTTGTTGTAAGGGAAGGATCCCATCCTGTCTCCTATTCTTTGCTTTGTTGAAGTTCCTACTGATCTTGTGTAAGGGAATTTCACCTTCTGAGGGCTGTAGCCCCGAATTGTTTCTGTTGTGCCCTCTGACTTAAAACAGCCTGAAGGTACTTGCTGTTCTGAGTGCTCAGTGGTTGTACCTACTACTGTCATTAACAGTGGGAGATAGGTGATGAAGGAGACTCTGCTGAGATCAGTTAGCTGCATGCTTTTATCCTTTATCTTCTCTTTGCAAAAGATATGCACTTACCTCATTATCAGAATTCTCAGTGGCTCTTCACTGTACAATTTCAGTACCCAGGAGCTGCCACGGCCGGGCAGTGACTAGGTATGCATACCAGACCTCTGCATAGAGCTGCTGCATTTTTTCCTCTGAACTTTGCTGTTTTCAACTGAGATGACTGCTTAAACACATCTGCCCTTCCCCACAGATAGTCTGTTGCTTCCTGCAGCTGGGAAGAGCATGCCCATGATTTGTGTGTGTGTCTGTTATGCATGGAAATATATTACATAAAGGAAAGCAGATTATTTCTTCCCATAACAATATGCTACAAACAACAACAGTTTACAAAGTTTTCCAAGGTTTGTAAAATGACTAATAATCTCTTGTGCTAACAGACACTGGTTTCAGCTGATTAAAGTTCATGGTTTGAAAATGATTGATTTAAGGCTGTGCCTGGGGAGGTTTAGACTGGACATTAGGAAGCATTTCTTTACTGAGACACTGGAACAGGCTTTCTAGAGATGTGATCAATGCCCCAAGTCAGAGTTTAAGAGACATTTGGACAATGCCTTTAACATTCTTTAATTTTTGGTCAGCTCTGAATTGGTTGGGCAGTTGGACTAGATGATCATTGTAGGTTCCTTCCAGCTGAAATACTCTATTCAGTTTTTCCAATCTGTAATGTCAGTGGCTTGATAACAAAAACTTGAGTTTTCAGCAGTGCTAGGCTAAATCTAAGAACTGGGGTATTTCTGGAGTTCCAGAGTCTGGGATCTTAGTAATGTTTCTGGATGCCTTTCTGTGCAGGCTGATTCTTTAGTCCAAGTTGTAGCTGTATGTGCAGGTTCAGAGCTGGGGTTTTGCTGTGGCTCTGCTGTAGGAGCCTCACACCATTTCTGCTGTGACTTAGGGATTAGGAGTAGTTGGGTTTGTTGTTGGTGTATAATCATCTGCTGCTAATTGGCCATGTTATTAATTGGGCTTGCCTGCATTGTTTGTATGTGGAACTGAAGTGTACTAGCATTCCATACTTTAATCACTCTGCACTTTTAAAACAAGTGACTTTTTATTAGACATCCTGCAGGCTGGATTAAGCAGTGGCTAAGTCAGGTTTGCTGTGTTTGCCCAGCATCTTTGTTGCTCCAGCCTTGTATTCCAGTAGCTACTGGAGTGGGTGGAAAATTTTTAACTCCATAACAATAGAGATGTTTGGTGCTATCAGGCTAAGAAGGGATGAGTATAACTGCAGTTAGAGTTTAGAGAAGACTCAAGTTCTTAGAGTTTGTTCTTTTATCTTATCCTTCAGGTACTATTTTTGCATATGGGCAGACTGGAACAGGCAAAACCTTCACCATGGAAGGGGTCCGAGCAGTTCCTGAACTCAGAGGCATCATTCCCAATTCCTTTGCCCATATCTTTGGTCACATTGCCAAGGCAGAGGGGGATACAAGGTAAATGCCTTCTCTTCACTGCTTCTGTCTTTTTTTTTTTTTTTTTTAAATGTGAGTCCATATGTAGCAGGAGCCTGACCTTGACAATGACAACAGAAATGGTACTTCTCCCAAGATGAAAGGCTCCCACTTTGGCAGTGCTTGAGGGGCAGCAAGACTGTGTTGGTATTTCACCGTTTTCTTTGCACTCTGTGACGTTTGTGGGACTTCAGCAAATGTTTTGCTAAGTGAACTACCCAGTTGTTCATCTGCAGGTTTTTAGTTCGTGTCTCTTACCTGGAAATTTACAATGAGGAAGTGCGGGACCTGCTGGGAAAGGACCAGACACAGAGGTTAGAGGTGAGCCTCCTCTTCTGAATGTGGTGTTTGTTTGGTTGAATCAGAGCAATATTCTGTTTTAAAGACCAGAGAAGCACTTGCAGGGAAGTGGGAGGTTGGACTCCTCAGCAGTCCTCTTTCTTTTAAGATGTGATAGCTGTATGTTACTGCTGGCTTCTCTGAATCTCTTCCACTTGATCAGTTGCACAAACTGGCTGTTCCACCTGAGGCAGTTTTGTACCTGCAGTTCTATCCCAAAGGCCCTTCAGCAGTCCTGGGAGTTGGAGACTGGGATTTAAAGTCATGTCTTTCCCCCAGAGGAAAACAGTAGCATATTGTCATGCATGAGTCTTTATTCCTTATCTGCTCTGATTCCAAGTGGAGTGTTTTATGTGCAAACCAGAACTTGGAGGGGTAGACCACTGTACTGTTACAGTATCACTAGAATTGCTGTTGGGGGTCTCCTAGGGATGCTCAGTCTGAACTGTTTCTCTCTTAGGTGAAAGAGAGACCTGATGTGGGAGTTTATATCAAAGATCTTTCAGCTTATGTCGTAAACAATGCAGATGATATGGACAGAATCATGACTCTGGGCCACAAGAACCGTACGTAGCCTTGCTATGGGCAGGTTTATAGCTCAGACAGAGCAAAGGTCTGGTTACTAGACCACAGTAGGAGATCCTTGTCCTGTTGCTGGGGGGAGTGTTTGGCTGACCAGAACAGAGTATCTCCTCCCAAACTCCTTTTGTGCAGGGGCAGGTAAAGAAGGCTGTTCTCCCACATCGGGCAGTGCAGGGGGGATCAGCAAATGGAGGATGCAATGAGGGCAGTGTTGTCAGAACTGCTTGTGTGTCTGTTGGTCCTTTTTCCACTTCAGTTCTGATCAGGATGAACATTAGCCCTGTGCTGCGAGTGGGAGGTAGTTTGTGTTCTGGGAGACTTCTTAGTTAAGCTCAGATTATTTAATGACTTAAAGTTCTGACTCCTGTTGCCCTTGGCATGCATTGCTGTGTTCTTACTTCCCAAAATACAGCTGTGTTCAGGGATCAGCTGTGAACACCTTAAGCTACTGATCTTTGTAACCTTAACGAAACAGATGAGGACAATTGCTGCTCTTGGGAGTCTGTGTTGGCTTAGAGCAGGCTGTCGGACTTTCTGCTAGTCCAGGTTGGAAGTGTACTGCAACTTCAGTGCCCAAGAATACACTTGGCTGCTGAGTCTGAGCATCCCTCTGCCATCTTCTGGAATACAGGGCTGGGTAAAGAGGTGGGGATGAGTCTCCTCTGAGAGCAGGAAGAGTTAGAGGAAAATGTGTTTAATTCTGAAGACATCATTGGTTTTTTTCTCCATTAAAAGGTTCTGTTGGTGCCACAAACATGAACGAGCACAGCTCTCGCTCACACGCCATCTTCACTATCACCATTGAGTGCAGTGAGAAGGGGGTTGATGGGAACATGCACGTGCGCATGGGCAAGCTGCACCTCGTTGACCTTGCTGTGAGTAGGACCAGCCAGGTGTTTGTCAAGACATTTGGTTTCGGTTGTTGAGTTTTTTCCAGAGGGTTGTGACCATGCTGCTCATCACTTGCAGGTTCCTTCCCTCAGTGTCACACTGAACCAGTGTAATTGTGCTGGTAAAACATGGCTTTAGCCCAAGATTTACACTGAGGTACCTTTCCTTGGGGAAGATGCAGAAAAAGCGAGACTAAAGGCATTCAACTTAACTTATTTACATGCATTTTAACTTATTTACATGATGTGTGTATAGGATGCTGTATGAAACTCTTTAAAATAATTGCAGTGTTGCTGTTCTCTCTTGTTCTGCTGATAGGAAGGGCTGTAGATGGCAGTTGGCAGCTCCAGCTGGGGTGCCTTTTAAATGCCGACTGACTTCCCATAATGTTTTTGTTCATGGGGAGGAAGATCTCCATTTTCTCAGCTGCATTGCTTTGAGCAATCCAGAATCTGCTGGCACTGAAAGTTTGTTTGATTTGTCTCTTTAACAATGTCTGAGATACTTAGCCAGGTTCTCTAATAATGAATGAGGTGGTTAGTGGCTTGGCTGCTAGCAAGATTTCAGGTGTGGCTGATTCTGTTTGGAGGGAGGAGATGTATTAGAGGATCTGTTTTTATCTCCTGCTTCGTGTTCCCTTTGCAGGGTTCTGAAAGACAGACAAAAACTGGAGCCACAGGGCAGAGACTGAAGGAAGCCACTAAGATCAACCTCTCTCTCTCCACACTGGGCAATGTTATCTCTGCACTGGTGGATGGCAAGAGCACCCACGTGCCCTACCGTAACTCCAAACTCACACGGCTGCTGCAGGACTCCCTGGGGGGCAATTCCAAAACCATGATGGTAAGATGGTAAGGGCTAAGAGATGCCCTTTCCAGTGCCAGCTATTGGACTGCATTTTTGCAGGGATAGCATAGTGACTTGAACAGCCTGGCATTTACCTCTCTAATCCTGTGCTGTTTGCAGCTTAGAGAACCTTCTATGTGCATCTCTTTCTATCTTTTCTCTTTGCCTCTGTATAGATGAGATTCTAAACACAGCACACATGTACATACATGTGTGAGCTCAAACAGAACCTGTGCTTGGGTAGTCAAGAGTGGCTTCGGTGTAGAAGCAGCAGGAAAGCTTGGGAAGGAGTAGCAGTGCGAGACTGTCAGAGCTAGGGGTGGGTTCCTGCAGTGCCTTGTGCTGGGCTCTGACGCTGTCCTATAGTAACTCAGTCTCTGCATGTTGCAGTGTGCAAACATTGGACCAGCAGACTACAATTACGATGAGACCATCAGCACTCTCAGGTATGCAAACAGAGCCAAGAACATAAAGAACAAGGCCAGGATTAATGAGGATCCCAAGGATGCTATGCTTCGCCAGTTCCAAAAGGAAATTGAAGAGCTTAAGAAAAAACTGGAAGAAGGTGAGACTCTCCTTCCCCCTTGTGTTCCTCTCTGCATGGTTCTGTTTGAATTTGCTTGTTCTGTTTGAATGGGAACGTTCTTTGCTACTTGAATATGTATCACAGGAGGTTGGCCGCTAGTGCAGGTCGGTGTCCTGGTTTTGTATGCTCTGCTGGATGCCAGGAGAGACGTCTAAGGCTGCTCCTGGGGGCCCGCTTTCCCACTAGGTGGCACTTGGCCCTAGGGGTAGTGGTGGCCTCCGGGCTGGGATCGCTGTGCCCGGGTTTCCCTGGGTTTCCCTAGCAAGCACGGGGGCTCTGGACACAACTGACATGGTGTAGGGAATTAAACTGGACTGTAACAACAGGTCAGGCTTTTTCTCTGATTGGGGAGGAGGGATGCATTTATCAGGAGGAAAAATGAACTGAATTTGTGGAGCTGGAACTGGGGTTTCAACACTGTAGAGCAACAAGAAGCTTCTTTAAGCCATGTAACTTCGTAGCCTTGTGTCACTATTAGTCCATCAACATGGAGTGACCCTGCTAGAGGGATGCTTGCTAAACAGTGACCTTGTCACAACATCTCTCTCCAGAGATACTCACAGCACAGAACAGCTGTAGCAGTAACTCCAATATGACTTGCTGTCTGGTGTCTGCCCCATTCAGGAGAAGCAGGAAATGGTCAGTAATGCTTCTTTTTCTTTCATCTGAGATAGAAGTGTGAGGTGGAAGAGAAGGTATGGTAGAATCCTGCTAGGAAAACTCTGTAGCTTCAGCTGTGCAAAGATGCTTTTTTTTTTTCCCATAAAAAGTAGCCTCTTGAGCTTTAATACATATACACTGACATCACAGCATTCAGTTGCTTATCTTGATTGTCCTTAACTTTCCTGAGCCATGGCAAGCTGTCTGCTTGCTCAGTAGTTAAGGACTTCTGCAGGTGCTCATCAGCTGATGTCAGGCACTGCTGTGTTTGGACAAATACTGCTGTCACAGTAACAAGCTGATATGAGGTGAAGGAAAGCTTTTGATAAAAGCACTCTCTTCTCTTCTAGGGGAAGAGATCTCTGATTCTGAAACCAGTGATTCTGAAGAGGAGGATGAAGATGGGGAGATTGGAGAGGAGAAGCGGAAGAAACGGCGGGGTAAGGCAGTAGAGATTCCTGTCAATGCCACTAGTCTCCTCTTATCCATGAGCTGGTGTAGGAAGTGTAGCCAGAGCCAGGCAGGGACAAGAGGAGTTGTAGAGCTGCCCTATGCCGCTGCAATTATCATGCCTCTCCTAGAAACGAAGCCCTTTGGTGCCATCTCTGTAGATGGACAGCTCCAAACCTGTGTAGTACCTGCTTCCACTCGGGTAGCTGTGCTTGTGGTGATATCCTCCTTCGTGGTGGCTCCCTGAGTGCCGCAAGGTGGCTGCGTACGGCTTGTGACTGGTGGTGTGGAACTTCCCCTGCTTACAGAGGTGGGAGGAAGAAGACACCAAAGATCGTTTGTAGGCAGATGTGTTTTTTATAGCCATGGGTATGATTGGAGGGGAATTTTGGCTGTGGTTTAGGCAAAGGATTAATCTGTTTTATGGATCTTCAGTAACTGATTCTTCTGGTGTCCTATTTTATATTGATAGAGGGAAAACTTGACCTTTGGGTGTCTTTGTGCTTAGCTGAAAAGGTTAATGGGAGCTGCACATAATTTTTTTCGGTACAGTCTGCAAATCCCATGGTGAAGTTTCCTTGGTCCCACATCAGTGTTCAACTACTGTGTATCATCTAAACTCCAGGGGACATTGCTGAACCTAGACTGCATTGTCACTGTGTACCATGAGATGCTGTGGCTTCTTGGGAGCTTGTGTTCTCCTCGAACTCTGCTGGTAATTCCTCATGGATAGTAGAAAAATCAAGTCCAGTGCTACATCCCAAATTCCAGCTTCTCTAGTAAACTTATTTTGACATTCAAACTGCCTTGTCCTGAAGCACCCACATCTGTTGAAAAAAATTCCCGTTAAAGCATTCCTGCTTTTATGTGTACTCTCTTCATTTTGGTGTCTGTCCAAGTAGTCATAAATGAATTTTGCCATGCCTTTGGTGATTGTTGTAACAACTTCATTTTTCACTTTTTGGTTATTTCTAGAAAGCTTGACCACTGTCTCCAAATGTCCTGCCCTAATCTCCTCCCAGGAGGAGACCACCTTCAAAATGCTGCTTGGAAGGAGTAGGGGGCGAATAACTGACTTATTCAACTCCCAAACAAGCTACTCTAGTGAAGTTCCCTAAGGGAGCTGCTTCACAGGAATACGCACTGACTCTCCCTGTGTAAGCTTTCTGCCTTCCAGAGAGAGAAGTGCACGTTGCCATGTGCGTAAGACTGGAAAGGGTTCCTGGTCACTGGATCCTCTGCTATGGCAGATATCCACAGCCTTCTCTACTATGATCTGGTGTTTTCTGCTGTTGTTGCTTGAAATGGAAGCTGCCTTGGCATGTTGTTTTAAGCTGTAGTCTGGTTAAGATGGGTTTTAACTGAAATGTATTTCTGAGCATGCAGTTTTGTGCTGGAAAATGGTGGCTTTGCAAGCTGAGTCTGGGAGGGATCCTATCAAATGCTTCCTAGTGGGAACTTGTGCTTTTTTGAGCTAGGTTGCTGGCTCTTCTGGGTTTCTTTCCTTTAGAACTAACTTCCCATCTGCATGTTTCTTCCTCTCTGGGTTTTTCTGTGGGACGCATTTCTGTTTTCCAGGCAGTAGCAGCAGCAGTAGTTCAGACTCCACATGCTCTGTCATAGAGAAACCTCTGGATAAGTCCTTCACTAGTGAGTGGGAGCTCTTAAGTCCTTTAAGCTTTGGCCTTTCCATAATCTGCACACTCATTTTGCAATGTTGCACTCTTCCCTGCTTTGTTTGTTGGAAAGATAAACCTCAAGCTGTAACTCTGCTAAAGCATGCCTTTCCTTTACTGCTTCCATGCTTGAAACAGGTATTCAATGTGCACATTGTTAGCCAGATATGTGAGAAAATAGGAAACAATGTAGTAGGCTGCTTGAGGAAGATTTAAAGATAATTGAGAAATAATAGGTTAAAAAATCCACTTTGCAACTTGTGTTAAATGCGCCTTCTAAAATACAGGGGAAAAAACTGAGCTAACTTTTTAATGGGAATTGCTACAATATGAGTTCATAAAAAGGACAGCTGGACATGTATTCTATGTTATATTGGGCTCTGCCTTCTCAAAATTAGTTTTGGAGAAAACAGTCAAACAGCATGAGGTTTATACTTGCAAAGAAAATGTGTCAATGCTTGGTTGATCAGCTTTATTTTTGTAGATACTTTAAAAAATATCCTTGGTGGTTGGGGTTTAAGTGCCCCATGATACTAAGTTCTTGATCTCTGTGGGACTTAGTTCAGAGGAACAGGAGATCCAGATTTTAATCTAGCAGTGAGGAAAGTCTGGGCTGCTCCTGGTCAGAGAGGTCACTGTGCCTGTAGAAACCCTACAATCAATGAGGATTGAGGAAACAAATCATGTCTCGGGACTCAGCTTCTGGGGACTTCACGCCTTGTTGTTTTTATCCTGGATAGAAGCATTCCACTCTTCTCCCTATGTGGAGAGACCCTGGAAAGTATTGCTGTATAGTTTACTCATTTTTACACTAGTGATGATAGTGGAAAGCCTCAGCTCAGAGAAGGATGGTAGCAGATTTAGAAGGAACACAATCCAGGGGAGACCTTTGGTGGGTCATGTAACTGTAGCCTGGGAATTTGATTGCTTTAGTGCTGCTCCTTTAAAGCTTGCTTGCAACCTCAGTGTTTTATTTGGATGAGGACAGTTAATAGCCAACTGCTGACATGTCAGCAGGTGGATGAGTCCATCTCCTGCAGGTTTGGAGACAGCTCTGTTGGGGAAGTTGCGCTGGGCTTTTGGCAGTTGGGATAAGCGTAGCTTATTGTGGTTTGGGATATTAACTGTCCTCTAGTGTGACCCTTCTGCATGCGATGTCTTTCATTATCTGTTTCCTGTCCTGCCTTTTTTGATGCACTTGCTTGAATAACCAAAAGTGGCTGTATACCTCTATGGAAGCATCAGTTACTGCAAATTAACCTACTAATCCCCTGTGTAATTAAATGGAGAAATCTTATGTTGAGACTCCCTGTGTGCAACTGTCTTGTGCCTTGCAAAGAATTGGCTTGGAAGTCTTGGTTAAAACGTAGAACATGTATTCTGTATGCTAATATTTTACAGGTAATATAACAGAATTGGCTCTCTTTAGTGTGGAGAGCTTAATTAAGTTTGTTAATTGAAGGAGAAATGCACCCCCTTTAACTGTTTCTTAGGGCATGATCCTTGCGGCAGGCTCCTAATGTTGTGTTTAGATCCAGCATTGCATTGAATGGGCAGAAGAATGCAAGAGTGAGCTGAAGATTATCCTGGATTTGCAAAGCAGTATGAAGTACAGACACATTCTCTGCTTTAGCGTAACATGATGCATTAGTGTTTGCTCTAATGGAGGGGCTTTTAGTTAATGATAATCTCGTATTTTCTACCCTAGAAACACGAATATAAAATTTGATGTTTGTTCTGGTGCTGATGATCTTTGTCCAAAATGATCAAAGCAATAACATTTTCTCTCCTCTTTTTATGTGTTTGCTGCCTCTCTGCGATTTGCTTTTTACTTCTTCTTAATGCAAGATCAAGCAGGTTGGTGTAATTGATTTTCACCTCCTTACAGTTGCAAAGCTTGTGAAAGGATCTTACAACTTGCTTCACTTCACCTTTTTCTCCTAAACTGAGAATATACAGGGCTATGTCCTAATAGTAAGAAGCTTTTATCTGGCTTATCTCATATGATGAGCTCTGTATAGCACTTCCAGAAAGCTTCTTACTCAAAAACTAATTAGTGAGAGATTTTTGCACCACAAGCCCAGAAGGAAGTGCTCATTATCTGATTCTGAAGTTTAGCAGATGGCAATGAAGATGTTGTTTGCTGTAGTGGTGAAGTCTTTGCCTTGAAATAAAACTAATTAAAGCTCTTGTGCACACAAAGACATATATATGCAGATGTGAAAATATGTGCATGCATGTTTACGTATGCAGTACACTTTGTTGGAGTGTGTATGTGTATAATGTATATATGTATATAAATAAAATATGTGTATATAAATGAAGCTGAATATCTTGAAGACTGGAGGAAGAGAAGCCTTTTATTGAACAGCTTCCTTGAGCATGTTCTGACCATGTGCATTATGTCACTATGGAAAACAGGTGGCAGTTAGTGGCTCCTGTTAGTTTCAAGTACAGCTGGATTCTACAGGGTGGGGTTTTTTCATGTCTGGAGAAAAGCAAAGCAAGAAAATGATGGATTCACTTGTGAATAAATGGATATTTAGGACTTGTGGATTTGAGGAAATGCATTCTCATTTCACGTAACCCCCAGGATCTCTGTGTTCACCTGCTTTGGGCACTCCTGGGATTGCAATGCAGAGTGGCTTTCAAGAGCAGCAGCCTCACGCTTGGTTTCAAATTTGGGGTGTTTGGGACCAACCCTTGAGGTCAGTAGGTTCAGTGAGTTGCTCTGGCCGCTCCCTTTGTAGCCCTTCATGACATGGACCTGGTTCTGTTGTAAAGACACAGCTAATTAAGCCAGAGCAAACCTTGGTACTTTTGAATCTGGGGGTAGTCACCGTTACATAGACCAAATATTATCAAGAAGTTTCTTTAGTTGCCTGGTTTTCATACAGCTGTTCTGAATTTCTCTGTTTTCATAGTAGTGCATTCTTAAAAATATCTACATGCTTGCTTTGGGACAGGTAAGCCTGTAAGAAGGGCAGTGAATGAGGGGAATGGTGGAGATGCTAATCTGAAATTTGAGTATGTAACTCTTGATAGCTGAGCTCTTGTAGCTGTAGGTTGAGGCAGGCTTCTGTTTTCCTTCTTCTGGCCTGATCTGCATTGTTAGAACATCAGAGTTTCCAAATTGGGCTTCTCTTTAAGCAGTGTTCCTTCTCCAGGTGTTCTTCATATGTCTTGTATTTTGGGGGCTTTAGATTCCAGTGTTAGTTACACAGCATTGCTGCTCTGTAGGAGCTGGTGACAACTGGCCAATGTTAAAACAGGATTTGAAGGACTGAGTTTTGTCCATTTTGAAGCTGATACCTAATGAAATTATTGTTAAATGCAAGTATTGAATCTGAACTTGGAAAAAATACTGTGATACAGAGGTTGTTTTACTTTGCAGTGAACTAATTTGTTTTCCCCATGTCTTTCAAAGGCAAAAAGAAAGTTTCCCCTGACAAGATGGTAGAGATGCAAGCAAAGATTGAAGAGGAGAGAAAAGCTCTTGAAACTAAGCTTGATATGGAAGAAGAAGAAAGAAATAAAGCCAGAGCTGAACTGGAGAAGAGAGAAAAAGACTTGCTCAAAGCTCAGTGAGTACCATGCTCTGAGAAGTTTGTGTGGTCATGTGGGTTGTTCCTTCCTTAATCATACAAATATCTGGAGATGCATGGTAAGGTGCCTGTCAAACTTTGTAGAAAGTGAGCATCAGCCCTTGCTATTGTCACAGTGAAAGAAGAGCTTATTCTGCTTTGAGAGCTTAGAGTATATGGAAAAGACAAACTTTTATCCTTTTGCCACTTCTTTCCTTAACTTTATTTAGTTGTGCAAGATAGCCTAGAAACATAAATTAATCTCCCAAGACCTGTGAGGAGCAGCAGTACTGTTCTGTGACAGGCCAGGTTTCCTCCAGTACTGTCACAAGCATGTCATTTTGGGTGTAGGGGTGCTCCATTCTGAAGCCAAAAAGCTGCTAAGGTTGCACTACCCTATGCAAATAGACTGTTCCAGCAGCAGCCAGTGTTCCTGGTTTGCATCTCAGCTCCTTTGCCTTGATCTCTGTTCACTCCCCTCTTATTTCAGCAGCTGCCTCTGGGCGTTGCTGTGCTGGCAGGGCCCTTTTGGGCAGAGGGTGCCTTGAGTAGCCTGGTCATCACCAGGTCATTGGGTGCTTGCATTGGTCATCATCGGGTGCTTGCAGCTCCTCACAGAGGAGACTCGCAGCAGGAGACACTTCTCTGCTGACCTGGTTTTGCTTGAGAGAAAGTGGTGGGAGCTGGAGCTTGGGGAACTCTCTGCTTTCACTTGCACTGCCTCACCCCCACTTAATAAACCCTCATCAGCAAGACAGGTTTTTCCAGCCCTGTGAGTGCTGTCTGGGCTATAAAACCAAGCTGGACCTGCTGCCTGCTGAGTACAGTAGGATAGGAAGTCTCACACATACCTGTCTGTCTAGGCAAGAGCACCAGTCCCTCTTGGAGAAACTGTCTGCATTAGAGAAAAAGGTGATTGTGGGAGGAGTGGACTTGCTGGCAAAAGCAGAGGAGCAAGAGAAGCTTCTAGAAGAATCAAACATGGAACTGGAAGAACGAAGGAAGAGAGCAGAGCAGCTTCGCAAGGAGCTCGAGGAGAAGGAGGTGGGGTTATCTGCTGTGGCTGTCTGCAAACAGCAATGGCAGGACACACTGGGATGTGTTACCCAGGTGTGGCTCTGCTCTGGAAGCACTGCAGAAGCCAACCCCTCCACACGTCACTCACTGGCTGTGCAACCCTGCAGGTCTGAGCCAGCCAGTCTCAGCCAGGGCTCTGTGCTCTTGGCAAATGCTTTGTTTGTTCAAGTAGTTTTTCCTCTTGTTCATACTGTTGCAGAGAGTTTCTGTGATTGTTAATGTGTGTGTGTCTGTGCTAAATGTTGTCCACAGCAAGAACGCTTGGACATTGAGGAGAAGTACACTAACCTCCAGGAGGAAGCACAGGGGAAAACCAAAAAGTTGAAGAAAGTTTGGACCATGCTTATGGCTGCAAAGTCAGAGGTTAGTGTCGAAAGTCCTCAGCCAGTGACCCTGGGAGGGACTAGAGCTGGAAAGGGTAAGCCCCCCACATTTGTAATGCTGGAAAATGTGACGTATGGTTAGAAATGTCTTTCTGTGCTGTCCATTTGGTGCACATAATTCAAAAATACCTAAGTCTGGAGTTGGAGCTTTAGAACAGCATGTTGTAGAGCTTTCTCCCAGGCCAGGCTGAGAAGGGTTATGTGTGAGATCCTGAGATATCCAGACCTTCAAGGAAAAACACTGGTTATTTCTGAAATAAAATGCAAGTTGCTTGCTGGCAGCCTCATGTCCTGCTTTGCTGCAGCTCAAAGGCTTCTCTGCTCTGAGCTGCCTGTCCTTTATGACCGATGCCCTTGTTACCTCGTCCTCAGTCACTGGATGAATGTGTCCTTTGGCTGGTAGCTGGAGTTCTTGTTTCATAAAATAATGCATTTGGTCTTTGGGATCAGAGATTTTCCTTGAAACCTTGCCAGGGATATAACTTGTCTCATGCTCATCATCTAGTCTTAGCTGAAGCAGCTTGGATTGGCAGAAGGCCAGTTTTGGGTTTATGAGACTGAGAACTTAATGCTATTTTCAGCAATCTCTGAGTTGGAACATTTCAGAGAGTTTATTCTGAGATAAATATTCTGGTACTAATAACCAGAGTTTGCTTTTGTTTTCCAAAAATCTCATACAGACATAAGACTGTTCTCTTTAGGCTGTTACCATGTCTTACGATTACTCTGATGCCTCACAAATGCCTGGTTTGTTTTCAGATGGCAGATCTACAACAAGAGCATCAGAGAGAGATTGAAGGGTTGCTGGAAAACATTCGGCAGCTGAGCAGGGAGCTTCGTCTTCAGATTCTCATCATAGACAACTTCATTCCTCAGGACTATCAGGTGAAGGCAAAACACCTGAGTCTGGGGCAGGGGTTGTGCTGTGTTCGTCTCAGTTCTCTTGCAGCATATTTTCCTAAAGGCTTATAAAAATAAGAAAATCACATTCACCACATAGTTAACTGGTTTATTTGCTGTGTGCTCATGCAGTGGGTCTTTTCAAAATCTTTTTTTTTTCCCACTAGCTTGAAGTTGTGCTTGCCAATGTCTGATATTAACACAAAGACTGGATTTTTAGATCTTTGACATTCTTTGTGACTCCAGTATACAGAAAATTCACGATGAGCTTAAATGCACACTATTTAATGGGAAAATTAAGGGAAATTCTTTTTATCTTTTTCATTTTTCCCATATTACAGTGTTTGTTTACTGTTGTCTTGATGATGTTGGCATAATGGGAACCTCATGCTTTAGGGGGCTCTCCAGTACATAGAATTTGGGAGTGGTATTTTCTCTTCTGTAGTTGTCAGAGTATAAATAGGGGTTTTTTTTGCACAGGATATAGCTGTCCTGGTAGGAACAACTTGGAATGGATCAAGACTATTCTTAAGCAGCTTTTCCAGGCCTTAGGATGTATGTTCTGGAAAGTGCACCTGGAGGGTAGATTGTGCAAGTCTAACACTTACTGTCCTGACTTCTTTGTAGGAAATGATTGAGAATTACGTTCACTGGAACGAAGACATAGGAGAATGGCAGCTGGTAAGAATGGCTGTCTGGCTTGTGTACAAGCTAATGTTAGCATGAATTTCTCAGGGGTTTAATTGAGCCCAGGAAGAAACTGGTGAAGCTGTAGTCAGTTTTACTGTGCACAGTAGACTTTACTGACAGACCTTTCTTTCTGCTTACAGAAATGTGTTGCATATACAGGAAACAATATGAGGAAACAGACACCTGTCCTGGATAAAAAAGAGAAAGATGTGAGTGACTATTGAATTGATGTATTGTACTGTACAGGCCCAAGTCCTGCCTGAGACTACCACTCTCTATTTAGAGCCAAATTGTCCAATTTCAATTTTCTTTTCTTTTGAAGAAATGAGTCTTTGTAGTGTCATGAAAGCACCATTGATCAGTGTATAAAATTATTGTGATGATTTTGTCTTACGGGTTTTTCTGGTGTTTTTCTAGCCCTTTGAAGTGGACCTTTCCCATGTTTATGTAGCTTACACTGAAGAAAGCTTGAGGCAATCTCTGATGAAGCTGGAGAGGCCAAGGACTTCAAAAGGCAGATCCAGGCCCAAGACGGGTAGAAGGTGAAGAACTCTGGGGTATCTATATGCAATGAGGGATTTACCCAAGGGAATGTTGAAATTTGTGTATGCAAACTTACAAGTCTTCAAACATTAGCTTAATGAGAAAGCAAAGGACAGAAATTTTGCATGGCGTAGTTCAGTGTTGCCAGGTGTGACAGAACCAAGTTGAGATCTCTTTAGTGCAGTAAATCTTGTCCAGAAAGACTTATCTGGGGATTTTTCTGATGTTCTTTTGCTGCATTCTCCTCTTCCAACTCCTTGCTTTATTTTGCTGCATTCCATGGTTCAGTTTAACACAGTCTGGCGTGTTGCCAGTGCAAACACTGGTACCGATGGAGAGGAGAGGGCTGTTGGGGGAGATTTCAGCATGTGCTTTCTTGTGCTTTTTGTTTGGTTGGTTTTGCTTATGGAGAAGTCATGTCAGGTAGTTTTGACTTGAAATGTGGCTGGTCCCTGTCTTTCCTAGACAGCATAATGATATGTGTGTGGTATTGTTTTTCCCCTTCCTTTCTGCTCTCCAAACAGAAAACGTTCAGCCAAGCCAGGAGCTGTCATTGACTCCCTGCTGCAGTAGTGTGACCTGGTCAGAATTCCTGTAAAAATCAGTGAGTGTATAAGGTTTGGCCAGAATATGGAATTCAAGAGATGGCACAGTTTGACATGGCTATAATTTTTTATTTTAAAAAATTTATTTTTCCTTAGTTGCCTGTATATTGTATGTTATATTAACATAATATTAAACTGGTATATGTGATTGATGGTTGTGAAATTCCATGTGTTAAATGTGTTGTGCAGGGAAACTTGTTGGAAATCCTTCTTGAAATGTATAGAAAATAAGGGTTCTAGATGTGTGTTTAAGTGCTAGACATGTTAGTTCAAAACAGTTTATGAAATCCTAAAAGTAAGGCTGGTAAATCTTATACCCTGCTTTGCACATAACTGGCAGCTTTCACTTTCGACCTCTGTTGCATTGATCTGTGTTTGAATGTGGTTGCTGCAAACCTTTAAGAGCATCAAATCTTTTTGTTTAATATTCCTCACTGTGGCTGTTAACCTGATCATGTTGTGTGTCAAATACATAGTCTTTTTCCCTTTTTGCTGTCTTGCTGTACAGAGAAAGTAGCTGGGTAGGAAAAACATGAACCATAAAAGTCTGAGATTTCTGAAAAGGGAGCATGCTCTGTTTAAGTGCAACAGAAATCAAGGGTGTCTAATAGTCCTTTTATTTTTATCAGTTTGTTTGTGATCTGCTGGCACTGTGGAGAATTGAGACCTTGGATATGAAGGCAAAAGAGAGCTTTTTTTCCTTCTTTTAAGGCTGTGTTACTTTGGCTGCTTTTTATGCTTCAGGGCTGGAATTTGTGAGTAGTTTTGTAAACTGAACAGCAGAAATTATCTAAGGAGGATGCTGTAACACTAGGACTTGATGTCAGCCATGGGGCTGTGAGCACTATGGCTCCATTTCCTCATCCCTGGCTACAAGAAACTGGGCCACTGCTCTACACTGAGGATTAATTTGACTCCCCTTTAGTAAAACAGAATGAATTGCCCAATTTTTCCAGTCCAGTATCCCCTGACATAGCTGGTGCTGTCTGTGTTCCTGTGTAGACTGTATGTGCATCTCTGGCTATGCAGAGGAAAAAAATTCTGGTCTCTGACAATAACCATTTATTTGTGACAGCTGCTCTTTTTATTTGATATTTATGCTGCTAAGAAACACATATCACTTCAATATGTTGCTTTTGTGTCACAGAGAAAATGCATCTCCTTCAGACTGTGTGTGTTTTATAACTCATCACATCGGCTGTGGGTATATCAGCAGTTCCTGTGCCAGGGTGGGGGGATGAGCTGTGACCTCCCTGTCATCTTAGTGTCACCTGGAGGATTAAAAGCTGTGATTACTGACAGGAAAAATGGAGTCCTTCAGTGTGACAGAAAACAAGACAGCTCCTCAGGTATCCTGAGTCCTTGCTAGTAGCCACATCTGCTTTTACCAGAATATTCCTGTGAAGTACTTAGAGAAGTTAAATGTCCTTTCTTCCTGTCATGATGGTTATTCTGGAGGTACCTTGGGGTCTGTAACGAGTCTGTGACAGGATCTGTAATAGTTAAAACTGGTCTTGTAAGGACATATTTTGCTCTGAAGGATATATTCAGTGCTGTTCTAAACAAGTTATAAGCTTTTTCCTGGTGTTTTTAATGTTTTTTTTTCAGGATCATGGAAGAACATGCTGCCCTCTCTATTCAGGGGAGTGTCACCTAAATTCATACAACATACAGATACAAACACTGGCATTTGTTTTTTCTAGCCTAGCACGTAGAGACAAATGCTCAGAAGCTTTCTTGATTGAAGCTGTAGTTGGTTTTGCGTGTGGAGAGCTGAGCTTATTTTGAATGTGCTTGAATAGAGTTGGATTATCTCTTATTACATATATCTGAGCAAAAAATCCAGACTGAAAATGGTTTAAATGCTGCTTAAAGTCTTTCAGTTCTGAGTCCAAGCAGATAGATGCACAGCTGTGGCCTGTACTTGTTCTCAGAACCAGGGATAAGTCCTGTTTCCTTTTTGTGTTACATCTTGTGCTAACATTTATTGAATGATCTGTTTTTAAGGGAGTTAAACCAGAATCGTGCTTTCAAAAAGACCATTAAAAATCCTTTTACCTGACAGGTATCAGTCACTTCAAGATACCACTGTGAACCATGGCACTCCATTTAAAAAATTTAAATATTTGAAATATTTAAAACTTAAAGGCATATGCTTTACAATTAACATAACAGTCCTGCTGCTGAAAACCTTAATATTCCGCATGTTTAAGTGAAAACGATAACTAATTGCTTGCACACCTTTAATTGTTAGATGGGAGACAACTGGTTATCTCCTGTTACAGAGGCTTGGAGGACAAATTATCTGCTCTATAAGAGGACTTTGTTTAAAGTGGAACACTCTCATGGTCATGTGCCCTATCAGTTTGGCTCACCTGTTAACTGGTGTGTTTTGTTGATGTTCTGGGAAGTTTCTTGTAAAACCAGGGAGTCTGGCTTGTAGATTTACCACATGGGCCCTCTCTATAGCCCTGCCAATCTGTGAATGTCTAATGGGCCCATAATGTGTTTTAATAAGGAAAGGATTTGATTTATATGGACTTTTAAGAGCTTAATACAGCCTTTCTCATTTCAGGTCAGTATGTGCTCTATAGTATTTATCAAACTCATATTACATAACATACACTGTGTATGGTCATCTTTGCATCTTACTACCAGAAGATTCTTCTCATTCCAGAACATTGACCTTAACAGTGAGATTTTTGCTTTATGTTGTTTAATGTTGTATAAATGAATTGTTTCATGTTTAACTTGTTCCTAATCCTTTAAGAGGAGGGGAAATGGTCCTTAGTGCCTTTCACTGACTACACTATCTGCATATGTCCAGCTTTCACCTTTCTCCACAGTTCTGCTTAGCCAGGCCTGTATAGAGGGAAGAACTGCTAGTCTGTTTGTATAATTTGTCTTCCTATTAATTGTTTTTTTTTAACTCTGTTTATTTCTGACTATTCCTTGTTTTATTAAAGTTAATTCATTATACTGTGTATATCAATATTGTGTCCCTGGAGCATGTTCATACCATTAAATAAAATTCTTGCTTCCTAATTCCACTCTGTGTGCGTGTGTCTTGGGGTGATTTTATGATGATACTTTATTCCCTAATCATCTGCTTTATGCCCAGAAATTTCTGCTGTATCCTTAAGGTGAACCAGGGGACAGGTCCGGAGCCCGGGAATCCCGGCGCGGGCTTCTGTTCAATCTCTGTCCCTCCGGTGTGGTCGGCGGCTACACAGATTGTTACTTTGCTGCCTTTGCTGGATTAATTTTTGCCAATTTAGACAAGAAGCTTCTGGGTTTTTTGGGTTTTTTTTTTTTCCTTCCCCTGGCCTGGAGGCTTTTCACCGGCAAATCCTTTCGGCAGCATTTTTTTGTTTTTTCCTGGAACTGTCTCAGTTCTTGGCCCAAGGAGCCTGAAGGGACAGCCCTGGCTGGTCAGAACACCAGAAAGACCAAGCCAGCGAAGGGACATTAAACTCCACCAAGTTCACCTGCTGTAAGGAGACCCATGCCAGAAATCCAACAGGTTCCCAGCTGCTGCATGGACTCTTTTTCTCCTCTCTTCTGTGAGATAAAGAAGGGCAGCCACCATCTTTGCCTCAGAGCCACGGGGCGAGGTGGGGGTGGAGTGTAAGGTTCAATTTCTTTTGTTCCTGGTGCTTTGCAGGTATCTTGCTTTGTTAAATAAACAGTTTTAATTTTTTTCACTTTTATCCCCTGGTATCCATTTCTCTCATGGGCAGAAGAAAAGGGAGTTATTGAAGTCCTCGCTCTCTGTTTTTCTCTAGAGTGTTTTTCTCCTAGAATTTGTCTGCAAACCAAGACAGCATGTTTTCCAAATAACAGTATACATAGTGCATCGTCTTCTTAACTCAGTTGTGTCAGGAGCTGGGTGAGGAAGGGTGGGTGAGATGCCTCTATATAGCTCTGAGTTGCACAGCACTCTGGAAAAGTTCCTGCAGGGAGTGTGGGGTGTGCGGGGACCTTGTTGCCAAGCCCCAGGGCAGTGGGCAGCAAGACCTGGTGGAAGAGGTGGACAGGGCTGATCAAGAGGATTCTTTTCAAGGCTACAGCAAAAACCAGTGGGATGAGGTTGCAGAGCCAGAGATGTACCTGAGGAGCTGCTTTTGAGCCCCTGTTTAAGCCCATCCTCTGCTGCGGTGGTTCTGGGCTGAGCCAGGGTACTGCAAGAGCAGCTTCTGGGCCCCTGCATGGTCAGTGCTGCCCATGCTCTGCCTCTTCAGGTGTGTGCATTGCACAGGGGGTGCAGCTGATGAGGAGAAGTCTTTGCATGCTGTCCTGGCTTTTTCTCCTGTGTTACACAAACCAATCAGGCCCTGTATTGGTGCAGATGGTGTGCATTTACCTGTAGCAGTTGGAAATGTTCAGCACTGTTTCCTTTGCTGCATGAGCTGTGTTGGTTGGCAGTACCTGTGGCCCCCCCCCAGCCTGCTCAGCCTGTAGGTACCAGGTTTTCCATGGTCTGCAGCCTCTGCAGCTCCCCAGAGTCCTGTGACTAAGCTGATGCATGAACCAAACCCTGCACAATCCTGGCCTCTTCACTTCTGGGCCACAAAGGGCTGTCCCATACAAATATATATATATATATATATATGATGTTATAATATACACTGTAAGTAAAGTGAGGAGAAAATTTGCTTAGCTCCAGACTTGGCTTCTCCCTTTGCAGCTCGAGCATGTACTTTTGAGTTCCCAGCTTTCAGGACCATGCCCCATTTGTGGCCCGGCTTCTCCCCTCTGCCTTGTCTTGGGCTTTTCCTTCTGCTCAGACCTGTGTTCCTCGTGTTAGCATGAGCTTAATACCATAGCAGGACAGATTGTTTGGCAACTCTTAGCCACACCCCCCTTGTACCCATAAACTTGGAACTCTCTTAACTGTTGTCTTGTGTAATATCCTATGCAATGCCAGCACATTTAGTCAAAAAATATGTTTATTTAAAGAATTATTATAAATAATCTTTGAAAAATAGGGTCATAGTTTAAAAACAAAAGAAGTGTTTTTTCACTTCCGACTCTTATACTCTTCTTGGAGGACTTGGTGTAATTCCTTGAGGAAATTCTTCAGTGAGGTGGTGCTGCCTGCTGCCACAGGACATGGCTTCTGGAATGGGAAAAAGGGGCTGTTAGGAAGCTTGCTGGGGTGGGATTGGGTTCTGCAGCCTGGCCTGGGCTGCTAACGGTGGTGGGAGAGTAAAACAAAAATGGTGACTGAGGGAGAAGCTTAAGGGCTGTGGGCAGTGCAGGGGGAATTGTGCCTTACCTTGTGCCCCGCTCTGGTCCCCCAGACCAGGCTGAGCAAGTTGTGGTAAATGCCCTCGAGGTACCTGTGGCAGCTCTGGCCCTCCCGAGCGATTGTGGCAGCTTTGCATAAGACCTCCATATTGTTACCTCTCTGGGAAAAGACACATGACTTTTTAAAAAACTCTTTTGTATAGTCATGGTTTATTAGCAGCAGATTAAAACACTACAAATAACATATTTCTATTCTAAAGGATAGGTGAAAATTGTGGATTGAGGTGCCAAGGCCTCCATGAAGCTTTCCAGCTCCATCTGTGCACATGTGACTGTGCTCCCATCCCTTTCCTGGTGAGGAGTAACCAACCCCTGGCAGAAGCTATGGCACTGTGGCACAGCAGCGAGCACCCCTGGGATGGAGCATTGTGCTCCTGCTGCAGGTGTGAATGCGGGACCCTGTGGAGCTGCTCCCTGCAGGTTCCCTGGGAGTGAAGCTGGTTTGAGCAGGCAGAGGTGCTACAGGAATAACAAAAGTCCCTGGGAAGAGTTTGCCTTCATTAGGGGCTTTGAGAAGTGCTATAGCATAGACTGTGGAAGATGAGGAGTTAATAAGTGAAGTGCTGGTGGCAATAAAAAAAACTATTTGACTTTCTTCCCCAGGGGAGGTTCCCAGCGCTGCCTGCTCTATCTCAGCTTTCACTTCGAACAAGTGACCGGCCGGTCCCTGTGAGCTGGGCAGCTGTGAGTGTGGGGCTGTGCAGCATCTCAGGCATCTCTTCTCACTACCAGGGCTGCTCCCTGTGGCAGAAGGGGTGTGGGGATCCCCTGAGGGGTGCTGAGATCCAGCCCCCAGGGAAGGCCACTGCACCCCCCAGATGTTGCCCGGTGTGGCATGAGGTGAGGGTATGGGCTTTCTGTGAAAAAGGAAATTGGGGCTGGGGAGCTTGGCTTAGGCAGCAGTTTTCAGAGCAGAAAGAGGCCTTATTATCTGCTTTTAAATCTTGTGCTAACTGCAGAGCCTTCCCCCAGATACAGGGCTAAAGAGGGATAGTGCGTCTACCCAGAGCTTGAGATACAGTGCAATAGGTGTGTGTGGGTGTCTGAGCTGGTGACAGCACTCCAAGGCAAAGGGAGACGTTCCTTTCTTCCTTTCTGAAAAGCTGAAACTTCTGTTTGCTGCCCAAGTACAGGTGCCCATCCCTACCCACTGTCTGGCATCTCCCTGTCCCCAGGGTGGCCAGAAGCCACCGATGCTGCTCTGGCTGGAGGTGGACATGGGTGTGGGAAGGTGGGGGCATCTGTGCAGGGCATCGGGAGTGGTGAGAATCAGCTGGGCAGCCCAGTTTGTGCTGGGAGCTCACAGTGGTCTCCTTGCTCCTCCACAGCATCACACCAGGACAGGCAGGATCCTGGGCTTCCCACCTGCCTCCCACTGCCCTGTGCTCTCCTCTGGCCCCCAGCATCCTCTCCCAGTACCCATCAGGGCTATATGGTCGGGTTTTTTTCTTACCTTATCATCTGCAAAAATATTCATCACATTCATCTTGTTACAGGAAACCTTTACCAAGACAAAGGAGAGGAGCAGTCAGCCTCCAGACAACACGGATTCATCCTGACACGTGCACGCACAGACGCACATCCGTCCACCCGCCAGGCCCCAGGAGCACTGTGAAACCCATGCTCATCACCTTCCTCTGACTCAGCATCACTCCTTCTGAGCCTGGTTAAACAGTCTGTCCCTCCCATCAGTGGGTAAAGTACCAGCCAGCCCTACCTCCATCTGCTGGAGCTGGTCCAGCAGCCTGATGCTCTCCTTCAGCATGTTGGTCCGTAGTCTGTGTTTCCATGGAGTGACCACGTCACCCAGGCAGGCCGACAGCACCAGGAAGGTGAGAAGGATCTGGACCAGGATACTCATGGCCTGCTTTGGCTGGACCCCTTCAGCTCTTAGTCTCTGGATTGTTTGGTGATCTGTACCTGTGTGCGCTTCTCTGGAGGAAGCACCTCAATTTATTACTGTAAAATTGCTGAACCAGAAGGAAAAACTTATTTTTCCCTTATCTGCACTTTCCAAAGTTACTCCCGATTAGGAGAGCAACAGGTCTTTTTTGTGCAAGTCAAAATTTTCTTCTGATCTTGCATTATGAAATTTCCACTGTAAGATGACAGTGGCAGGAGTCAGGTCACATACAGTATATAAGCCACCTGATTTGGGGATTCTCCATTTCTCCATATCTCAAGGCTTTCTCTACACCATGAATTGGAAGTAGCTAAGCTGGGTAACCCACTGCTCTGGCACACTTCAGTAACAACACTTTTTACTTTCCTTTGAGTATCCTGCAAGTTCTTTTATTTAGGTGTTTCATTTGAATATCTTCAGATCATGTAAAGAATCCTTCATCTGCACACTGATTTCCATCACTGAGTTTCTTAACCTGGGGAGGAACAGAAAGTATGGCAGAGCCGTGTGGGGACAAACCTGGGAAGGAGCAGGGCATCACCCTGGGGGGTTTGTGGAGAGCTGGGGGCCCTCCTGACCAAACAGGTTCCCCAAACCAGTGTGGCATCCTGCAGGGTTGTGAGCAGGGAGCTGGTGTGTGTAGTCCTGCTGTGTTGATGCTGGGAAACTGGGGCTTTGTGACCCTGTTCCAGCGTTTCGGGGAGCTGGAGGCTGCCCTGCCCATTCTGCCCTGCCTGGGGAACAACAGCCTGAGTTTTCAGGCAATGGGCTCTGCCAGCCCCACAGGAAATGGCACTGAGAAATGCTGAGCTGGGAAACTTTGGAGTTTTGTAATAACTAATAGGGATTTTTCTAACTCAAACAGCAACTTGCCACCAGATAACAACTTGTGAGCGCTTGATGAATCCGGGAGCAGCCAGACTGAGAGTAATTTTGTTTGTCTGGGTCTGAAGTGCCCCCTATGAAGTTAGGTGAAGTCACTGACTCAGAAAGACCTTTGTGAGGGATTTGCCAGTGGAGACTTGGGCTATTTCCTACCTCCCTGTTATGGAGAGGAGATAAGGGAGCATGATCTGACTGTGTGACTGCATCCATGGCCTTCAGGGATGGTGGGTCCTCATCAGCATGCCCAGGGCTGTCCCACTGGTCTGGGATGAGTGGTGGTGGTGGTAGGATCCCTGCTTAAAAGTGGCGCTGGAGAAGGGGATGGAGGCAGTAGCCCCATCCTGCAGACACAGGGATTTCCCCAGCGATCATGGTGGAAAGCTCTAAAACTGGAATCAGTAAAGAGAAAATGCTCAAATCACAGAAAAATTTAACCTTTCTCTACTCAGGCTGAATCATGGTGGAAAACGGCATCACTGTGTGATGAGAAAGTCACCAGCTGTGTTGGGTTTGCATGGCAAAGTTTTGATAGTGGGGAGCTACAAGGTTGGGTTCTGTGAGAAAATGCTGGAAGATTTCCCAGTGCCTGATGGAGTCAATGCCAGTTGCTCCAAGAGGGACCTGCTGCTGGATGAGGCCCAGCCCATTGTCAACAATGGCAGTGCCCTGGGGAAAAACCCTGCACAACTGCAGCTGGAAGAGAAGGGAGAGAAAATCAGGAGCAAAGTTAAGCCTGGGAGGAGGGGATGGGTGGGGTTAAGGTGTTTTAAGATTTAGTTTTTATTTCTCATTATCCTACTCTGATTTGATTGACAATAAATTGAATTAATTAAATAATTAAATTAATTGTCCCCCAAGTTGAATCTGTTTGCCTATGACAGTAATTTCTGAGTGTTTTTTCCTTGTTCTTATTCTGACTCACAAGTCTTTTGTTATGTTTTCTCCCCACTGCCCAGCTGAGGGTGACAGGGGGGCTGTGTTGGGACCCTGATATCCATCCAGGGTCAATTAATCCAACACAACAGTAAGTGAAAAGATTCCCATGTCCTTTCCCAAGGGTGGGATGGAGCTGATGGCAGTGATGGCCCCATTGCTCGCTGAAGGGACAGCTACAGCCCCAGTGGGGTCCCCAGTGTTTCTGGAGCCTGGCTGTGCCTTCATCCCAGCCACCATCCAGGGACGAACCTACCCCGTTTCCCTACCAAAGAAAGGTGCTTGATTCAGAAATGTGTCCTCAGTTTTCCTCCTCTTGGAGCCCCTTGGGCTCTGTGATTTGGAGCATCTCCCATCCCACAAGGATCCTGCCCAGACTCTCAAGCACCAACATCCTTATGGCTGCTGAGCCTGGGCTCTACCAAAAGTCACAGCCATCAGCTCAGCTCTCCCCTCTTTGTCCCAAACCAGAGCAATTCCAGGAGAACCACTGAGACAGGGCTGTGAAGGTTTGTCCAGGTGTCACACCCTGCCTGTGGTAACTGGCAGCTGATGGCAGCAGGGATCATGGAATCACAGAACTACAGAATAAGCTGGGTTGGAACAGACCCACAAAGGTCATCGAGTCCAGCTCCTGGCCCTGTACAGCAACATCCCCAAGGGTATTGTCCATGTTCTGTTCTCATGCATTTCTGCTGCTGCCATGCCTGGTGTTAATAGTGAGGCAAATCCTAAGACTGCAGTTGAGCCCCTATTACATGCATTTAGAGCATGTATAACATTCCAGCAGTTATTTTGTGGATTTGTTTCCTACATGTATGCTGCTGGCACTAAGCAGGTTCTGGTCCAAAAGTCAGCCCCACCCCTTCTCTCTCCCACTGGAAAAGCCTTCCCCTGCCTGCAGCTCCACTTTGGCTCCTGCTGGCTCTCCTTCCAGCCCCCACTGCCCCAAGACCACAGCCTGCACCCCAACACCCCCCTCCACCATGGCCCCATGCACAAGGCCCTCTTCCCAAAAAAAGGTTCTCATTCTTCCTCCTCTACCCCTTCCTTTCACCAATTTGCTAAGCCACAAGCCAGGCAAGTTCTTTGGTGCCTTTTCCTTTCTTGAGGCCTTGCTCTCAGTGGCACAGTGGGTACATTTACTGTACATTGCCCCAAAGATGCCAGCATCCTTCACCCCAGTTTCCTGTGCTGACCAAGGAGGCAGCTCCACTGATGCTCCTCACTAACTGCTGAAGGTAAGAGGGAATTGACAGCTTAAACCATGGGCACCAAGACCTCTTATACTCAGTCATTTATTGCTTAAGCCCTGAGACACTTCAATAACATCAGTGCATAGTTGATATGAACAAAATAATAAAATGAAGACATTCAAATACATGGTAATTTGAATATATTAACTCTCGTAATACAAATATTTTAAATAGAGAGAAGAACAATAAATTACAGATCAGCACATGTTCATTTGTTGTTGTGCAAAGGCAATCAGACAGTAGGAGTTCCCTAAAATGAGGTAGCAGTGTTTTAAATATGATTGTATTCCACAGAACTACCGTGTAATTTCAAAATAAACCGCTTGAATACTGGCTTTTCCTTTTTATTTTGGGTCCCAAGCAAAGAAAAGCTTTCAACAGCCAGAACGTTTTGGTCTTGAATCTTTAGATTACACACTATAAAAATAAGTTATTTAAATAACATATAATAAATAAACTTCAGAAGTATGATGCCAGTGAGCACCCACTAGATTCAAAGTTATCCTACAGACTCTCCTGTCTTCACTATTAATAATTTAAAAGCCACTGACAATAGAAGAGACACATTGAAGTTGCAGTAACAGTTCCAACCCCCTCTGACTCGTTTCCCCTCCCAGCTTTTGCTCTCGAATGCTGCACTTCCCCAGCTCTGCTCCGAAGTCGGCCTTCCCCTCAGCTGCTGTAGTAGCACATCAGTGAAAAATTCGCCATTTCAGCCTAGATTTTGATCTCTTTAGGAAGGGAAGATGATTGTGACGAAACCTCCTGTCACTAAGGGGAACAGGAAGCAGATAATCTGTTTTTGGTTTTGGTAGGTGCTGCAGGAACATGATGAATGAGTTAAGAGCTCGGGCTCCTCAGCAGCTGGTCCAGGATGCTCTGCTCCTCCCAGCTCAGCAAACCCTCCCGCATCCCTCCTCCCGGGGAGGGGGAGGTTGTCGCATCCCAGCTGGATGAGCCGCAGGGCTGCAAGGAAGAGTGAAGGGCAGCCTTGTCCAAACGAGACCGCTCCTGCTAAGGCTGAGTAGTATAGTAGTATCTAACACACAGCACTCGGGAGGAAAGTTTGGGAGATGTCAGGTACCTGCCACGCAGGGGTCATTTCCCATCGCAGCTGAGGAACCCGGGTGCCCGGCGTACCCTCTAGGACAGACTGTGAGGATTGGTTTGGTTTAGGAGGGCTGGAGCAGGGCTGAGGAACTGCACGAAACAAGGAGCAAAAAGAAAAAAAAAAAAACAAACCAAAACAAAACCACTCCGCAAAACCTATTTTAGAGCTACCAGCAGTGAGATCCCGGGGCTTGGGGCTGGCAGCGGTGCCCGTCTCACTGTGTAGCCGATGAGCCCTCGCGCCTGTACATCCCCTGGGTGAAGTTCCCCAGCGCTGGCAAAAAGTGGCGCAGGTAGATCTCATTTTCATCCCTCAGGAAGCAGTTCTGGGGAAGGAAAAGTGTGAATACATTAGAACTGGCAGCATGATTAACTGCTGGAGCGGTGGGTAGCTAGGCTCCCAGCCCAGACCGATGCTTTGTTTGCCTCCGTTGTCACATAAATAATTCAGCAAATAACTCAGAGTGGTGAGGATGCTGGCCCGGGATCTCAGGAACTGTCCTTTGCTCAAAACAAGCGTCTGGCCCCTGTGCCCAGCAGAGTGACCCCCATGACCAGTGGTCTGGAGTGGCTGGGGCTGCTGGGGACTGTCACCCTCTTCCCATAGAGGAAGATAATCCTGAAGCACTGGCAGGTTTGCAATGCCCAGCCCTGGCCTCATTCAAGAGCACAAATTCTGATCAGCCCTGTCATACCCTCGGTGTGGGGGCACAGGCACCGTGGGGCCAGAGCCATGGAGCACAGCACGAGCAGGGAGGTGCAGCCCCTGCTTACCTTCTTGCCATGCAGGCGCTTCAGGTTGGTGATGAGCGGCTCGTAGACTTCCTTGCACCTGGTGACTTTGGTGAGTGCCATGTCTGCCTGGCACAGCAGCTCCTGGTCCAGCAGCTGGGGAACATGGAGGGGAATGATTAGAACCATGTAGCTGAATTAAGTTGAAGCTGCTTATTCAGGTGTCCAGGACTGGCAGGAGGTTCCACAGTGACTTCCTAACCTGCTTTCATGTTACATCAGTGACCTGAGCTCTGGGCTGTGCCCCACGGCTGGGGGGAATTGGGGGACAGAGATGTGGGATGGAGGCAGGTGCTCAGGCACAGCCTGCATCCAGCCGTACATTCACCCCAGTGACTAGCACTGAGCAGCCCTTCAGTAACTAATAAAGCTGCCTCAGCTACAGGTGCTGTGCCCCATGGGGAGGAGGGCCCTGGCTATGTCTGGGTTTACGATAAATGCATTTTCTGCCTATCTCTGCATAGGTGTTTACCGTTTGATCTGTGAAGGTGACCTGTGCCACTCGGGTGTCATTGCAGGGGACCTGGAGAGGCAACACAAGGGAAGAGTCATGGTTATGAGACCGTCATTATAAGACCATCATTATGAGACCATCCCCAAGGAGTCACCAGCTGTGCCCTCTGCCAGGAAGGGGCACCATGTCTCCATCCCCTTCCAGCAGGCCATGGTGTGGATGCACCCTTGGTTCTGCCAGCACTGAGATCCATCTTTCAGCAAATTTTTTCCAAACAGGCGCCTGGGCACAGGACCTGGGTTTGCACAGCACTTGTTTGGGAAGGTGCAGGAGAGTCCCTGTGTGCTCAGTGGGAGTAGAGCAGGGATACCCTGGCAGCTCACACTGCCCAGACCACCATGTCCACATCCCCGAGCTGCCTCTGTCACCCTGACACAGAAGGCTTTCTTGTTCCTCAGCACCTTTTTCTGCAAAGTACCTAATATCAGGTGGAAAACTTCATCTGACCCGACCCCCGGAGCTGCTTGTACCCCCAAGTCAAGTGCTGATCATACAAAGTTTAGGCTGAAAAGGGCCAGGGTGCCCCAAGTGGGAGGTGGGATGGAGTGGATTGAGCCAGCAGGAAGGGCCCCTGCCACCCAGGTGGGCACCAGTCCCTGTGGTGGCAGTGCCAGTGCCTGGCATTGGACACTGAAGAACATCATTATCATCATCAGTAACAAAGTCAGTAAGCAAAGCAAAGCTGAGAAGTGTAGCAGCATTTACCTGCACTCCTGAGTTGAGCCGTTGGATCAGGAGGATGACTTCCTTCAGTATTTGCTGGGAAGATGGAGTAACAGCTCTGGAAGAGATGAGCTGGAGCAGGGAAAGGAGAATGAAAGCTGTCTTCAGTGAGGGGAGCATCCTGTCTCTGCTGTCTGAGCACGTCCTGTGCTGGCTGGGCTGGATGGCCAGGGCGTCTCTGCCTCTGCTTGAGACAGCACCATTTTTATAGTGTGAAAAAGGACCTGCATCTCCATTGCAACTGCCAAATATAGGTGTCTTCCTGTGCAGCAGAGGATGCAGAGGATGCAGTGGGAAGTGTGACACCCAAAGAAGGGCATTACGTAATGGTGGCAAGGACTTCTCTATATGTTGAATAATGTTATCTATTATTCTATATATACATGCAGATTTTAATCACCTAACTGATAGATAAGGAGATACTGGGGTGAGAAGACAAGAATTTCTTTTCAATGTTCAAGGATCTATTTACTAGCAAGCATGTTTGTAATGTGCTGCGCGTGGAAAACCATGGACATGTGCAGGACTCAACCCAGCGCATTGCAAGGCTTGAGTAAAGTCAAGACATGATATTATGTGCAGAGAAATATCTGTTGGTGCTTTCCTGGTCTCCATGATGGAAAAGACAGTTATGCAGAAGGATCAGCTCTAGAATGTGCATGGCTGGATGCCTGTCAGGATCCTGGCCTGGGTGCTGGTGTCTCATAGAGGATGACATGACATCAGCAGGTACTTGGACCTCTCCTCCTGCAAGGCTCCTTTTCCCAGTGGTGTCTCTGGGCCATGCTGGGACCACAGTGCCCTGTGCTGCAGCTCGGCCACCACCAACAGAAAGGGGGATTGTGGGCAATGGCAGCGCTTCAGGGAAGGGCCTGGCACATGGGTGCTATGGAGAGGAAGAGCTGAACTCTGTGCCAGAAAAAATTCATGTCATTTGGCCATAATAGCAGTAGCCCCAGCAAGCTCAAGTTGTCAAAGATTTGAAGCAAAAGAAAACCTCAAAACTTTTATCAAGATGTAAAACATATGCAAAAACAAAATAAAAGTGCTCTTGTTTGTAAAGGAAGAAATAGCTGAGGGTGTTTTCTGGCACGTGGGTATTTGGTTTCAACCAGGACTTACTCAGCTTTGTAGCACAAATCCCATTGTGAAATGATGGCTCCTGTGGTGCCCAGCTTGGTGTCCCACACCATCTCATGGTGTCCCATGCTGTCTCATGCCATCCCATGCCATGCCACATAGTCCCTCTCACACCTTCTAAGGGGACATCAGAGAATAAACAGTAATTCAGGGATTCAACCAACCATATTCTTGAGCAGGAGAACAGACATAAACCCATAGTTATTTCCCACCATGGCTGGTCTTGTCAGCAGAAATTTTGTGGCAAAACAAGTTGACTTGACAAAATGGCTCATTTCTTCTCCAGATTCTTAAATGACTTTTGCTACATCCTCCTGCATGCACAGGTGAAGCAGCATTTCGTGGCTGTGCTGTCACTAGCTCGCCATGGCCCTGCAGTGCTGCTGCCCCAGCTGAGGCAAACCCTGTCCAGGGAAGCCCAACTTCAGTTGGTACCTGCTTGGAGGCTTATAAATAGAGCAAATTGTTAAATGAATTTAGAAAATGTAGAAACATTTAAGTTTAAATCTTTTTAAAATTTATTTCCAAAATTTCAGTGAAGTCAAGGTGTTACAGAGCCTGAGGGAGCCTGAGGAAGCCTGAACTTCGTATTTCAAACAAATCCCTTCCCAGTTCACTGCACTCCTTCTCTATGGGATGACCATTGACCTAAGGTTGCAGTGGCAGGACTGGACTGCAGCACTCACCATTTGTTCCTGTATTAGCCTGAAAAAATTTGTTTTCCTGAAAAAAAAGATGGTGACAGTTCCCAGTCATTGAATTTCCTGTGAATTTGAGAGGCTGGATCAGAGCCAGGTGGAAGCCTGGAGTGTTCCCGTCACTTCAGGTGGAGGGGGTGGTGTATATCCAGGGCTGCACAGTGCAGAGTGTGTCATGTCCATCTGTCCCAAAGCTGGTGTCCCTGGCTCCCTTGAGCCAAACTGCTGGAGCAGGAGTCACCATGACCCCAGGTAAGATTCTATGGTCCCACCACTGTGCCCTGGCACAGTGTCCCAGTGGAATCACAGGGCTATGGGCAGCTGTGAAGAGTGTTCCCATGGTTTGGATTACCCGATTCTGCAAACCATGCATGTCACCTCCCCCAAAGGCAGATAAAATCGTTCCCCAGACTATTGATACTGCAACATGAACCTGCTGATGGGAAAAGCTCACATGTACCAATTTACGTTGTGGGGGTAGAAAAAGATACCTAGGAAGTGGAGCCCAGTTCTGAGAAGCAGCACTGGGGGGAGGGCGGGACGACTCATGTGAGAGGGGATCAGAGCCACCAGGAGCATGGGACCTGCAGGAAACCAAAACAGCTCCTTCCAAGAGTCTTGGTCAGTCAAGATGTCCTTCCCAAAGGGACAGAGGTGCTGGGACACCATGACCATGAGCCCAGTGCTGCTGATCAGGGTGAACACAGAGCCCCAGGTATGTGAGTCTAGCCTGAACTGGGTCGTCTTGTCATAGAAGAGATGGTTTTGCTTTTGCTGTTTTTTGCCATGTATGTCCAGCTGTGGCCAGAGGCAGAATACAGAGGAGTCCCAGAGGTCTGTGCCCACCCTGCCTTGCCATCCCATGCTCTTCATGGTTGATTTAAGCCAACCCAAGTAGGTCCCAACCAATTCAAAGATATGATCCAAGTGGTTATTTTAGGTACATCATGCTCCTCTTGCCCCCATGTGGAGGAGAGCCCAGGGGGTGATGGTGCAAGTTGGGCCGGCATTGGTTGGGCTTTTCCTCAGCTGCATCTCTGATGATAATGCCAGAAAACAGAGAAGTCATCTGAAGAGACCCTCAGTGCAACCAAACCCAGAAATTTTGCTTTGTTCTGTACCCAAACCCACGGCTTTTTTCTTTCTCTTACATTTTTTTTCCAGCAGCAAAGCCAAGGTTGGATGCCACAATCACCACACACAAATGAAGAGCAGAGGGGTTGGCTGGAGCCATGGCAATGACCAGCATGGGATGGCATTGGTGGACATGGATGGAATTGATTGAAATCAGAGGAAAGAAATGGGTATGACCAATGGCTGTCAGATATTCAGGGGCTACAGCTCCCTGTGGCAGTGTCCCCTTCTCTACCCTGGCTCTGTAGGAAATAGGGGAATGCCATTTCCCTATTTCAATAGTCCATAATTTTAGCTAGGCTGAATTTGTGCCTCCCCAGTTAAATGGCCAGTAGCTTCACCTTGGTGCTGGGCTATCCCAGTGGCAGTTGGCAGGCAGGAGGGGTAGGAATGTTCCCACCCAGCTGCTTTAGCCATCCCTGGCTCAGGATGGGAGGAGGACCCCAGCATGGCTGGCAAGGAGGGCACCTGCTTCTCCTGGGTGCCTTTCTTTTCTCCGCAGTCTCCTCATGCTCAGCTCCCTCTCCCTGGCAGTTTGAGCAAAGGGAGGCAACTGAGTCACCTTCCCACCTTTGCTTTAGCAGCCAAATTCATCCCTGTGGCAGGTGGAGGATTTGTGGATGGACAGGATAGGATCATGGCATTAAAAAATAATGTCAGAACTCAGAAGGTCCAGCAGATACTTTAACTGAGGTGATAGAAATAACTTCAGTTTGTCTTTGAGGGCCTGATTTTGGATGACCCTACCAGCCGTTTTCTCATTTCCAACAATATTCCAGCATTACCTTCTATGAAATCCTCATGGAGAAGCCACCACACGTCTTCCAGGCCATTCTCTCATGTGTGCTGTTCCTTACTTAGCGGAGCAATTAAAAAAACATTTTATAAGCTGAAAAAACCCAAATGTGGGTCACGGCGTAATGTGTAGCATCAGCACATGTAGTATCTCTTGAATCAGTGGTTGGGTTTCTTGGCTTTACAGTGAGTTCTCCCTTGTGCAGGGCTGGCAGTGCTGGAACCTTCCCGCTTCCTTCAGCCACTGCAGCTGGAGGGAAGGGTGCACTACAGCTCCAGCAATTAACTTTTCCTTAGTAGATCAGTTTACACAAATAGGATGGAGCCAGATGAAGGAGAATTTGCAAATTGTGTGGCATTCCCCAAAGGTGTAATCTTGCCGTAGGCAGAGAGTAAACGCTGGCTCCTGGCAGATTGCCCGGGGGGCAGCAAACCCTGTCATACTGAAATAGATGAGATGATACTTGGTGTGACATTTAAATGCAAAGTTGCAGGGAGACAGCAAATGATTAAGCTTTTGAAAGCATCATCTATATTTATTGCTTTGGTTTGTGGTGTTTATTTGTAGATAATCTCATCTGCTTGTGTTTTTTAATGTAATTTCTAGGGCACGTAAAAGCTCTTTGCCTAAAACGTAGCATGTAGGAGGAAGCTACATGGAGAAGTTACAGCTGGGAGTAGTGAGTTAAGTAAGTCAGTTTTTTACTTCAGGCAGGTCATAAAGCAGTTTTTGTTAAAAAAATAATTTAAAAATTAATCTTCTCTGAAGTTTGCAAACCCAAAGTACTTTGGGGCAGGTGTTATGCAGCAGTCTGTAAACAGGCAGCAGAGTTGTATTGCAGAAGTAATAGTGAAGAAAGCCTCAGAAAACTGAAGTATTGGTTTTCTACTGCTAATGTAAATTCCAATTAGAAACAAAATGTTCAGACAGGGGTGTCTTGGAGGCCTCCGGGTTTTCTTCCTAGTAAAAGTAGTTGGCACCTTGCTAAGTGCAGATAAAACAGAAATGGTACTGAAGAAATGGATGCTGTGGCACAGAGATAGAAGGAAAGTCTCTTACCTAAGCGGTGCATGCCAAAGCCCTCCATCTCCTGTCTTCAAAAACATTTGCCAGGCCTGAGGTTGCAGCCAGACCAAATTCCTTGGAAGGAATTTGTACCCAAACAACCCTTCCAGGCCAACAGGCACAGTTGGTGTTTGGTGCTCTCAGACAAGTGGCTTTGCAATTACCATCCCAGGAAACTGCCTGAATTTCGGCTCATGAACCTACTGACTTGATATTTTTGTTATTTTGCAGCTGTTATTTTTGGATCTTAACCACAGTGTATCTGAGTGTGTGCCTGTTCCTGTGAGGTGTCTGGAGGACCGGTACTGTGGTCTCCCTACTGAAAATCCACCCCCACTCCAACCAAAATGGGAAGTAGACAGAAACTTTTTCACCACTTTGCCACCTGCCCAGTAAGTTACAGCAATAAATCTGTGCCTTGTTTGCCATAAAATGTCTCTGCTTGGTTCTGCACTTTGTGTAGCAACACATAGGGGCAAGAACACCTGTCCTGGGATGTTCTACTCCTGTGCCACGCTGCCCTCCAGCCCTCCCACCGTGGGTGGTGGCCGTCCCCGTGTGACAGGGCAGGAAGCCGTGGCAGAGCAGGGATCCCCTTGACGTTGCGCTGGGGGCGGCTGACTGTACCCATCTGCTGCTGCTTCCTGTGGGCATGGGAGAGGCGGCAGCACCATGGCCGGTGCAGTCGGGGCCATTTTTGCCCTCACTGTCCCCAGGTACCCAACAACAGTAAAATATCATGAAAGCATTTGAAGTTTCTCCTACACTTAATTTACATAAGCTGCTGTTTTTTGTTTTCTAGTCCACATGAAAACCATGGGGCTGTCAGAGTCTCTTTTCCACGCTTTTGGCTGTCAAGGAGTCTATGGATTATTCAAATTATTCAGTGGATTATTTTTTATCATTTTAATTGATTCGATATAGGAGAGGTTGATTTCCCACTACATTTCCTGTGTTTTCCCTATGTTCTGGCAAAATGTTTAATGTCAAAGCACGTGTGAGGATAAACTTGGGAAAGGCTGATTAGGCAAAAATGTACCCAAAGTACTTCACAGAGGAACTGTGAGCCATGGCCTTAACTTGGGAAAAATAGCAGGACAGAACTTACAAAGGTTGGGGAGTTGCTTCTGGTGACAGTGCAGAGCTGGGGTGTACATGTCATGCTAAAATAAACAGGTTGTACAGGAAAATTTGAAAAGACAAAGCTTTGTTTTTCTGTTGATTGTATCTTTAAGAAAATTTCCCTTCAGGAAGTAGTACGAGAGTCAGTGAAGCTTTTTTTTAAAACTGCAAACATAATGCAGGGTAGTAGCATTTTCCTTTTCCTACTCTCCCTCCTTCCTCCCCAGCTGTGTGTTCGTTGCTTTTTGAGGAATTGGTGAAAGCGTAATTGCTAGGAAGTCCCATTCATTTTCTTATCCTTGAGTGGTTTCCCAATGACTGGGGTCACCCTGACAGTGGTAGCTTGCAGTTTCAGAAAATTTAGGTGGAAATAATCCTTAGCTGAAGATCTTGGTTTCTGCCATTACTCTCTAAGGCACCTACTGCCACTCACCCTGGCTGCGGCTGAGGCCTAGGAGTCTCTGCCATAGAGAAGAACCGGAGTTGGGGTATATCGGGCTCTGTCCTTTTCTGTGCAGATATCCAGACCCCTCAGGACGTGGTGTTGGGGGTGTGTGATGATGTGAGGGGCTCAGCTGCACCATCTCCAGGGGCAAAGGCCCTGGCCCATCATGCTCAGCCAGCCCCAGGCCCTGTCCACACAAAGTCTGCTTGCACCCCTCCCATGTCAACTGCTCCTTATCCCTGCAAAATAAAGGGATTCCTGCACCCTAGAAGAGGAGGAAGACAACATGCAATGTTCTAAGGCTCATTTAAACATTTGCCCAAGAGAAAGGCCCTGATGTTGCAGAAATAAACTTTCTTTCATGGTGGTTTTAAAGAATCTTCCTCTGATATTGTGCTTTGGTCCTACACCGTTAGCTGAGGATTTAAAGAATTTCCAGTCCAGCTTCTGCTTGTGGACTCTTACCAAGAATTCGAGGTAGCCCCTGACTTGCTTACAAAGAAGCAGCGAGCCAGAAATCCCTTCCCTCAGGGCTTGCATGGCTTCATGGCACGAGGAACTTGTGTGCAACCTCAGGACTCGTGATAATCAGGCCCTTTGCATTTTGCAGCAGGCCACCCCCATGGCTTTCCTCTGCCACTCCCACTGAGAACCGGGTTGCCTGGGGCTGTCAAGCTGCAGGGCCCCTGGGTGTTGTCACACCAAGGAAAAGAGCTTCAGGAAGAACTCAGAGCAGGTGAAGCTCAGCATCCACACAAACTAACTCTCTGAGGCACTTATGTTCCATTTTTCCATTCACAGACACTACCATGAAGAACCAGGACATAACACACTGAGCAGAGAATTCACTCATTCAATCTGGTTAGAGATGAGCCTTTGCTTTATTCTGAAGCAAAGGTGACTTGGGGAAGATTCTGTCTTTGAACAGCCAGAGTTAGGTTATCTTGTGGAGAAAGCAGTAAAAGTTCTCTTTGAAGCTTGTGAATTTTGGGTAGATTAGGTGGGTAGCAATGAACACACCTTCAACCAAAGTGACACCCATCACTGCTGACCTTGCCAGAGATGGAGAGCAAGCTGTATTCCACTGGCAGCGCTGTAACTATTCCAGAGAATCTGCAACTGGATCTCCCCAACAGGACATCCACAAAGAACATCACAACTTTATTTTCACTTCAAAGCGTAAAATACATCAAAATTTAACTGTGTGGTATTCATTTAAATTCTTTCAAATAATGGTGATTCCTAAGCCCAGGCATGGAAATACATAGAAAGATAAGAAGTTTAAAAGTCTCCCAGTTTTAGACTGGCTAAAATTGTTACAAATCTTCAACAGAATATGATACGAAGGAACTATTTTCAGACACCTACATTGAGCTCTATCAAGTCAGGCAGTGTATAATGTATCACGTTATGCTGTCTATAATATGCAATTACTTGGCATTCTAATGAACATAGGAACCTAGGGAGCTGACACTGCATTTCATGATCTCAGAGCACTGGTCAATGTTCTTCTTTATCCTGTAGAATGTTTCCACATACTCAGAACGGCCCAGAAGCTCAACAAAATCTTCATCGTGAGTAATCACCAGAAGCTGAAAGTTGCGTTGGTGTAAGCGGCTCTTTATTATCCTACAAAGAGATATTACTGAGTGTGCATTTATCTTATCTAAATCCCATGCTAGCATTAGAGAACTTGCAAATACAGAGCACAAAAATATTTCATTATTGATAATGAATGACATGAGCCATTCAGCAATCTAATGCTGATTAGCCACTCTTTTTACCCACATAAAAAACCCCCTCAAATTATGTAAGAAATATTTTTTTCTTTTCCAGGTAGAGAGGGAATCTAAAACTACTAACAACAAAGATATGCCAGCTTAAAATATAATTCACTACCGCCAACTGGGTATTGAAAAATACCCATTGTTAAGCACCACAAAGAGAGCTCACTTACTCTACCAGGGCATGTGCCAGGGACTCGATGTTTTCTCGGTCAAGGTTGGTCGTAGGCTCGTCTAGGGCCAGAATGCCACAGTTGAGACAGAATGTTTCTGCTAGAGCAAGGCGAATGATGAGAGAAGCAAGCACCTGAGGGAAAGGAAAAACACAAAAATCTCAAGCTTCAAACAGTTTAAAGAGGATCTATATGTAAGAACCTGTTTTTAATGCCATTACAAACCGTGACTGAAGCTTACAGCACAATGTGCTGACAGTTCACAAAATGACAACTAATTAATTACTGAAAAACTACATTGAAACTTCAAGTCTGAATTTAAAGATTGACTCTACAAAGAAGTACTCAAAATTCAGAAGATATTGGAAGTAAGGATTCTAATCTGAGGTAAACAAGCTACAACACTGCCGTTTGCATTACCCCTACACTCTGCTTGAGCCCACGCCACTGCAGCAGGGAGGGTGGAAATTTGTCCGCATATTACTAAGTTTGAGTTACTGAACTCCTGACTACTTACTAAAATGGAAGACAGTAGGATTTTACCACCTTCTATGTTAGTTTTACATCAACATGCGTAACCATATTTACAAGATCTTCTGAACTACTAAAAATTACAGAACACTGGATGGAAACTGTGCTACCAAAAATATTTTCCAATTATCACGACTGCTGGCATCACATTTTATGATCAAAGAAGAATTCTCAGAATTTCAGCTAAGAAACTTGTTCAAGTTTCACTCTCATTTACATAGGACTCTAACGCAACATCCTAAACTACTCTAGGAGAGGACACATTTAATAGAACAGACAGGTGGAAACAACCCTCAACATGTGTGGGTGTGGTTAACTGTGATGAACCTCTGACCACAGGTATTGTCACAGCTGGTGTGTCATCAGGCCACTTGGCCAGTGTGTGTTACTGAAGCTGAATGGGTAGACCACAGAGCTGTGAGCTGCCAGCACAGGAGGAAATGCAATGCCTGGAAGTATGGCTAGGTGTGATATTGGTGACATGAACTGAAAGGTTATAGTCAGCAGCAGGTGAAAGCAGAGTAACTTGAAGGAAGAGAGATCCTATCAACTTAGAAGTAGATGCAGTTGCAAAAAGAAGACCAAGGGCTCAGAAAGAAAAAAAAACGGGGAGCAAATCAATAGGCCTGAAGCGGAAGTAACCTCAGTGGTAACTAGGAAGAGACAAAATGGGAGGACTTGAACTTGAGGAGAGTGGGAAGTCAAACCCTTCACTCCTGCAGGGAATCAGCGTAGTGCCCATTTGAAACAATGGATTTTAGCAGCCCAAAGCAAGGTTCAGATGTTCAGAGTCATATATTGTATAACACCCAGACACAGTGAAGGAAAGTTGTACACAATAATAAATTAAGAGCCAGAGCTTCCTGTTCTTTGGGCACTTGACTCCACTCCTCTGCATTCACCTGAGTCACTTTTTCAGAATCCCTGTTATTGTGTACTGAAGATAAAGAGCCATTACCTTTTGCCCAGCACTACATCTTCCTCGCATATCCAGTGCTGTATCTCCCTTCACCATTACTACTCTGTAATTGTAATTTCTTCTTTTGTCAGTGGCTGAGACATTCTCATCTGCATCAGAGCGAATTTCTATATATTCAATATCTGAAAATGGGAAGGAGACAGTTTTTGCATTATCAAAAATCTTGAAAAATATCATAGGATTAACGGGAGATGAGAGGTATAGTACGTAGTAACAACAAAAATTCAGTTCAGAACTCCCACTGATAGATCCATCCTGGAAATTAATTTTTCCAAAATGGAAGGAATGAACTCATGCACCTCCCCATCTAAAAGAAACCTAATCTTTGGGAAACACAGAAAAGTGAAAATTAATTCAATTTATCCTGCAAGTTACTATATAATGTGCAATAGAAAGACTATAGTGGTGAAGAACAGATACAGCCTTTAGAATGGAACCAACTATTTCCCATCTTGTGAACAAACACTCTTCCATATGCTGTGCTCAAGTATCAATTGGATCCATATGGGTAAAACTTAAAAAAAATGATTACATACCTTGTCCTCTGTAAATGCTTCGCCACAGGTCCCGAATTATTTTGTTTATTTCTTCCATTTTCATGCTATGAAATGTCATTATTGCTCTAAAAAACAACAGCAAAGAAGGCAAGTTGTTAGAGATGCAACCATGGGCTGCTATGGACTGCTAGGGGCTTTAAGGCAGGTGGCAGCTCCCTTTCCATTTCCTTAATACTTTTACTAAAAATATAGAAAATACTAGTTTATTTTGGATGGAGAAGTACCTTAAGAGTAACAACATACCATTGTGTAAATAATTCTGTGCTCACGAACAGCTCAGTTTTAAGAAGTAGGAAAGTAATGACAACAAATATATTTGCAGTCACTCAAGGTGAACAACTTTACCTGAATTTTTACGAGATTTATGATTTATGTGTGAGATTTATTTTCAGGCTGACACCAAGAAGATGAATCTGATGTTAAACTTTCCAGAGTAGTGTTACTCTTTGGCACAGTCGCCCAAAAGGGCAAACAACAGCAGGAAAGGAGAACCTGAAGTCTCCTCAGAGCAGAGAATTGAGAATATAATTTGTAATTACCCAAACAGGCATTATGACAAGAACTACTTTTCTCTTTATCAACAAGAGTAACACAGGATACCATTAATAATTTTTAATTTAATTTCTCTGGTTAACATAGCAGCACAACTTTAGTTCATTAACAGATGAAATCTTACAAAGTACTCAGAAAAGGACAGGACACTGCATTTCTAACTTGGCTTTTTACAGAAAAGATACTCTGTAATGAAAAAAATGCTTGCTCACTTTACGGCAATATGGTCTTCTCTCAAAAAATGTGGTGGAAATAAAATATCCTTCTGCAATGGATTTTTACATATGCTTTTTCTACCTTTGCTCTTCCACCTATTCTGGGGAATACTGAGGTACCAACTCTAACAGGTTTTGTTAAGTAAAAATGAAGTGTTTTCAACTATTTACTTAACCCCAAGAATGCATTCCTCATCAATATTTATCATAAATCTCTAAATAAAGTCAATAAAGATCATCTGATAGCATGAAACACCCAAAATGTTGGTTTTCCCGGCCACAGATACAGGTTTGGCCATTAGAGTTAGCATTTTGTCTCACTGATTTTTCAGGCGATTACCGCTAAGTGATGCTTATCTATTTTTCTTGAAATTACAAGACTGTTTTCCTGTTTAGCCTTAAATAGAAACAATAGATGATTTGATACCATACCAAAAAAATCTAAAAAGGAAATTCTTGGAGTGCATTTCCATTACAGTTGAAAGGGAAGACTTACACACACTCTGAACAAATTAGATCTTCGCACAATAAATTTTGGATTAGCTTACATTCTAGTATTATGTTTGTTTAATGTTATTATCAGACTAGCTTAGAACAGGGTTCCTCTAGAATGTCCTTTCAACTTGGGAAGTTCTAATTTATTTTGTTTGTCTTCTTGACCATTATGCTGCATCCTCAACTACATAATTACTCTTCTGTGCTCCTTTTTCCAGCACTACTAAACCCTTTTACATAGAAGGCCAGAATGCCATACTTTATTCAAGCCAGTGGTGTATTGAGAATTACTACAGCGGCTGTAGTAGAAAATACTTCTTTCTTTCTCTTTTTTCGTTCCTAATATTCATCTTTCTGCCACTAAGCACCAGTTTTCTATTTCCTGAAATATATCCACCAATTCCAAAATCCTCCCCCATTGTCCATCAAGTTGTTCACTGCTATTCCATCATTACGAACAAACAAACAGGGTTTTTAGGGAGCCATGTTTTATTTTGTACATGGTTACAAATTGTGAGAGGCCCTTTTTGGCCAGTAAATCCAAGACTAGCAAACAAGCTTCCAGAGGAAACAGAAACAAGCACAAATTTGCTAAACTTTCCATCAAATGCCAAACATGTTTCTTATGATCTTTCCTTCTTTAATATAAACACAAAACCACCCACACTGGAAAAGGGGGGAAAAACCCTTCTATATTGTAATATTCTTTAAAACACAATTATTTACCTGAGAAGATGTCATGGGAAACAAGAAATCTACCTGGCGTATCTTATTCATGTTAAGATATAACCAGAAGATGACAAAATATATTGCAATAGAAATGAAAGTAGAAGGGCCCAGGTTAAAAATGAAGGATTTAAACATCAATTTCACCTTTCCTTGTCTCTCTCTGTACTCCAAATATAAGTCCTAACGTGTACAACCAAAACTCCAAATAAGTCTTACAGATAATTGGGAATACAAATATCAGACTTACCTGTGACTGTATTAAATTCCAATTATTACCATCAATGCATATAACATATGTACATTACAGACATTAACTTACAAATTTCCCACATCATACCAATCCTGTGCAGTTTCCTGTAGTTTCATTAATTTACTTAGGAAGTTATACCTTGTTATGTTTTCTTAATATTTAAATGCCAGAATTTATAAAGAGAAATTGTTATATATCTCAAGGAATCATATCAATTTACTATTTCTAAGTTACCCTGGAAGCCTGAAATTGAAAGCTTATTGTAGTGGTTTGAACCTGAGTTGATGGACAGTAGTTTAGACCAATAACGCTTCTCGAAATTTACATACTTAAACCGCATGGAGACGCGAGAACTTCCCTTTTGATGTTCTAGCCTCCCGCGGGGAGGGGGAAATGGGCCCCCCGGTTCCACCTCTTGGAGCGGCCCGGGCCTCCCGGGGCCCGGGGTGGCTGTGGGAGAAACCCCTTCAGAGCCACGGGCAGCTGAGAAACAACCATTAAGCTGCTACATAGCCGAGACCACCCGGAGAGGCTCTTTTAAGAACTGGAGAACTTCCCTCCCCCACCATGCGGCCCCACGCGGCCCCGGCGGACAGAGCTTTCTGCAACCACCGTAGCTAGAGTCGAGCTAAGGAGCCAGCAGCATAAAAGGAAAAGAGGTTTTTTTCTCCAACATAAAGCCCGAAGAAAATCATAGTGACTTCAAGGTCAGAAGGAAAGAGAAAGTAAGTCATGTGAGACTGAGCTGAAGATGGCGACGGGAAAAGAGGGCGGAGTCGCGCCCAGCACGAAGCTTAAAAATACTTTTTGCAGGCCGTGGTAAAAACTGTAATATCACAAACTGTTCTTTTCTCTTTAATCCATTTAAAGACATGGGGGGATGCGAATTTTGTGTGCAGCCTGCAGGAAAAAGAAACGTGACCGCGCCAGGTTACCTCAGAGCTATAAGAGACTTTTAGAGATTTTGTGAAGAAGACAGCCATTGCTTTTAAGCTAGAATTTGCTTATCCTTAAAAAAGAAACACCCCGTGTGTGGCCCATGCTGGCAGTTGTGGGAAGACTGCAAGATCCATGGAAGAGATGCTTTTTGTGGCAGCAGAATTTCTGGGCAGGCCTGTTGCCTTTTGGGCAGTTTGGAAACCACGTGAAGCAGAAGAAAACCTTTTTTCCTTAAATAGTGGAGAGACTTTTAAGAACTGTAATACTGACCAAAATCATAGTTTGTTATCCTTTGTGCGAGTTGGGTAAAAAGGGGAAGTGCTGGAGGAAAAGGGGGTTTTGCTTTAATTTCTTATTATTTCTTTTTACTTTTAGTTCTGTTAGTAATAAACTTCTTCATATTCTTTAAAGTTTGGAGCCTGCTTGCATTCCTCCTAATTCTTATCTCACAGAAGGTGAGAAATACAAACAAATCCATTACACTTATCAATACCAATAAAGATGAAAACATTTAAGAATCACTCTCATTTGACAATACTTACTTATCAAGAGCCTTATAATAAAGGTCCAGATCTTTGTTCACCAGCTCTGTTGTTCTCATGACAATCATCATGTCCCTGTATTTTTCCTCTGCATCTTTGAACTGTGGCTCTCTGAGCTCCTTTCTAAAGCGAACAATCTCCTCCTCAAACCCACGCTGGCGGCCAAGTGCAACATGATGGTTCCTTTTCAGAGATTCTATTTTCTCCTCCAAATGTTTTTGTTCACTGTGAAACCGTAATTGACACAAGTATTTTGTATTTAGTGTTTCAATTTTTTAATCAGGATTCTAATTTTGAGTTTATGTTAGACAACAGCTCATTGTATCATATCTATAAAGTCCGTAACAGTTAAAATTATAGTACTAATGCCATTGAAATGAAGACACTATTGAAATAAAAATAATTTTAAGTTTGTTAAGAACAAATTCAAATCACTATTCTGAGTGGGAGAAGCAAGACGTCAAGTTCAAATACTAAAGTGCTATATGCAGAAACAAACAAAAAAAAAATTTACAGATGGATACTGAGCAAAATAAGATGAATTACTGGGTAAGCTCCAGCATGCTAAATAAATATTTCGCATGCAAGAACCATCAGAGGGGTAATTACTTTTCAAAAGTATTTATTATCTAAGGAATTATTAATAAACTACTGAAGTAAACATAAAATTTCCTGCTGGGAACTAAGTGAGCAGACTGAAAATGAAAACTAAATACTCTTATCCAGAAGCATGAATTATTTAAATGTGGATTTCTCAGTAAGCATCATGAAAAGGTTTGGATTGGAACAGGTATGAGCAGATATATCTATTTCTAGCCAGAAGCACTGTATAATTTCACTGAGTCATTTACACTGTCATCATGGGGATATTAAGCAAACACAGGTGTCAAGGCGGAAGTGGTCTGCATGAACGGGGGGAAAAGTGGACCAGGACACACTAAAACACAGTGACTACAACATTCAGATATTCAATGAATTCTTGTGCAAAGCACACCATTCTGTTTTGAAGGTGCTTACTTTTTCATCTGGGGGACTTTCATTTCTCCCATCTCTTTCGTAAGTTGTTTTATATTATCTTCAACTTCTTTTAGCTCTTCATTCCGCTTCCTCAAAGTGAGATTATCCTCCAGCCATCTTTCCTGTATCTAGCTCCAAAGAAAGCAAGAAGTTGTATAATGTTTCAGTATGTTGGTTATCAATTACAATGTATGAATTCTGCACAATTCTAAAACATGCTGCAAGCATAAAATAATTGACAACAACAAAAATTATCACAGTGAGAACTTATGTTGTCCTAGAAATAGAGTATAATGGAAATCAGCGGTATTATTTCATCTTTCAAACTGAAATAACACTTAGCAGTTTTTACTGTCACAAGTGAACATCAGACTGATTCTTTTTGAGAATACTAATCCATGTTTCAACCAGGACAAATAGTTTAGGATGAGATTTAACCAAGTCCGCTACCTCAATTCTACAACAGTAGACAGTTAAGTGAAGGGGTAGAATGGGGAAAGATGTATTTCCTGTAAGGAACGTAAACAGTATTTGAAACATATACACAGGAATTAAAAGTACATGACAAATCTGGAGTAGCAAGCAACTTTTGGTACCTGCACTTTGTACTTATAAAGGCAGGTATCCTCCACATAAAGATACTCCTGAAAATGCTGACTACTATCCCACCAGACTTAACTCTTAGAAATACCATAAGATGATGGCTAGAGATAAATGGTTTTTAAATTTGCACATAAAAAATCTCAAGACTATTTTCAGCCTAATGCATGTATAGCAGCTATCCTGACTAACAAGTGATCAAATAAACTGAGTAAACTAATTTCACACCGCTACAGACATAGGCAGACAACCCAAAACCAGGAATTATTTCAACTATGCCAAGTATACTTTAAACAATATATCCACCTTTTGAGTGTCAATATCTTGTCGGGTCATTTCCATCTCTTTACTTATCTTTTCCTTCTGTTTCTCACAGGCAGCCAAATGAGAATTTACTTCATCAAGTTCAGACTCCTTTTGCTAAAGAAGTATGAAGAAAATGGTAGATGATTTAAAAACAAAAGTACTTTTGGTGCTAACTTTTTATTGACTGGTTTTTAGATTACCTTTTTATAGTCTTCTTTTCCTTGCTGAATATAGTTTTCAATTTCTTTCACATACTTGTTTATATCTTTAACTTTCTCATTTATGCCATTCATCTGCAGAGGAAAGATTTCAAATGAAATATCGTCTTATGTCCAAGAACAGATATGCTCTGTATCAAAGACACCAGATAACACTACTGCCCAAGCACAATTCCTTATCATAACTGCCTTTTGTTTTCTAATAGTCTTCAGCTTCTAAAATCCCAATACTCCTTATAAGCATGAAAATGTTTCCCAAAACGAATGTGGGCCACTTAATCTGGGAAAAACCAGTGTGTCTCTTGGCAAGGACGGATGATGGTCATCCTTGCTGTTCCTCTTGGGTCTATTAGGAAGGGCTTTTGAATCCATCAGTCGGGCCATCAGTCACTAAATATTGCCAAATGTCCCAAGAAGCCTTTTATCAAGACAGCCAAAGGTTAATTACAATTAAGTTCATGTCCTGAATGACATGTTCCTTTTCTTCCCTAAAAGCTCTATCAATCCAAAGCATCTGCTGGAGTCATTGATGTTTCCTAAAATCAAACTCAATACCACAGCTTCCATCCATGCCTGAAAAACAGTATCTAATCCTATCTCACAGCTATGCCAAGAGCAAACAAACCTTCTCTTGTGTTTCTTTATTACTTGTAGTCCTTTTATTCACTAGATCCTCCTTCTCCTGCTGCAATTTGTCTAATGTTGCATCCAAAGGAAGTACCTGCTCTTTTGCTTCCTGAAAAGTAGTTGGAAAAAGTAGTTTTTATTTTCGCATTCTGGTAAAGATCAGTAATTTTTCAAGCAGTAAAAAAAGTAATGTGGCTACATATTTCTTTTTTAGGTATATTAAAAAGAAGAAAATGTGAAAATATGTATTTAAAAAGTTCTGGAAATTCCCAAAGATACACAATAGCAGCACAGGACAAACATTTAAAAATCTATCCCATTTTCTAGGAGTAGAGACAATATTAAGTATAACAAGATTATTATTTTTTTATTTCAAGGCCAGCAAAGCTAAGGGCTAGACAATTAAGAGTATTTCTCACCTTGATCTCTCTGCCTAAGGTCTGAACCTCAGTGGTTAACTCCACAGTCTGCTCCTCCAGCTGCCGCCGCCGCTGCATGCTGCTGACAATCTGCAGCTTCTCTGCTTTGAGCTCATTAATTGCACTCTTCAGCTGCTGAATCTGGCTTTGCTGGTCCTGCTTGAGTTTTTGATTTAACTCAATTTTACTAGTAACTGCAGATGAAAACAGAGTCACTCTGTTATTAAAATCATTATTGTAATCCTTATGAAAATTCATCTCTAAATTAAGCTGGTATTACTCCAAAAACCAGTAACAACAAACTAGGAGAATATAGTTATTTGAGAATGTAAAATAAGTAAACAAAATTTTAATGGCAAGAATTTTGGAACATTACTTTCAGTATAAAAATGAACTAAGAGGTTTGTAAGACCTACCTGTATCCCACAAGTGTTTTTTCTCTTGTTTTTCTTGGCTTACTTGAAGCACAGTTCTACTTAAATCGACCCCTAGCAGCTTAGCCTCGTGCTGAGCAATTTTTCGTTCAACATCCCTAATATCAGTCTGAAAGTATGAGGAAAAGTACCATCACTACTGTATTAGTGTTTAACAATGTATTTTTCATCTTTGGCACATAAGAACAAGCTCAGGGCTTGAGGCACTCAAGACCTTCTAATTTACCGTCTCTTCTGGAGCAATGTCATATCATTAACAGGAGGGTTATGTCAGCTGCTAGGAACTGGAATTCCTAATTGTGGATGGCATCAGTCAGTAAGGATGCACAGGTCTTTGACATCCCCAGCCCACTTCAGGACACTTCCATGTGCAACCTGTCCCTGCAACACTGGAATTGTTGGAGCCTCAGGAGCTGCTGACATCTCCACCTTGTGAAATGCTCTCAGTCCTTTGCCTGGCCCCAGGTTCTCTAATTGCTCCTCAGAAGGTTTTCAGTCAAGAAGAGATTTAAAAGGCATGAAGACTGCGCAAAATGGTCTCCTACACCAGAATAATAAAAAGCGCAGGATTTCTCTTTCCCTTTACCATATATCCAGATGGCACAGAAACAGGAAACTCATGTGAGATGCTGGGAATACAGTGACCTATAATGACTATGAGGACTGGAAACACTTTGGTGAACTTGTGGTTGTGCTCGGTTCTGGATTACACCTCTTTTTTCATATAGCACAGAATTGAATCAGAACTCAACAGACTCTGTGGTCCTCAAAAAAAAAAATTTGTCAATTAAAATTTTATTAGTACAAGATCACCTATGTTATACTGTCTTTGGAAGTATTTTAAAATAAGGACCTCAAAGTTTCGCCGTATTACTTAATAACTACATATTTAAATGCAAGTGAGTATCATTTTATATATTTAAAAAAAGTTACCAATGCATACCTGGTACCTTTCCATCAGAGTTATATCCTGTAAACGTGCTTTGGCACCTTCTTCCTCAGACAAAGCTGTCTGCAGGAGTGATTCCTGTTCTTCTATCTCACCTTTCAGTCCTGTTAAATCTCTGTTTGCATTCTGGATCTTGTTCCTCAGGTCTGGAATTTCCTTATCTTGGAGTTCAACTACAGTTCGCCTTAAATAAAATATAAATCCCTAAAATTTCCTTGGTAAAAAACAGCAGCATAAATTGAAGACATTCAAGATCACAAAATCCATGATATGATTTAGTAGTGGAAGACTAAATTTAGCTAAAATAGTATCCCCTTAACTTTGCCCACATCTAACTAAGCTTATGTTACATACCCAGCTAAGGTAATACATCCTGCATTTTAGGTGAGATGATACAAACAAGCAAATAAAATCTCTTTTGGTTTTTAACTTCATTACAGCAAGTGATCTGGAGAAGGTATAAAGCACTGAACAAGAGTGCCCTCTTGTGAAGGAAAGCTCTACCCTCATACATTCTCAAATTCTCACAAAATGTTTATCCCAACAATAACATTTTGAAATGAATTAACCAGCCCTAGAATAAAGCCTCCTTGATGTCTGCATAGTTTTTAATAATCAAAACCCAAGCATTAGAAAGAAAACAGCCTGCAACATGCTTTGCTTAGTACTTTACCGCAGTGGTTTAAGACTCATCATTTCATCACGTTTTTTCTCTTTTCTTTTAAGCTCAGACTCTGTTGACTTCAGTTTGTCTGGGGCAAGGCGCAGTTTAGACTGCAGATCACTAATGACATCTTGCAGTTCGGCCTCTGTCTGAAAAACTCTTTGGCAAACTGGACAACAAGACTGGTTCTCCTCTGTCAGTTGTGTAATAAACTGTGAGTAAACTGCAGTGGCTCCTGCAAGGACAGCTGGGTGAAAACAAACAAAAGACTTACGTTGAATAAACAGTGCATAATCAGCTAAATTAATGTTTCAGGGAAAAAAGTAAAACTATACATGAATTTACCTCGCTGTTTGGAACTTTTTTCAATTTCATCTTGAAGTTTGTTCAGGTCACTGTCAAAATCTTGACTTCCACAAACATCAAAAAGTTTTCCTTCATGATGGGACAACTGGGCTTCTTTTTTTTTTAGCTCATTACTGGCATAAGTTTTATCATATTCTACTGATGCCAGTCGCTTGCTGAAATATTAATGCAGAAACTCTTTTATTACCCAAACCCAAAGATTTAAACTGTTTAAGAAAAACCAAAAACCATGCGAAGGTAATCTGAAATTGGTATTACAGGACTATTCACCAGTTCTTCATTGATTTTTCAGGCAATCTATAGCATCAACTTTTTATTCATCCAAGTACAGCATAAGTGTTTAATTTTAAATCCCTTTCGTTTTCTAGATGATTACTGATGAGAAACTTCCTGCTCTTTCTAACTAAGTGTTTTATATAATCAAATGAAATCAGGAACAGGTAATCACACATGAACTTGTGATATAGTCACTAACCACTCTGTGACTTACAAGAAAATCAGAAGACCAGCGATTTCCAGCCCCAGGCACAATCATTCAGCTAGAATTAGTACAAATGACTAAGGATGTTCCAGATGACTATTTTGCTATCTGCTTTTAGTGCTGCCTTTGACACACTACAAATGTTGTGATTTTATTAACTAACACAAACTGTATCGGCTCTACATCACAGGAACTCTGCAGGATGTTTTCTCTGATTTTGAAGATACCTAAATAAACACTAATGAATTAAAGTAAGAAGTATTTTGAACATATTAAACTTTCCAAGATTTAAATTCATAATTACATAGTGGAGAAATACTCAAATTAATACCTACTTAAGATTAGCAAGAGTATCCCTTGTCTGATTAATCTTTTTATTTTTACCATGAAGCCAGTCTTCAAGTTGTTTTTTATTGGGGAAGTATCCCAGCAGTGATGTTAGTTCCTCAGAATGTCTTGATTTCACTTTTCTAATCTGGTCTTCTTTCTCTGCCTAGGGAAATGAAGCATTTTAAATGAAATTCTCCTATCTTCAGGTTTATAGCAGTCAATGCATTCATTAAGCTGATAGCTTCTATGAAGTCAGACAGAAGCTCTACATCTGATTGTTGATAAACACCTGAAAAATACACAAATGTTGGAGGGACTGTATCTATTTCATGTCCCTCTCTTATGAGATATTGATAAAAACATTACTTTGTCTTTCTTCAGCATCTCCGTTTGGGTAATTGTTGTGGTGTGTAGATTCAACTGCTCCATCTCTTGATCCAACCTCCTAAGAGCTTTGTCCAGGTTTATTTTCTCATTTTGCAGAGTCTGTACTTCCCGTTCGAGTGTTTCTACATTGCTGTTCCTGTCAGCCTTCTCCAGCTCATGTTCCTATACAAAAAAATAAGAGCCCAGGAGAAGGAGACACAAGTAATTACAAAAATCAATAAAGTTCTAACTAAAGGAAACAGAAGAAACCTCGTCAGCTACCTGGCAGCAGCATCAGTAGCTGTTACAGGAATGCCACCAGATTTGTACAGGATACATGCAAAAGGACACAGGCTGTGACACTGGTGTGGGGGCAGGAAAAGCCCCAAGCAGATACTGGATGCAGTTCTGGAATGCAGTACTGTCCCAGCTTGCTCATGCTTTTACCAGAAGCTCACTCATATTTAGTTTGATTTTCTGTATTTTAGTATCTACTGTATATTAAATTTGGAATTACCCTAGTGAGGAGGCTTGAAAAACCACTGTCAAGCAGAATCCATATACTGCTAACACACATAAAATATTTGGCTACAAAGGTATAACCAGCTGTTCCACTGGAACATAAAATGCTTGTAACTTTACTTCATCAGATAAAACACTAGTCCAACCAACTAGTCCATCTCGCAGGCAAGTTATCACTGAAAATGTAGGTAGTATGGAACTTTAATTTCAAAGTTTCTGGTCCAATAATTTAAGAGTAACCAATCTCCTAATTGTCAGCTGTGCTATTACCCTGTTTACAACTCACCGAGCAGAAGCAACATATTCTATGTGTGCACTGTACAAAAACAAGGCAGTGATTATACCCTGCCCCAAAGGGTGCACTATCTAAACAGAAAAAGGATACAGAGTATTAAAAGGGCAGAAACACAGCTGAAAGAATAAACATCAAGGGGGGGGTTATGGGTTTTGGTATATGTTTTTAATGATAAAGCCAAAAGCTTTTACTTCAAGCTTCTATAATTTTTTCAATTACTAACTTACTGTCTTGCCAATCTCCTCATCCAACTCTCTGATTCTGTCTGAAAACCCCTCCAGCTGCTGCAATTCACATTTTAAATTCTTCAGCTCTGCTTGTTTCTTATTTTGAATGTCTGATTTCAGGTCAATGGTTCTTTCTAATCCAGTTTTCTTGTCTCTTATTTCATCTACCTGTTTTTGTTTCATTGCTTCTTTCTGTGCAAATTCTCTCTGAAAGAAGATCAGCAATAACGCATTCATTATTTTTTCACAGGAAAGTATTCTGAAATACTTCTTCACACAGTGTGCCAATATTCACCACAGTAAAACATTGAAATACTAAGAAAATGACAACTTGTCCAAAATTTTCTGCTGAAATGTTTTTAATAGGAAAATGCAGATGCATCATAACAGTAGTGTTCTGTGACAGCAACTCCATCTTGAACACAACTTCAACAAAAAAGTTTTTTATTTTTAAACCAGCTGTCCACTGTAATTCTTCCTCAGGTTTTTGAGCTTATCAGTGATCCACCCGCATGAGGGCTGCTAGAAGAACCTCTCTGATGAACTGCCTGTTCAATAGCCTTGATGACCACTCCTAATTCCAAAACTAACTTCCACGGAAAGATGAAGAGGACACATAAGCAAGAATTCTAGAAAAAAAACTGCTTCAGTTCCTCCCACCAACACTTTCTCCCAGCACCATAAAGACCCATATAGACCAATAACACACCAATGGCCAATACAAATTACACTACTTAAACAACAATATTCTTACCATCATACGATTTGCAGCTTCTGTATCTCTCTCCTGTCTCTCCTTCACCAACCTGCAAAAACTGGTAATGTGCCTTTCAGTGAAAGGTGCTCGCTCAAACCCATCTAATTCCAGCTGTGTTGCCAGAGACTGAATTAAGGAATCCCTGGTCACAATGTGCTCTTGGTGACGATCTGCCTGCAGTTGAAGACGACCTTTACAAAAAGAAAAAGTGACATAAATGTTCAAAAACTGAGGCAGAAGACACACTTAGGATTCAAAGCTGGTTGTAACTATTAAAGCCTTTGAAACCTTGAAGTATTTTTGAACACAAAAAACTACAAAATAGAAACAAGCTGTAGGTAGAGAATGCTATTTCAGGTAAATTTTTATTAATTAAATAAATCAATAATTCAAAAGCAAGCTCCTAAAATCACTGAAAATATTATTCTGATAAAAAACAAAGCCCAAACATATTTTATGTAAGCATATATTCTATGAATCGACTACTACAGCTTTGCTGAAATTCCCATAATCCATCAAAAAAAGGATACACAATTGAAAGCACATTAATCTAAAGCCCTCTGACTTGTCCCCAGTATCCATGGAGACATGGATACATGTGAGACATGGAGAATGCTGGGCATTCATGTTTTTTCTGTTATAAGACAAAATGTACTACATGTTGTAATTATAGCTCAGCAAAAATGCACATTAAAAACTCCAGGAGAAAAAACACCCAAACTTGTCCACCAGCAAGACTCTCACACTCCACTGTGCAGCTGAACCTGAACTAATACACATTTTAGGAGTTTTGTCCAGTTGAGATCACTTCAATTATCCGTAGTTCCATTTCAGATCTTAATTACATTAAAAAACAAGACTACAAATTAAGTCTAAAATACCTTGTTCAATAAGCAGCTCTGATTTCTCACTGTTAAATCTCTGGCACTCTTTAGTGGCTCTATCTAAATCACGCTTACAGTCTAACAATCTCTTCTCCTTCTCCTTCACTATTCTCTGGTGGTTCTGGTATCTCTCCCTTAGTTGTTCATCTGTTCCTTGAAAAACCTGTACACCACATACAAATGTATAAGTCAATTACTAATGGTTTAAAAATGTATAGTTTTTACCACAAGAGAATTAAAGAAATAAGAGATAAATGCCTCACATGCAGAATTTCTAAACTAAGACATACGGGAGGAAATCTGCAGCAAGCAAAACTGGAAAACTGTTTTTCTTAGGCTGATAAAGTAAAATAATCTAAGTTTTTTGTCATAAAGGCAACCTTTTCCATCTTCTGTTGCAAATCTTGATTATCTTTTTCCATCTGCCGCCTCCTGCTCTCTAGGGCCTTCACGTCATTGTCCAACCTCATCACTTCTGTGAGATTCTGTTCAACTGCTGCCAGAGAACTCTGTAGAAGAATGTGGTAAGTAAAATATCTCATCAGTTTATGAACCCCATAATCAATTATTTCAAGTGCAAAACCTCCAGTTTTATTAAGTATGTTTTTAAAATAGGGAATGTTAAGTTTTAGCTTGGTTTTTGTTTTAATTATAGCTTAATATGGTTTTAGATACTGGCTAAATTTGAGAGAGATTTTAAATTGACAAAAACCCAACGCTGTTATAAGAATTCTGTTCTTAACCCTTCAGTGACTGTTTACAGACTAGAGCAGCATCTGCCAGGTGAGTTGAGGTATGCTTCATTCTGCTACAGGGCAAAGGATTAGATACGAAAGTGCAAGATTTTAATCAAGAAATTCATCCAACTTTCACTTCTTTTATTGTTTTGTATTAAAATATTAACATAATCCCCATGGAAATTACCTTTAGAGGCTCAAGATGGCTCTCAATTGATTTTACATTCTCCTTAGAAGCAGCCAATTGAGCTTCTCTATTGCTAAGGTGATCCTGGATTTCCTGTGCTTTCTCTTTATTCTGTTTTAGGTATTTCAGTTCTGTCTGACACTCTTTTACTTTAAAGCTTTGTTTCAGTCGTACCTGACGCAGAGCTTCAAGTGCTTTGATATACCTTTAAAAAAGCAAAATTTCAGCTGCTTTGGCAATACAGCAATACTGATGTATGAAACAATGTCTTAGACATTTTCATTAACATTTATGTTATGAGAAGACATTTTTTACTTAGTTTTTATTTAATTACAGTAAAGGGAAAAACCTTGTTGCTGAAAAGATCTCATCAAATTTTTGTTTCAGGGCTTTCCCTTCACTTAATGGCCAGTTGGATTCTTCTTGGTGACAGAAAATGACATTGTTAAGCACAGATTTGGAAACACCAAGGGCGCTGATCATCTCCCGATCTATTTCGGCACACTTGGAACTCAGACTGACCTTCTCGCCATGCCTATGGAGATAAAGAAAATCCCCAAAGAAGTTACTGGCAAGTTCTTCAAAAAGTGAACTGCATTTTAACAGTATAACCTCATTTTAACATACCCATTCAAAAATTTAACAAGTAACAATTTTTAAGCACCTAATTACCATGCTCAACAAAGGCATTTAACACTGCCAATTTTTGAAGTCAGACTGTTTCACATATTAGAACTCGGAGGAACCACCAGGGGGAGCGGGAAAGCTCTTGAATTAAGGTAATATACTTAAAATAGTGGAGATGGGAGTTAAACATGGGCCAAAAACTATCTGAAACTGAAAATGGTACTAAAGGAAGTAAAGCCTATGTACTCCACACAATGATACTTTCAAACTGTATCCTACAATCATGGAAACATGGAATGATTTGGGTTGGAAACGTCCTTACCGCCCATCTCATGCCCTTTGCCATGGGCAGGGATGCTACTCACCGCCGCTCCAAGCTGCACTCAACCTGGCCTTGAACACTTCCAGAAATGGGGCATCACAGCTTCTCTGGGCAACCCATGCCAGTGCCTCACCATCCTTATTACTAATAAAGTTTTCAAATAAATGCAAGTCAACAGATACAAGGATTTTTTAACACCATGGCTATCAGATGTTGGATTTTTCAATCACCTAACAGATAAAGTAATAAAAGTACACATCTTTATAATCTAAAAGCACTTGTAGCTATGTCGAGGAATACATTATGTAATTTTCTGTTATCTGATGCATAAAAATATACCAAATCCAAACCTATCTTCATGCCAAAGTAAGAAAAAACACTTGACAACTTACTTTGTTCTAGTAATGACTGATTCCAGTGTTTTAAATTCTGGAGTCTTGCCTTTCTGGGTACAGACCATGGAGCGCTGGACAGCTACGAGCTCTCCATTAACATCTCGAAACTGTAACCGAATCTGAGCTCTAACATCGGTTTCATTGGCAACCTTTGGTAGAAGCAAAAAAAAACCAGAATGAGGGAAATTCTCTCAAGGTCCAAAGGAACATGTGTCTCTCCAGCTGTGGGGTATGTTCTAATCACCCCCAGTGCTCTGCTTTTCCTCATTTCAGCTCAAGGCTGGCTACAACTTGAGCATCCCTGTTTTATTCACAGCCTGAGTGCAGTGGAGTATTTTACTTAGGAGTGAACACACATTACATCTAGTCACTATGACCTACCTTTGGATCATGAACAAATGTTTTTCCTTTGGTGCCAGGAGGAAAATCACCAGTAGATACATACTTAAGACATTCAATGATAGTCTAAGAAAATAGAAATAAGTATGTAGTTATAAAGACAAATTTAGAGTAACCAAGATGGACTACAGGCAAATCCACAGTAACAACCCAAACATTTACAAATGAGTTAGATATGTAAAGAGAGAGAAATAACATTTTAATTTTTGAGTATCATGAAAATATGATACTTTGCAAAAGCAATGAGGATCTGGATCAATTTCCTATGAAAAGATAACAACCAGTGCTTTGCAAATTCCAGGCATGAAAGCAGATTTCTAATAATGCTAAACAACACAATATTTATCGCAAACAACATGACTTTTGCAATATTATTAAGCTTTCCAGACCTATTTACAGCTCAAATCCAAACATACAGCAAGGCTTACCGTTTTTCCTGCACCATTTGGTCCCACCAAAATAGTTAATGGATTAAAGAAAGTGATAATTTGTTTGTCTTTATCCTCTACCCCGAAACTCCTCACTCCGAGGATACTCATTTTTTCAATCCTCGACATTTCTGCTGAACTTCTGTTCCAAAGTCAGACGTGTAAATACTGTAAATCCTGTAAAACAGAGCTTTGTGAAAAATCCCATAGGCAGAAATCACAATAGATTACTGAAAGCTGACTAAACACCTATACAAGCACAACATATGATGAATGTATTTAAAAACACAGCTAAGGTTCTTCAGTTACTGCTCAAGGTACAGAACCTACGAAGCGAAAACCTTGTTTGTTTCAAACTGAGAAATTAATCAACTCCAAGTGCCATACTATGTACCATGAAATCAAACACAATGGCCCCAAATAACCCTTCCACATCACAAACACTACGCACGTGCCTTCAGAATGCCCCAAACACAACAGAAGCCCCAATATTTTCTTCCCTTTGGTAACCTACTGTTGTACTTCAACACCCAACACCGTGCAAACTTTGCCAATGCCTGTTTCTCACAGGTATATTCAGCATCACCTTGTCCTAATTCCTGCTGTAAAGGGGAAGACTCGAACCTTCCCAGGCTATGGGGCAGGCACAGACCACAGTGCACGGGTTGGAGCTGCCCCGGGTACTGGAAGGGTCTCGGGAAGGCAACTCCGACCCCAAGGCCCGTCACTGACACACTGCAAACACGCCTGCGTGGTGTGTGTATGACTGCGTATTCCGAGGGTGTTACACGGGGCCGATGGCCCAGGCTCGGCCCTCCCGCGGCTCCTCCGGGGGTGTCCGGCGGGGCTCGGCCCGGGAAAGGGCATTTCCTGCCGAGGCAGGGGTGGCACCGGGGCTTTCCCGCCCGGAGCTCCGCGCGGCGCCGGGGGCGGACGTTTTCCAGGGAGAGGCCCTGGGGCGGCCCTTCCCCTACCCGCCACCCGAACGCAGCCGAGCTGAGCCCACCGCGACGCCGCACTCCCAGCCCGGCCAACCCCTTTTCCCCCATCCCCGCGGTCACCTCCGCCGGCCGCCGGCACCGTCCCGCTCCCCGACAGCCCCCGCGCCCGCTCCGCCCCGGCCATGGCGGCCCCGCCCGCCGCGCTCGCACCGCCTCTCGGGCTCTGGGCCCGCGGCGCCCTGTTGGGGTACCTGCACCGCGTCCGGCATGCGGAGTCCTCTATGGGCTCAGAAAGGATTGACGGAGTTTTGAGGGGGTATCGTGGTTTAAGCCCAGCTGGAAATCACAGAATAAGCTGAGTTGGAAGGGACCCACAAGGGCCATTAAGTCCAGCTCCTGGCCCTGCACAACACCATTCCTAAGAGTCACACCATCGGCCTGAGAGCCTTGTCCAAACGCTTCTTTAGCGCCACTGTCAGGCGTGGTGCTGTGACCACTTCCCTGGGGAGCCTGTTCGGAGCCCAACCACTCTCTGGGTGAAGAACCTTTTCCTGATACACAACATAAACCTCCCCTGACACAACTTCAGGCCATTCCCTCAAGTCCTGTCACTGGTCACTACAGAGAAGAGGTCAGTGTCTGCTCCTGTACCCTGCTGCAAGATCTCCCCTCAGTCTCATGCAGGCTGAACAGACCAAGTACCCTCATGCACTCCTGATATGGCTTCTTCTCCAGACCCTTCCCCATCCTGGTTGTCCTTTGGACACTCCTTAGCTTAATGTCTGTCTTACATTGTGGTGGTGAGGCACCACACAGCCACTGGTTTGATCTCCCTCTCCTCCCTCCCAACCTCGGTGGAATGGGGAGAAGAATCAACTCTAAAACTTGTAGGTTGAGATAAGAGCAGTTTAATAGTAGAAAACAACGTAAGATACAACAATAATGGTAAATAATAATAACGAAAATAAATAGGGAAAAAACCCCAAATAACTGATGCCAAATAAAATTGCTCACCACCTGCTGATCGATGCCAGACCCTTTCCAGGTAACTCCCCAATTTATCTACTGGGCATAACGTTCCATGGTGTGGAATATCCCTTTGGCCAGTTTGGGTCACCTGTCCTGGCTGTGCTCCTTCACTGTTTCTTTTCTGTATCTCCTCACTGGCAGACCATGAGACACCAAACAAAGTTCCTTGACTTAGGATACAACAACTTAGAAAAAACCGAAACATCAGTATACTATCAACATTATTCTCATTCTGTAGCCAAAACACAGCACTGTACCAAATACTGAGAAGAAATTAACTCCACCTCAGCTGAAACCAAGACAGGCAGTTTAGGGACTGCAGGAAAGTTCCAGATGATCAGGGGTAGGAAAGGGGATCACTCCTTTGGCTACTCAAGTTCATTTCTCTCTAGGGCCAGCAGAGCTCCTTGCCCCCTTGTTCCAGTCTTCTTCCACATCCTCTTCCTCTTTGCTCCCTATCCCCTATTCATCATCCAGTTAGAAAAAAGTCCAGGCCAGAGGACTGTCCCTTCCTCCTGCTTCTCTGGAGCTTTGTTATCCTACTCCTGAGGACCAGGAGTCCCACCAGGACCAAAAACAGAGTCAGGCTGCACGTGCCATGCGCACCCTTACCTTGACCAAGCAGCCCCTGGCCAGCTGGGAGCTGTCTCAGGTTCACTGTACAAGCCAACAGCATTGGGAGTCTAATTTACACTTTCAGCCAACTCCAAAACTGATTAATAACTTGCCAGCATATTCTGGTGCTTACTGTATTTTCTTCATGAAGGGAAACAGCACAACTAGTTCTTGTGTCAGATCAAGTTCATGGTTAGGTAACAGAGGCAAACTTTGGAAAAGAGCCCTTTGTGCTCAATCTCAGCATCATCTGTAATTAAAATGAGTAACAGAGATGATAGGTGAGGCAAGTCTGGACCTTATCAGAAACTGGTAACCAGCAGGTGGTTTTGTGGCCAACAATTCAGGCTTTCACTACAGTGTACTCTGGTGATAATCCTACCTTTTACAAGTGCAAAAAAAGGATCACAAAACATGAGCTTTGGCCACTTCAGATTTTGAGACAAGAAGAAATTAGTGTCCATATTGGCAGAACAGCCTGTAAAAATATTGTCAAAGTTCACACCCATCTTTGAGAAGCCAGTACAACTCCTCTGGAGATTTGACACCAGATTATACTCCATTTGTATGTCACCTCCTGCCCTGTAGCTGCCTCAGTATGACTCAGTTGTTCAGCAGCACAATGCTTTCTCTATGGCAACACTTTTCCACATTGCTTTTAGATGATGCATGGATCATACCCTGATTCTGTAGCCAGTCTGACCTCTGGAATATTCTCTGAAAGTTATTGGCATTGTTTCTGGTAAGAGTTTTCTGTTTCACACACACCATTTTCCCACCAATATGAAATCTAGTCTCTAAATATTGTGTGTGTGTTTATGCTGCTGTGGGATGGTTTAGTGGGAATGATTTCTTCACTTGTGATCGTTCTGCTTTGACCAGCACAGTTAATAGCTTTTCAGAGACTATAAATCTATGAATATGAGTGTGAACATGAAAGGCTGAGGAGCAGAAGGGACAACCTCAGTCACTCTTTCCTGCAACATTTATTATCATGTCATCCCTTCTAGAAATCTGTCAATCTGTTTGGAACATCAGGTAGAATAACAAATACCGGTTACACACTTTTATCTTTCCAGTCTAAATTGCTGTAAGAGCAGCCAAATGCTGATTTCTGTGGAGGAATGGAAGTATATCTTGTATTATTTCTACATGCTCTTCTAGGAGCCAGATGTTTTCATCTGGGGACCTCTTGTGTTTCTTTGGCTGTGGCCTGACAGCAGGATGTTCCATAAGTTTATTGTTAAAAGCTTTATCAGGAGCTTTTTCAGTTAGGATCAAAACATCCTTTCAAGACAGCTTTTTAAACTCGTAGTTATGCTTTCTTGCGGAATTTTAGGACAAGAATTTAAAAACAGTATTTAAAAGCTTAGTTAAGCATTATTTTCAACAAAACTTAAACAGATCTGCTCATGAAATTATGTATTGAGAAACTGATAATTCAATGTGCACACGGTCTTCTCTGTTTCTGGGCCTCTCAAGCAGGTAGTTATGGAAAACCAGATGACTCTTCTCACGTCGTTGAACAATTTGTCCAATTTTGCTGGAAAATTGTAACCTTTTAATGAGTGAGTGTTACCCTCTCACAAGCCCTTGCCAGTCATCTGAAAGTAGGTTTCAGCCATTTATAAGTGCTTTGGTTTTTTTCAGTAGATAAGAGTTTTTCCACTTCCGTTAAGGGACACGGTTTTCACCTGATGCTGGGACAGCTAATTCCAGCCATTAATACCTGCCATGCTTTCACTGCTGGGCTGTCAATTAAACCCATGCCCTTTCCAGCCATGTGTTCTATGCTGAATGTCCCCAAACAGTGAGGGTGAGGGAAGAAGGGTAAAGAATCCAAACTGGTTAAGTGGTGTTGGGGTCTGTGTACATCTAAGAAGTTGCAGGTATTTTTTACTCAGCCTCAAACTGCAGTTCATGTTAGAAAAGCCCACTGAACAAAGGATGGCATATTACTGAGTGGGATGTAAAAACTACATAGCTTTTCAGATCTCCATCTCTCTGATTATGTGATGAAAAAGTAAGAATAGAACCACATAAAGATCTGTGTTACTGAAGGAATGCTCCTATTTCCTGTGATGAGTTTTTGATATCATGTAAGAAAATGACATCTCTTATCCACAAAGGTATTTTCCCCTTACTTGATGTCAGAAGGAAGGAAACCCCCAACCTGTCCCCAGTGAGGCATCCCACAGTGCCTATGATAACTCACACTATGGTCTTGTGCCTTTTCCTATATGAGAAAACTTTCCCTTTCATCTAATATTCAAGGTGTACGCGGGTATATATAGGCAGCGTATGGTGCATAAATTAAACACAGCTTTCCTTGAACCCAAAATGCTGTTGCTCTGTATCTTCTTGGTGAGTTGCTGCTTACCTGGCTCAATGGGAGGTGCAATAGAAGAATTTCAAGCAAACCTCAAGGCTCTAGTGGCTCTAGCAAACAAAGAGGTGGGTTGTTATCTCTTTTTCTTCATTTCCTACAGTTCTTTTGATGGAAATATAAAATGAAGTCTGGGCTAGTTTCAGCTCTAGTTTGCATGTCCGGTGTTTTGTTTGTTAAAGTTGAGATGCTCGAGGCACTGCATGTCAAGCTTTCCTCAGAAGCTGGTGCTGTAATTGTTTCCCCAAAGGAAGTTCAGAAATAGAAAACCTGATGAAGATGATATGTAGTTAGAGATGTTTAACAATGTGGCAGTCACTTAGAGGAGAAATACCTTCTAACAGTATATATTCTTTTTTAAAATTTTAGATCTTCCTTCCGGTACCCCAGGGGAAATTTCAGGTAAGACTTTCAAACTTCTTTATTCTGCTGTTGTTAATTATTTGAAAAATGATGATGCTTTGTAGCAGATGTTGAGGGAAAGAGAGTTAGACTACTAAAAAAGACTGAATGTCACTAAAAAGGAATACATATGCTAATGGTTCATGGGCAGTTCTGTCAAATTCAGTTAACTTCCTTCTATGGAAAGCTATGGAAATAAATAACCAATTCTGTGACCATGGTCTCTGGGACTTGGTTATACTCCTGCTGAAGGCAATCTCAGGAGTTCTTGCAGAGAGATTACTACTGAAGCTGTTCTCAACATTACTGTGTTGAGATGCAGACCCTGAACATCATCTGCTGTCATTTAGGACTAAAGGTGGTGAATGGGGTTAGTACTTGAAGCACTAAAATGTTCTTACCTCTTGGCAAACAAACAAGTTGAGTGTTATAAAGCATCATAAAGTTTGTGTCTGAAGGAAGCAATTTGTTGGCACCAGAAGTTATTGCCCACAACCCTGTTGATCAGTGGTTTCAGTTTGTGGTCTGCAGATTTCTCAAGTTCTGTGAGCTGAAAAAAGGTTCATGAAAAATAATTAAGAACAACCAGCCTGTTGTTTTAGAGGAAAAAATATTTAGAGCTTGCAGCTTTACAGAAGGTTAAGATATAGACAGAGGAGTACAGTGCTTCTGTCCTGTGTGGAAGATATAGCTGGGAGAGGGATTTGGCAGACCTAACATCCTCAGGCATCCTTTGATAAAACTGCAACCCCAATGGATTTTAGTCTGGTTTTACAATTCTTTTCTCTGTTTTCCTTTATAACAATTTTTAAAATGTGTTTCTTTTCTTTCCTGCTGTAGATTTTTTATCAAACCCCAGAAAACATAATTTGTACTGAAATAGAGTAGACAATAGGTAATTTCTGTTTCTGCTATGCATGCAAATAGTTATTGAATTTACTGAAAGATAAAAGTCAACTCATTTGGCAGAATATAATTTTGCTATTATTTTTTTTTTAGTGCAGTCATATTCCCTGTCAACTTGAAAGAACCATAGAAAGACTGAAACCATCCTTTAAGAATAATCCAGCAAGAACCCATATTTCTCTGATGGAGAAAAACATGGATCACATAACATCAACTTTAAAGAAAACACATATAGTAAGTTTCTCATTAATTATTTATGGTCATAGAATCATGGAATGGTATGGGTTGGAAGGGACCTTAAAGCTCATCTAGTTCCAATTCCCCTGGCTGGATTAGGGACACCCTAGGTAAAAATATGAAATTATGTGAGTGTACCACTCACTCCTTTTCAAAACATGAAATTAATCATCTCAGCATCCTGGCCAACTAAAGCTAACAGCAAAATTTTGATGCTGTCTCTGCATACCCTTAGTTTCGCGGTGTTGAGCATTATGGCTGCTGCTCAGCAGTGGTTTCACAGGAAATACCTGAATTCATAGAGTCTGGATAGAAGTTCATTTCCTAAAAGATGCATCACCTGTAGACAAATCCTGGGACTTGTCATTAGCCAGGACACTAATAAGAAAAGGCCCTAAGCCACATCTCAGTAAGCAAAGTCAACCAAGAAGAAGTATTCCTGATACTCAAATGTCTTCTCTCTGTTCATTCATGCAGATGTGTCTTTCCTTCTGGTTAAACATCCCCTTGAACAACCTCTGGCAGCTTCTCAGCAATATGTTCTTCTTATTTCCTCCATTTTGACTATTACTTATTATAATTGCTATTATCATTGTTGCAGCAGCCTGAGAACACCAGATCCTGTCCAATGAGAGACCTGCCCCGACAGACAGCCCTGAAGCACTTCACAAGATACTTCCAGAAGGTGCATGAGAACTGCTGGGAGTCCTGATGACAGGTGTTTGCACCCCAAATACTTGGAGACAACTCTTACCCCACACTAGAGCTGGTTCTGATGGAAGACAGAGCACCAGGAAGAGACACCACAATGTTATCATAAATGTTTCATATACGAATTATCAGATATTTATGCCTTACTGCAAGTATTAATGTATTTATTTAATTTATAGAGAACTTTTATATTTGTACAGAGTCCTAATATTCAAAGTGATAATGAATAAAAACTTAAAATTATTAATTATATTGTGGAGGTTATGCACAATAATAACTAGAATATAAGTCAAGGCTATATAAGTGAAATAAAAAAATATACAGATTAAGTGTCAGATCCATTGATGTGCTCTTCTGCAGGCACTTACAAAATTGTCAAATACTTATCATCTGAAAGCACGAATAAAAAGGAGAGAAGGCTGTCTTTTAAATGTGTGCATAATTAAGTCTGACAACAATTGTTTCCCTGTAATTCTATAACATGGAAGTGCAGTGGATTCATTTAGCTGGCTTTTGGGACATGAAGCAGTTTGAGGACCTGCCCAGCTAGACACTGTGTAACTTTTAAGTGAAAAATACTTGGCATAGATGTATTTTTGGGAAGTCATAGCCCATCTCTACTGAAATAAACAATAGCATTAAGTAATTGAGCATAGTTATGTCCAAGGAACTATCCGGTTTGTGATGATTGTAGCAGATAGACAAGATTTTACAAGAGATGAAAGGACGCACAGGAAAGAGAATCCTATCTTGGTGACTGAGAAAAGCCAGGATGAATCCAGACACTGGTATTAGCAGTGTGACAGTGGCTAATCCAATCAGTCTTGAAACTAATAAATCTTATCCAGAGCAAGCAAAGAAAGCGGTAAAGAGGAACCTGGAGAACGCTGTCCCACAAGGCCATGCCCACGCCGTTAGTCACTGCCGGAGGTTTAGCAAGAGCAGATGAGCAAAACAATGACCTTTGAATGAGCAAACATGAGAAGGCACCTCTCCAAACAGGGTCCTTCTGACACAGCTCCCTAGGAATCAAAAATGCATCCAGAGAAACACAAGAAGCCTGTCTCACACAGAGGAGATATTTAAGTACATCAACATCAGCTCTCACAAGTAACTGTAAATGATGCACAGCTGCAAAAATTGAGGCAAGGCTGGGAAGCATCACTTTTTTCTAGTATTTTATGTTTCACTCCAGCTTTCTGCATAAAACTGAAAAGTAGGAGCGAAGGCAGCATTTTACCACAAAGTTTACAGAAACTCTATAATCTTAATCAAAACAAACCCCTTTCAACCAACCATTGCTGAGTGATTGTAATATTAACACATGTCATGCTAAGAACTCGTCTTTCCTTCCAAAACATGCTAAAACCTACTATAAGTGTGAGCTATAATGTGCTGTAACTGCATTGGGCACAATACTGCTCACCCACACCAAGCTAAACCTCACAAGACAGGCAGACAAATGCTACTAAATGCTTAAATCACCAGACTGGAGCTTAATTAATTAAGCAGAAGACATCTCTTATTACAATTATGCAACTTTGCATAAGCTCAGCTCATACTTTAAAGTGTATTCTTTCACTATTCCATCTCATTACCTTGTGGTGGGTCCATCCACACAGCAAAATCTCTTTTCTTTCCATTTTGTTCTTCTGGAAATGTTTTACTTCCTGTATTAGCGCAAGTTAACAGAATTTGGAGCACATGTAATTCTTGTTTTATGCTCTGTGCTCTTCAGGAATAGCAATGCCAGGATTATAAGTGAATTTAGAATCCTTGGGAGCATTCTAAAATAGCCTGAGTGGCAGAAATGGGTTTTTAGTGTGCTGCCAACATGGTGCATTATCCATTTACCATGCTGTCAACCTATTGACAACTCATTTCAAAAGAGAAAAGAAAGGTGCTCTTTCAAACCAGAGTCATCCAGGCACATGAAAAAGGGTTTTAGGAGCCGCGGCAGGGAAAGGCTTGTTATGATCCAATTATTACTATTATTAAGGTTCTTTAGAAATTCCTCTGCCCCAAATTAAGGTGCAAACGGGACCATATGCCAGTGACAATAATATGGGTATTACTGATGGTAGATATGAGAGAGGGAGGGGGGAGGGGGAGAGAGAGGGAGAGACAGGTGGGGAGAGAAAGAAAGTGACAGGGACAGAATAAGGAAAACATCACCACTCTCAGGATCCCGACGATGTTCTGTTTATCCTCTCCAGCTGGTCTTCTTGGTGGTGAAAGTCCCCCCAAAAAAAGCATGGAATCCAATGGGTATATCTGCTCAGGCTAGGCAGGCATGTCCGGACATGGCCCCCTGGGGGAGGGGGTAGTCTCTTACAGCAGTCTCTGGGTCTGTTGCATCGCGTGCAGTCCTGTGGCGCAAAGCCTCTCACGTGGATGTCCCGTGGGGCTGGGGGTTCCACAGCTGGGCCAGTTTGTGTAATCGGAGGATGGCTGTTTATTGCTTCTCACCAGAGGTTACACCATGCACCCAAAACCTCCTCCTGCCCCCTCGGTTGGGGGGAGTCTGTGTAAACCTGGCTTCTGTGAGCGGTGCTCTCCCTCCCACCCCAAATTCACCTGGAGGCTTTGACCTATTGTGGATGCATACCTTTCCCTCAGCCTGAGGTGATTGAACAATGGGTTTCCTTTAATCAGCAGTTTTCAAGGAGGTTTCTGTGGAGGTTGCTTCTTTAAAACTTTATATCAGTGTTTGAGGCATGGACTATTTCAGTCTCTGACAAGGCTGCACAAGAGCAGAGGAAGTTGCAAGATTGTCTGTACAACTTTAAAATTCACATGCAATATACACAATGTTGTTTACCCTGTGAGTGAAAAGGGAAAGCCTTTTAAGACTTTCATTTTCAGGATATATAGGCAAAAACCCCACCCAAACTGAGGCAGAGCCTGGTCTCAGGAAGGTCTCGCTGAGTGCAGAGGGCACCCGGCACCGAGGCAGGCTCCTGCTGCATGATGTGATGCTGTGGGAACTCATACCCAGTGCATCGCTGCCACCATAAAAAGCAGAAAACAAAGAAACAAAATATTTAGGGACAAATATACTGAGTGGTTTAGGCTGAAATAATCATAATCACAGGTTTCTGAGCTCCTACAAGTTTCATTTCCTGGTGAGAGAAGCAAAAGGATTTTAGAAAACAGAAGAGATGCTAAAGCTGCCGGAAGGAAGTCCTGAGATTCGAAGCGATAAGCATCCCACCACTGTTCCTCTGCCTTGGCACTTCAGGGAGGTACATGACAATGGATTAGGGTTTTTTTAAACATTTTGCTTTTCTGGCTACCATTCCACTGGCATTCCCCATGGTGCTTAAAAGCTTTCTAATACAGTCTGGGCGAGCCAGCAGTTGTGCCTTTGCTCCAGCCCAGGGCAGAGAGCGAGCAGCAGATGACATCCACATTTTGTCTGAGTCTTGAGCAACCGTTCCCTCCTTTGTCTTTTGTCTTCTGCCTTTATTTTTCTCTATAGGAAGCATCCCATTTTGTGCAACAGCTCAGTCAAGCTGGTCTCAGAGTGGGATCCGACAGAGTCCCATGGACAGCAGTGTCCAGTGGTAAAAGGGACCTGTGAAAAAATGGCCAGATATTGCACATATTGTTTCCAGGAAGCAGTCACTCCCACAGACTGTCACAGAACTGTAAATAAAATTCCTCCCAACAGCCTGTTTCCCAGGAAAAGGTTTTATTTCATGTAATTTAGGTCAAAACCAGTCTTCACTAAATTTCACAATTTCTCTGGCTTGGAACTGGCCTTTGAAGAATCACCAGGGCAGTTTTGGGGCAGAAATGCTCCAGGAGCAGCACTATGGAGCAGCACTACTTTGGGATGCAAGAACAAAGCCCAGGCATTTATCTTTGCTGTCCATTGTAGGAAGCAGGAATTCTGCTCATTGCTACAGCATCCAGACATGCACATGTACCTTGCTGTATCAGCCACCCTCACAAGGGGCACGTACTGCTGGAAGGCAGCAAAAAGCTAAAGAATAATTTGTTAAATATGGTGAATATGACTCCCTCCTAGTGACCTGCTTTTTGCACTCACCTGGCTTCTCTCCATTACTGTTTGTTACAAGTGAGAGTATCACTAAATGTTAAAACAGTTTCTACAACTCCAGGAGATTGGATGAGTTTGAGGATCAGAAAATTTGTTGGGATAAGAGAAAACTCCATTTCAAATGGATTGCTTTAAGCTAAGTTCCCAGCACAAAATATTGAAACATAACAATGTGAGAAAGCATTCCAGAGTATCTCTCCAGGAGTTGTTCCCTGGTTTCCAGAAATTTCCATTTTCTTGAGCCTGGCAGGCTAAGGGAGGCAGAAAATACTGCACCATAGCAGTGCTGCATTTTGTACTCACACCAGTAAAGAAACCTTATCTGAGCATTGTAACTTCACGTGTATCTACATGAAAGAGCAAAACCAGCTCCTACAAAGAGTTGCAGCTCAGTTTTTACGAGGCATTCACTGAGTCCATCAACCTGGCGCAGGCACATACCTGTAGGAATCATCACAATTTCTTGACGCAAAGAAGCCCTTGCCAGGGATGATCCCAGCTGGCATCAGCAGCACCTTGCATAGCCTTTAGGATAACTTTCTTTTCACACTCAGCATCAGCTGATTATTTTCTTAAATAATATTCCTAAACCGGCTCTAATGTGAACACTTATCACACCCTGACTCCCACTGAAATGCCTTTTTCATTAGTATCAAAAGTCATGAATTAACTGATTAATTAGATTATTTTTTCACTTCCATCCTCCTGATCATTCCAAATTGAAATAGAGACACTTTGGATAAATCCAGCAGTGTGGATTTCCACTTGCTGTCTGATACTCCAGTCTCCAGAGTTTCTTCTGAAATCTTTTCTTTGCTTATTCTTACTCCTGTTCCTACCAATTCTATTCATGTTTGTGGTGCCTTCACTCTGCTCATACTCCCAGATCAGACAAATTCCAGAACTATAGGTACCAGAGATGCAGTATTGAAGTCAGGACCCATTGCTTACATTGCCCTATTTTTTTCTTACATCGTCCTTCAGCTTCTTAACCCTGCATTCATGTTAAAAACGAAACCCCAAACCATCTGTACAATAATGAACCTGTTGGAAGATGGGACTATGATTTGTGTAGCAGCACTGAGCCAGCTTAGAGAGAAAAACAGGCACTTGAGCAGTTCTGTTACCTCAAGCAAAATAGGGGAAAACGTGAAGGAAAAGAGGAAAAGGAAAAATCCCTGCATTGAAAAGTACAGTGATTTTGGAATATGTCACAAGAAGAGAGAGCAGTAAAACAGCAAGCAGTGAAGGACCAATCTTTTTCCTTGGGAGCTGGGAAAAGCTGAAAGACCAGCTCATGCTACTGCTGTATTTAACAAAAATACCCACGAATTCTTCGGAATGGGGAATTATCTCCTGCAGACTAAGTTTATCAAGGGGAAAAGAACAGTCATACAGGTCATACAAAGTTCTGGGACAGTGCTGGGATTCTGCAGAAGTGGCTGCAAATACCAAATGCAAGAGAGGGAGGAAAAGAAAAAGCCTGAGACAAAATCAGCTGGCAGTTATGCTGGCCAGGAATGGAATTGGAGACAGATGTCTCCAACTGCTCTCTGCACTAAGCAGCCCCGGCGCGGGGAAGTCTGAGGTGGGAGGACACAGCTTTGCCTGAAAAACCAGTGTGAGTTTGAAGGAGACCAAAGGAAGCAAGCTGTGGAACACCAAAAACACAGTGAGCCAAGAGTGGGGCTTAATCTTTTCAGTTGTATTGCTTACAAATTCAGCCCAAGGGCAACTGGTAGTGCCAGGCAGGCTCTTTGCCTTTGCATCTCCCAGAGATGCACTTATGCAGAGTCCACAGAATCACAAAGTTGTTTGAATTGAAAGGAGCCTTAAAGACCATCTAGTTCCAAACCCCATGCCATGGGCAGTGGAAGGGGCACCTTCCACTAGACCAGGTTGCCCAGACCCCCAACCAAACCTTGGTGTTGCACTTCCAGGGATGAGACTTTTCCAGATAACCTGTGCCAGTGTTTTACCTCCTCATTGTAAAAAGTTTCTTCCTTATTACTTGCCACATTCCTACAATGATGTGATCCTCAGAGCTATGTGATGATAAAGTTCTACATATAAGTGTGAAGTGTGGAAAAAACCCTCATCTTGTTAGAGATGACAAACGGATACAGCAAAGCAGGCAGCAGCCAGCTTGCAGGTTAGCTTGAGCTAAGCCACATAACCACTACTGACTTTTGACTTCCCCAATTCAAAGTATTGAGATACTGAGATGCTTACTCTGAAATGATGCGACATCAGAACCCATGAGTGAAGCCAGCAGATCTGCTCCTGCCTGGCAGACACGGGGCTGCACTGCAGCTGCCACTGCTGCTGCCTTCAGTTCTGTAAAATAACATCATACTTTTTAAAAGGAAATAAAAAAGGAGTTTTTCCGGCTTCCAGGAAAAAGGAAAACACAAGCCACTGGCTGATTTGGCCAGGTAAGACACCACAATGCCTTCAATAAATGAATACCTTAGACTGGACCCTCGCAAGCCCTTCTCAGCTCCTGGCCAGAAGAGAATGGGGCAGTAAGGGGACCACTGCCCTGACACAAAATCAACTCTGAGGCACCAACTGTGCCTGTGGGGTCCGGGCTGATGCACTCAAGACACCCTGCATTCCTTCTTCCCACCCAAAAAGGCCACTTTGCTGTGCCTATCCCCAGAGCCACCCTGATGCTCCAGGGCAGTGGCTTCTCCTTCTGTAAATTAATTAACTCTTGCAGAATACCTGCATTTTGTCAAAATTTTGCCACAAATACTGCACAAGTGCTGTAATTTTTCCTTTCTAGGCAATGGGCCACATATTTTCCATGGGGTTTTGTTGGTGTTTTTTTCTTATATCAGTCTTTTTCCTATTGTCTAGCAGATGATCACACTCTGTGAACAAAGAAGCTTTGATTTCTAGAGAAGTGCTGTGGAGATGGCATCTGCTTGGTCATGCTTTGGGTCATTCTATGCTTTACTAATTTTCAAGCTGAAAAGCCACTCCTTATATATTTACTACCTACTTTCCATGGAAAAGCTGATTGGGTAAGGAGGCTGTCCCAAGGTTAAACACCAAATTTACTGGAACCTTTCTCTTCCAGAAAGTCTCAATGAATGGCTTTTTTTTTTTTTTTTACTAGTTTTAAAATTCAACCTAAACAGTTATTTCCTTGTAGAGACCATAAAATGGTAGAGGACTGGTCCAGAACCACTTACAGGTTCTCTGAGCACATCAGGAGGATGAAGACCCATCTCTACCTTCTCTTGCTGGCTGCAGGCATCTCTGCTGCTCCCCAGATGAGCAGCATGGCTGAATTACTGACACTACTACAGCATATGTGTGAGGTGATGACAAAGGACATTCAGGTAAATTCAATTTCCATTTTTCTAATGAAAAATTTAATATACTGAATCCTCTTCTTCTTGAATATTTAAATTTTTTTTGAAAGTAAAGCAATCTATGTTTTTATCTATTAAATTTTTATCAGCATTAATGAAGAAGATATTTGAAAGGCTGAATTAATGTGTTATTTTTCAGAATCTGAGGATTGAAACTCCCAACAATATAGATGTAAGTAAAAGATTTTTAAATGAAAGTAACTTTTTTGGTTAATTTCTTCACTGGAAATTGAGATAGTTCTTAAATTGTTGTCTCCTAAAATATTCTATTTGTATTTAAGAGCAAACAATTACTTTAAGTGTAGCTATATATAAGATATAAAATTAATTATAAGATATAAAGTGTCATTAGATATAAAACATTATTAAAACCAGTCAAATGATGCATCAAAAAAAAGATGCTGTAATATAAAAGGACAGCAACTATACTTGTTCTATGTTTTTGTAAATCTCCTGCAGAGCACACACACATGGATTTTCTGAATCAGTTTTTTGAATGAGATACAGCTAAAAAAGAAAGAACACATTCATTCACACTTCCTGCTTGTATGTCTGAAAAATCCTTCTGTTTAGTCTACTTCATTTAGTCCACTTCTAGAATGGCTTTTTATACCCTTACCATCAGTAAGGGAATTAAACAGTTGTCTTACCTCATCTTCTCTGAAAGATGGTGTTAATGCCCTCTGAACAGGACACCGTGACCGGGTATTCATGAACAGGGTCTGTCTTAAAGATCCAACTCCCCTTTATGCATTTCCCACCTTCTTTTGCATCTCCAATAAGTTTCTCCTGTCGCCTCTCAGATTTTCTTTCTCAGATAACTTTAAATGACTCCCTGATCATGCAGACACTGTTAATGAGGCTTTTTTCTTTGCTGTTCGTCTACTAGAATCTTGGTTTCCACAGACCACAGTCCAGCACAGAGCTCTTCTGCTAATAGTGTGGCCAGATAGCTATTTGTGGGAATGTAATCTGAGTCACTGATTTATTGAAGCAGCAGAATAATTCCCATTTTTGCCCTAAACTAGCTATGGGAGGGTGGGGGTTTCCATTCCATTCCATCCCAATCCAGCCCATTCCTTGCAAATTAGATGTAAAGTTCCCAGCTCTGTCACTTCTCTCTGGATCCTGTCTGGAGGAGCTCTCTTCCTAGGCTGGGGCTTGGGCTGGCTTTAGCTCTGAGGTTCTGACCCAGAGTCAGCAGTGCCCAATGGTGGCAGCTCACTTATCCCTTTCCCTGATGAGGTTCCTGGTGGTGCCACCACAACCCACTGTGCCAGTGCCCAGCTCTCCTTTGGGGGGAAGAGCTGCTTCCCTCTCACCTGTTCTTTGGGTCCAGAGGTGACAGAGACTTCTTCGGTGTTTCTGTGTTTGCTGTTTGTCAGTGGCAGAAGCATGCTGCTTCCCAGGCAAGGCTGTGGGAAAAATGATCTTACTCATCGTGCAGCATCCAGGAATGATTAACAGGAGATACACGTTGGTCAAGAACATCATGGGTGCAATGCTGACCTTCAGCAGCTGCCTGCATTTCCTCCAATCTTCAGCAATCAGGTTTTTCTTCATTTTTCATCACTTTCTTCTCCCATAACGCTTAAATCTGTTCCTGCCACTGATGGTCATGTCCTCTCCTTCTTTCCTTCTTTGTGAGTCTAGCTGATCTCTTTCAAAACAATCCCACACTGGAGAGTGTGACCATCATCACTCTTTGCTTGGCTTCCATCCCACATCCCTTCTCCCCCTTCTGGTGGCCTTGTCCAGACCACAGGGTCTCGGAGACCAAAGCCAGTGACTGCTTTGTGGCAGAGGACCAGCATGGCCACCCTTGGGACGGGAAATGAGAGGTTGACCACTGTCCCCATCTCTCCTGGCACACAGGTGTCAGATGTCACATGGGTTAATGTTTGGAGTAGCTTCAAGTTCATTTGTTTTCTTTCTCTTGCGTTGGAGAGACAGGAGCAGATGTGAGAAATCAAACTGGTCTTCACATGGCTGCAGAAGAGGCAGGGCTGAGTCTTTAAACAGTGACATATTTCATCTGGACAATACAAGACACACCAGCAGATACTGTCCTTCGCCAGGTTTCTGTCTGCAGAGTAAAAATGTGTACAGCAGATAAGCATACTCGCCTAAGCTTTTTGCAAACTTGAGCCCAAAAGTCAATAAGAATGAATTTGCCACCCACGCAGCTAGGCAAAACACACAACGATTTTTAATAAACTCATTGTAGCTTGTGGTTATGAATTCTTGTATCTCAATTTTTCTATTTCTTCCATCTTAGGATGTGAATTGTATCAGCACAATCTTTGAAGGAACAGAACAGCTGAAAAATAATCCAGCTATAAAAAAATTCAGTGTCTTTTTCCAAAAATTTGAAAGACTGAAGCAATGGCTCATGCCAAGCCTGGCAAAAGAGGTAGGAATTTATTTGCTGTATACCAGAGATCATGAAGCAGAGATGTAACAAAATAAGATCTATAATTCACAAATGAGTCTTTACATCTACAAAAGAGAGTAATTTCTGTACTGACCTTTTTTTGGTACATGGAAGAATAAATCCTGGCATTATTTCATGTTTATATCCTTCCCATGTTCTAATATTCAGCTTGATCCACCTCTAAAATAAGGATTCACTTATGTGAAAAGAAAATTAAATAAAAAATTGTATCATTTATAAAATTATTTTGAGATTAAAAAGCTCGAAATAATGATGAAATATTAAGCAATTGCATTTTCTTGATTAATTTTTCAGGGGAAATGTGATACAGAAAGAAGGAGCACAACAATATTTATAAAAAAGCTGATGACATTCATCCGAAAAGTATTAAAAACCACAAGAGTGGAGAGTTAGAAGTTTCTAAAATTGCTGTAAATTTATATGAGCAGTAAAAGCTTTCCTTGTTTAAGAAGTGTTCCTCCTTTGTGTTAAAATCTGGCAGGACACACCTTCAGTTTCAGTGGTACTGCACTGGTTCATGTTTGGCATCTCAAAGTATTTGGTGGCAAAGTGGCATCTGTATTTTGAGACAAAAATTTAAATGCTTGGTAAACCAAATCATGCAGAGGATTACAGAAGGACCTGACTGGGCATCAAACCTCTGTGTTTCTCATGAAGGGTTAATTTCTAAGTTACAGGGAGACTGAATAGGGGTGGGTGTGAGCAGAAGCATCTGGCTCACAGCACACCTCTCATCCAACCATCGTCTGGGTCCACGTCTTGCTCTGCCATCAACACTGAGTGACAGATGATACGGGTTATGAATATATCCCCTTTGCCTTTCTTTGAAACCAGACTGGGCCAGTGCAGGGGGGGACAGCAATATGGGTTGGGGATCTTCTAACTTTGAAGTTTTAAGGTCAGATTTCTACTGGAAAGTTTTACTGCTCTCACATAACCTCCTTATTCCACAAGCACTGAGACACACCCTGGGATTTTACTCTACCTGCAGCTTTGGTAGTTCAGTGTAAATTTGACAACTAAAGATTTGTAAGGATCTGAATACATAGCACTTAGAGAATTAATGAGTTTTTTATAATGTTAATGGATAGGAGTGGTTTAGATCACTACAAATTTATTTCTATTCTGTCAATTAAATTATATTATATTTTATAGACATAAGTGTTTTCGAGAAAATATTTATTCTGTATTTTTACTACTTTTACTAAAGTGCTTGTCCCTGCCTTTCTCCCTCCTCCCCCTTCCCCCTC
>VXAZ01001831.1:206322-320958 GCA_013399875.1 Gymnorhina tibicen | reverse complement strand
GCGGGCGCGCATCAGCCGTGGGACCTACAGCTCGGCACTGCACGGCACGGCGAGGTGGGTCGCGGTGTATCCTATCCTATCCTATCCTATCCTATCCTATCCTATCCTATCCTATCCTATCCTGTCCTGTCCTGTCCTGTCCTGTCCTGTCCTGTCCTGTCCTGTCCTGTCCCACCGTTAGCCTCTCACTTTGCGCAGCACGGAGGTTCCAGGAGAAGGCGGCCCGCAGGTCTTTGGGAGCGGTGCCGGAGGCACGGCGCGGCTCAACTCTGGTCGTAAAGAGGCGGCAGCGCCGGCCTCTGTCGTGCGGAGGAGTTCTGGAGGCGGAGCGGCCGCATCGCTCCGGCAGCCGTCGGGGTGGGCACCGCGCATCCCTCCTGCGGGCAGCGGCCACGGCGCAGCGTACAAGCCCTGGGGAGGAGACGGGCTGGGGGGGGCTGTCCCTGCGCACCCGCGGGGCCGGGCACGGCTCCGCTCCGCCGATTAGCCCGGGGCGGAGCGGGCGACCCGAGCCCCGCTGCTCGGGGCAGCCCGTGGCAGACCCTGGCCCGGAGTGGGCACTCTCCGGGACCTCGTCCCGCCCCCGCCGAGCGGGTTGCTGGTGAAAGTTAGAAACGTGTTCTTTGGGCAATCTTGGGTTGTGCATCTTGGAAAAACGCCGCAAACAGGAAATTATTTGTGCAAAGGAAGCGCCAGGAGGGCCGGTCCCTGCGGCGGCCGCTCCTCGGGACGGGTCGTGGTGGAATTGGGGATACCCACCTGCAGCAGGGCCGCTGCTCCCCACCTTGCACAACTTAATTAATAATAAACTTTTAAGAAGAGGATTGTGCGGTCGGTGCCTCTCCGTGGCTGTAGAGCGGGGGGACACCCGCACCTAGTCGCGGTGCTGGCGGGAAGGTCCCTCCCAGAACAGGGGTCGGAGCCGGGCTCCCCCCGGCCTGACCGGTCCCACTCAGAGCTGCCCACGCAGCACGGGCTGAACACCCACTGCTGCCGTCGGCCTCTTTGCCGAATTCCAAACCTGAGCCCTGTTTTGGAGCTGAGCCAGGTGGAGCAGGAAGCACTTCCTTCCAGAAGCAGGTGAGAGGCACTGAATGAGAGTTAAGACTCTGGAAAAGTAGTTCTCGGTAGCACTGGTGGTGATGCTGAGCACAGAAGGTATGGGAGGGGCAACACTGCAGAGTGGTTAAAACAGTGATGAGAGTTTGGCTGACCTCTTTGTGCCTTCTTTCACAGCCAACATGCCAGTGTCAAGAATGCGCATGAGGCCATGGTTGGAAATGCAGATTGATTCCAATCAAATACCAGGACTGATATGGATTAACAAGGTAAGGCTGCTTTGTACTATTACCATCATTATTAGTATTACTTGTGTATCATTAGCGATCCTTATTCTTAAATGACACTAAACACAAGTCAAGATCATAAAGAAAAAAACATGGAGAAAACTTGCCGGCATTATGTTTAAAAAGCAACAGTTTTTGTTTGCAGAAAAGGTAGCTCTGGTTGGTACACAGTGGAGTAGTTCCATTTTTCCCTCAGAAAATTCCCAGGAGGGGAATGATAAATTACAATGAAAACATTCTGAGCATGCTGGAGAACCAAGAAACCTTCAAGATCTCTTTTAACTCCTGCTGCTCACCAAGCAGCAGCCAAGGAGCCAAGTCACCTCCTGTCCCAGATAAGCAGCTTACTTCCAGTTTTAAGATTTGGCCTGAAAGAAATGTATTTTTTGGTCTGTAAGGCATATCCCTGTTACCAGGGTGTAGCACAGGTCGAGACCACTGAGCTTATTGAACCAGGTCTCTGAGGTTTCCATATCCATCCCAAGAGGATATTTAAGCTACATTCTTTTGTAGGATTGCTGCAGGATCTTACGGGCAACTTAAAAAAGGGATTCTCTGACAAAGTGTATCTAGAAAACATACTGTAATTTATGACATACTAATAGGTTAGATGCAATGTACTGAAATTATTCTGGGATAAAGTTGATAATATTGCTTACTTCTACTGTACTGTAGCACCTTTGGATTTTTTTCTCAGTTTCAGAAACCATAAAAAGCCTTAAACGCCATGAACAAAATAGATGGAACGATCGCTATTTATTTAAAATATAGAGCAGGGGGGTTATAATATTTCTGAGTTGCAACTGAGAACTCTGATTAAATCCATCATTCCAAACTGGCGTGTGATGCTTCTTTTTTAATTCAAATCTCTATTGGTTTAATTTCAGGATAAGAGGATATTTCAAATCCCATGGAAACATGCAGCTAAGCATGGCTGGGACATGGAGAAGGATGCCTGCCTTTTCCGGAGCTGGGCCATTCATACAGGTGTGTACTGGCTTTACATTACCATCAGTCATATGACTATCTTAAACAAAGCATTTTTTTGCCTTGACTTACACTGGTGGTTAGATTAACTACTAGTGTATATGTCAGAAAATAGAATGTTGGTATCTTTTGGTGGGAAAAACCAGTACCAGAAAGTCTTAAATACACAACCCATCTCTTATTTATAGGAAGGTATAAAGAAGGTGAGAAAGATCCTGATCCAAAAACCTGGAAGGCAAATTTCCGCTGTGCCATGAATTCCCTGCCTGACATTGAAGAAGTGAAGGATAAAAGCATCAACAGGGGCTCCAGTGCTGTCAGGGTTTACAGGATGCTGCCACCCTTGACAAAGCATCAGAAGAAAGGTAAACCCTTGGCAATCCAGCTGGAGTTACATTGCTTAAACAGCACTTAAATGTCCTGCTCCATGCAAGCAGGGGTAACAGACCTGTTGGTAGCACTGGTGCTACTGGGCTTGCTCACTGGTTATTGCTGGGAACAGCTTGTACAAACAGTTAATTTTATCCCACATTACTTAAACGTGCCTAAAGGCAGTGTCAGGAGGTGATGGGGACTGGCGGCTGCTGGCAGTAGCTGAGCAGGTTTCAAGGCTGCAAGAGCTCACACTTGCCTAAAATGTGCAGCCCTTTCTCACACTTGTCTTATTTTATTTCATAGAAAGGAAGTCAAAGTCTTCAAGAGAAGTAAGAAACAGGAGCAAGAGAAAGGTATGTGTCTGTAGAGGCAGCTGAAGAAGCTAGAGGTTTTGGTGGTTTTCTTGCTTAACTTCTTTTCATATGGGAACTTCCGTGTTCTTAGACAAGTCTTTCATGGTTTACCCTTGTTTTTGTAGTGTTATGAAGAGACAAGGCTGGAAGAGTCAGCAGAAAGCTTAACCAACACTCCTTTGCCAGATGACCACAGTGGCTACACCATTCACGACTATGCAGGGCAGGAAGTGGAGGTGGAGAGCACAGCCATCACCTTAGGTAAGATGCTGGGTTTAGGTCTGAGCAGAACGGAAAGTGCTGTTTGTGCTAAACCCATGGTCAAAGATGAATCTTGGGGTTGGGGCAGCTGCAGCATCAGACTGGCAGGGACCACAGAGGTGGTTGTCTCTCTCCTGTGAGTGCCAACTCCTGGTGCATCCTACAGACCTGTCTTCCTGCGAGGTGAGCGGCTCCCTGACTGATTGGAGGCCGGCAATGGAAGTCACCATGGCTGACAGCACCAACGACCTCTACCAGCTCCAGGTGTCTCCCCTGGCTTCATCCTCCGAAGGTGGGTATTTCTTTTTTCCTACCCCCGTCTTTCACTGGTCTGCTGGAGGCAAGGCAGCAGGATGAAGGAGTGCCTGGGCCAGCAGGAGAAACAAGAGCTGTTTTGTAGAAAAACCAACCTCCATCTAATAGATTTGGAAATTTGGAGTTACCAAACCAGCCAGGGTGCAGAATGGAAGAGCTGGGACATGCCACCTGCCCATGGGTGAAAGGCTCTGAAAAGCCACCTGCTCCAGCAGAGATGGTGGAGGTAGCCATGCTTCTCACTGGGAAAATAAATAATTAACATGGATATATCAGAGTGGTTCTTCACTCAGGGTGAAAATCATCTTCCTCCTATCATCTTCCACAGCAAGTAGGCTCTGCTCTGTTGAGTCCTGGAGAGGCATCAGAGCTGGCTGGAGCCCTGCACCTCAACGTGCCGTTGTTGAAGAGCATCAGAGATGAAGGGCTGTGAGGAGTCTGGGGTGGGCATGAGTAAAAAAAGTAGTGCTGTTTTGTGACAAGAAAATATGAAGCAGGTTCTATGGTGAAGAAGCAGAAGTATGAGGGCTAAAAGTTGACATCTATATTTTCTTCTCTTTTTTTATGTGCTTCCAAAACAGTCACAGATGAAGATGAAGAGGAAATAAATCCGGATATTTTTAAGGTAAAACCAGCCCTTCTGATCAGAATAAAATTGTCCTAAGTTGGTGTTTGTACCAAGAGAGGAGGGAAAGCAGGTATCCGATCCAGTCTCATGTGAGCTGAACATACACTTACTTAATAAGGAAGCCTGAAAAATTAAATATAAAAAGAAAGCTGCTTTGCAAACATGAACTGGAGAGGACACACCCATGGAAATATTTACCCTTCATGTGAAAGTCAGAGGAAGTTACTGAGTACTGCTAGGAGTAGAGGTTCATAGAATCATAGAGTCACAGAATCTTTAAGGTTGGAAGAGACCTCTAAGACATCAAGTCCAACCATCAGCCTAGCGCCACCACCATGTTCATTAAACCATGTCCTCGACTGCCATATCTGTATGTTTTTTGAACACTTCCAGGGATGATGACTCCACTGCTTCCCTGGACAGTCTGTTCCAATGCTTGACAATCCTTTCCTTGAAAATTTCTTCCCTAATATCCCATATAAACTTCCCCTGGCTCAACTGGAGGCCATTTCCTTGATCTCAGGTTGTTGTATTAGGGCCTGCAAAGATCCTCCAGACTCTTCTATTTTGCCCTTCCCTCCACCTCTTAAATGTTTAGCTCTTAATCTGCATTTCCAGACCTGTCACGCTCATCCCACTGATAAGATAGGAAAAGGTGCTCCGGCCCTTGCTCTTTTGTATGAGCTTCTTTTTTTAAACTGTGAATAAAACAAATTTTATAACTTAGCATGAGAAAATAGAACTTGATCTTGTTGCCTACCTGTCTTCTAAGTAATCAAATAAGGGAAAGTAATCAAACATTGCACCCACAGCAAGAAGGAGCAGTTTTTACCATCTCCTTCTTCTCTTCCAGCTGCTTGGACCAGCCCAAGACTGGCACAACACCAGCATTGGGGGGAAAGGCTTTCTCACCAATGAGTCAGGCACCCAGACCCTGTGCAGCACCTACAGCTACAAGGAGCAGGATGGGGACATCAACACAACTTCAGGTACAGGCTCCTGGGCTTTCCCTGACAGTCAAGGCCACAGGATGATGCAGATAAGACATTAATTGGGAGGCAGCAAAGGAAATGGAGGAATTCACCATCCTTGTGTTCTGAGATTTCAAGCAGCCTGTTGGAAGGCTGTAAGGAATTAGTTGATAAAAATAAAAAGTCAAAAACACCTCCAGTAAGAGAATCCTACAGATTTCAGGGTTATACATGTATAAGTTAGATCAGCTTTCAGGAACTCCTTGGAATAGAATTAAAGAATTTCCTCTAGCAATAGCTTAAATGAAACAGTTTAATAGAGAGTGTTTGATGTGTTTTAGGAAAATAATAGTCTAAGGTATTTACTCTCATCTGAGAAATCTTTCAGTCTTTGATACTTATTTTTAATATATCTATACACTGTTTTGCTCTTGCTGCGTTAATTCAGTGCCCATTCTCGGTTCCTTTTGTCTAGGAGAGGTGGATTTCAGGTTCTTTGACCAGAAAAGCAGCCTAGACTTCTCCTGGCTGGATACAGTGAGGCCGACCATGCAAGTCATTCCCTGTGGGTTGTAAACCCTTGACTTCCTCCAACCACAAACTGCTCTTGGATAGAAACTTTGACAAGCGTGGAGAGAATGGAAGAAATTTTTTGTTACTGACTGAAGGAAGAAAGTAGCTTTCCTATTCCATTTCAGTTGTAGGCCTGGAAAGGTTAGCATGAAAACACCATTATCAATGTCAAAAAGGACGCCCATCTTGCTAGCAGGTCTCTGGCACCAAAGGTGCTCAGCTGCAGCTCCCACCTTATTGCTCTGGAGGTGAAGCTTTTGCTGGAAGGTGTCACTGTGCCATGGAGTCTGACCTGGTGGTGTACCACAGGCCTGGTGAGCAGGTTACCATCCTCCCCACATGTGGTATGATGAGCACTTTACCCACAGAGTGCTTAGAGGAGACACTGCAGATAAGTCTCTTACCTGTTAAGTTTTGGTTGCTGCTTACCTGTGCAACACTGGTGACATTGAGCTTAATGACTGTCATTACACTTAGGCAGAAAAATTGCACTAATGGGCCATCTCTTCTTTGATTTACTCCAGCATATGGTTAATCTTTCAAACCTTTCAAACTCTGTAAATAGACCATTAAAATGTGAAAATTCAGTTTAGGCTTTGCTTCCACCAAGTCCATTCCCCAGGTGCACTCATAGGATGCTCTCTGCCGTAGGTATGCCCTATCCCTTTCCTCATATGAGTTCAAGAGCTGTGGCATGAAACAATTTTGCACTGATAGAGGCAGAGATCTTTATTTTTACCATGCCTTTTACAGATCCCTTCTGGCACTCTGTGGGGATCCCTCCAGTACTGCACACAAGTTGTAACATCCCATAGATCCTCTGGACCAGCATGTGCAGGCGAGTGCTGGATGGAAGAGGTTCTAATGTGTATGTGTGTGTAATAGATAGGAGTCAAATCACTAAGCTGTAACAGACTATTTTCTTGTACATTTTATTTTTGTATATAAAGTGTTGTATATTTGTTTTAATAAAATGTTTTATATATGACATGTTTACTTTTTCTCATGGAAGAGCTCTGAGGATGAATTCCAGTGTCCTTGAAAATACCCAAACAGATGTGCTGTTGGCAGAGTCAGTTGGAGGGGTTTTTTCATGACTCATGAAAGCACAAGGAATTTAGTTTGCTCTCATTTTCTATCCCCCCAGCCTCTTCCAAGTGCAGCTGATGGGTGGAATCCTACATGTCAGGGAAGGGGAGCGCTGGTGTTGTGCATTGTGGGGTAGTTGGTTTGCATGTGACATCATCTGCAAGTCAGACCTGACTCAGAGCAAGGTTACAGGCTACACTAAAAAAATCCTGTACAGCGAGTCCCTGCTATGGATGTTCCTATCAGCAATACCATTGGCTTCTGGGATTAAATCAGCAGTGAAGCCCTAATTAAATACCTCAGGTTTGCCTAAAAAGAAAGCACAGACACAATTCAGAAGGCAAAGGGAAAGCAAGCTGGTTTTCTGCTGTATATTTGATGCACTTGCTATACTTCATGCTGTAAAGGTCTAATGTTATTGCGTCATGTGTGGTGGGATACAAGTGAGGCTGAGGCAATGTGAGAGAGCCACTGACACTGCCTGGAAAACCCCTGTGCTGTTCTGGCCTTTGGAGAATAACTTCATTTTCTGGGCCAGAGCTGAGGAGAATATTGGGCTGCAGGAGAGGAAGACCCAGCCCAAAGGGGTGTAACAAAGAAGACATTTCATACTGCCTTTGGCACAGACTCTGCCGCAGCCTGACCTGCAGGGCAGGGACAGATGTGGGGCTTACTGAGGGAAGAGGGAAAACTGAGTGTTAGGTCGTGGGTCTCAAATCCAGCACAGCAAGGTGGAGGGGCAGCCTGGGGAAGGTCCCTTCTTCCTGTTAGTCATTAACCAGCCCTCCCTGGCACAGCCTGAGGCAGGCAAACCCAGAAAGCACCTTCCAGGTGACACGGGCAGAGAGCAGCTTCTGATGACCTCATCCTGGCCCTGCAGGGGTGGCGGCTGGAAGTGTGGGGACTGTGCTGTCCCTCCAAAGCTGTCACACTCCCCGGCAGGGTATCTGGCCTGAAGGTCCACATCTTGGGAATCCCATCTGGCTGGGAACCCCTGGGTACCTGGGCTGCCTTGAATCACACACACCTGAAGTCCTGGAGATCTAGAGCAGGAACATTTTGTGCACAAGCAAAGTAATCACCCACTGGATTCGCAGCCTTCCAGTACTTAAAGTGAGCTTATAAAAGAGACAGAGAGCAACTTTTATCTTGGGCAGATAGTGACAGGACAAGGGGTTATGGCTACAAACTGACACAGGGCAGGGTTGGACTGAATAGATATCAGGAAGAAATTCTTGACTCTGGAGGGTCATGAGGCCCAGGCACAGGCTACCCAGAGAAACTGTGGCTGCCCAGTCCCTGGAAGTGTTCAAGGCCAGATTGAGAGGGGCTTGGAGCAACCTTGTCTGGTGGAAGGTGTCCTTGCCCATATCAGATTGGAGCAAAATGAGCTTTAAGGTCCCTTTCAGCCCAAACCATTTGATGGTTCTATGATTCCATGACCAGATTTGTGTCCTGGTCAGCTGCAGCAGCAGCTTCTGCCAGGGAAAGAATGTGGGGCTGTAGGACCTAAAGTTACCTGTAGCCCTGGGACAGGACACCAGCTCAGCATCACCGACACAATAAAGAAATCAGTTTTAAGAGCCCTTGCAAGTTTACCACACATGGGGGGAGGGGGCAGGAGAGAGAAGGGAAACTTTCTATGATGCAAACACTGCTAAAAATAAAGTAGAGATTAATTCACCCATTCATGCATTAAAAGGGGCACACTTTTCACAAACATGCTCAGATACACAAAAAAACCCCCCAAAAACCCAGCATCGAAATGTTCACAGATAAAAGGTCAGACCAAGATCTGGGAATACAAGAAAGCAGCAGCAAGTGCCTCACACCCAGGCACCAGAGACATGCTCCAAGACTATTTTGTCAGTATGTTGGAAATGTTTTCCCTTGTTACCTGCCAAGGTATCTGCGTGTCTGACTGCATGTTGGGTATTTTACCAGTGAAAAGTGGTGAAGTCCCTTGACAGAATTTGGTAGTTATTCAGCCATTGAAGCATCTGGATAGATAAATTCCACCCCAGGTATTTTGTTGTCAGTTTTGTTGTTTTGAACCCTTTGGGAGGGGAAGAAAACCAGAGTGGTGCTCTCCAGCTCATGAGTGGGGTGACTTGGGGGCTGCTATGCTGAGCTGATGCCTGACTGGCTCCTCCATCACCTCCAGGGCAGGTGGGACTTGTAGGAGCAACAGGCTAAAGAGACTTTTAGGCTACTTGTACACAGAGGAGCATCATCAGCTCTTTAGGATAAAGTCCCTGCATAGGCTATGTGATAGAAACAGTTTTAAACATTGACACTGGATTTTTCTGAATTTGCCTATCCTAATCAAGCTCTTCAAAAACCCAGTAAGCTTCTGTTGGAATAAGAGTTGTTTTCACCTGTCACATGCACACAGCTAAATTCAACTGGGAAGTATTCACATCACAGGAGAGCAGGTCCCTGGGGAGAGCTGCTCAGCCCTTTCAAACTCAGCCAGAGCAATAAAGGAAAGTTCCTATGGGCAGGACTCAAAGGGCAAGCAGCTCTTATGCTATGAACCTTGCATGACAGAGAGAAAGATCTAAAGGCAGTGCAGCTGTTGTAAAAATAGAGATAACTTCTCTGTGGTGGAAAGCAAAAAGGAATCGTTGTGTAATCACTGGTCATTTAGGAAATGAATGGAGCTACTGCTGCAGGCTTGGAAGGCTGCTCCAGCAGAGGCTTTCCATTACCTACACCATCACTGGCTGCAGCTTACTTGTAGGCCTTGAAACCATTCAAAAACAAACTAAAAAATTCCCTTTATTTAGCTTTAGAGCCTTAGACCATTAACAGGACAAAACTTCCTGAAAATAACATGACAGTTCTCAGAAACAGTCCCACATCCTGTATGCAGGAAAGCTCTGCAGCACCTTAAGCACAGATTTTGCCCTGCAGCCTCCTGCATCAAGCTGGAGGAAGCTGCTGGTTCATGCCAGCAGAGGTTTTCAGTGCTGCAGAGGCAGGATCTCACACATCTGGTAACTGCAGCTTTTTCCCAGGAAAACCTGGGACCTGTAAAACAAGGAGTTGTTGCTTTCCCCCCAGTCTTTGTCCAGATGGATTCTTAGTGAGCAGCTCAACAGTGCCTGGAGGAGCCTCTGGCTCTTGGTTGCCCAGAGCAGTGGCACCTTGTGTAAGCTTTGCCAGGCAGCGGAGCTTGCAGTTATCCTTTCACCTTTATTTGCTGTGGTGATTGAACCCTGATAATCAGACACATTTCCAGGCAGTCACACAATTTACAGTATCACACCTGGGATGGATAGCAGGGCCACAGGTATGAATTTATAACTGCAAAAAACAGTGGGATATTTATGTATGGTGCAAAGGCAAACTATTGCTTAGAAAGCAACCAGATGTCTTGGACTACAAACATTTCTCTGCTGTCTAGGATCATTCCTCCTCTCCAGTTCCACAAGGGCCCATTTTCCCCCCATATTTGTAAACACAACACAAGGAAGACAGAAACTTTCTTAGGGCAAAAGCTTCTCTCAGAGACTTGGGAGGGCCAAGAAAAGAAGTGTTGCGTGTCGAAAAGTTAGTGTTAGAGCTTAGATGGGGAAACAGCTTCCCTAGAAAGGGAGATAAGGGAGGAAAGTCACATTTCCATGGACCAGTTGTATCTGAGTTGTCCCCCTTTCACCAATTGCTTCAATCCACTGCCCATACCCTCTCCCACCACAGTGCTGCACTTCAGAGCTGCTTTTTCTCCCACATTTTTCTATCCCTGTCAATATTTCTCTCACTGTTAACTCATCCCTGTCCCTCCCCAGCCCTTCTATGTGCAAAAAACCTCAAGGCAGTAATAAAAGCAATAATAAAAGCAACAATAAAAGCTCATTGGTGCAGCAGCATGGTGCAGGTAGCTCCAGTTACTTGCACTACGTCATTCCCCACTAACCTTTGGTCTCATTTGTCCTGATAAGGTCAGGAGGTGAATTCAGCTAGCGTGGTTCCCTGCCATGCACTCTGTGCTGGCACAGCTTCCCCAGAGAAGGGAAGAGCTGGGAAGGATGGGAAAACTTCCCATGGCCCCTTCCAGAGTTCCAACAAGAGCATGGCATGCACTGCCATCAGCTGAACTCTCAAAGGCACATCAGCCCAAGCCAGCAGAAGTCATAAATTGCCTAAAACCTAGAAAATCTGCTCATCCTGCTGGATTTGGTCACCAACTGGATATGAGCAGAGATGTCACACACAGTTTGAAAGACTCAGGGCTGCCAGGCATGAAGATTCTCAACCACTGACTGCCTTGCTGACCATGGTGGAAGGACAGTGCCAAAACACAGGCAGCGTGACAGGAAGATGGGGTAGCCAGGAGGATCTGTAGCCACAGGGCTCAGAGGTGAGGAGGGCCAGGGACTGGGCAAGGAGCAGATCAGATGACCCATCCAATCAAAACCTCTGTGCCAGAAGTTACCAGAGTCTGTCTTTGCATGAACACCAAGGCAGTTACCATCCGTTCTGGTGTATGAGGCTGAAAAACTAAGTCTAGACAAACACATGGATGAAATAGGCACTGGGAAACAGTTAACAGGAGATATCCAGGAATAAGGAATCTGATCTGCAGAGGAAACAGGACAGCAAATCCAGCCTCTCTCCTTGCTCTCTGACAGCTGACATGAACGGTACAGCTGTTCTCAGCCTTTTTAACTTCAGAATGATCTACTCCCTTCATTTTGCTCATGATTCATACAGAAACTTCACCATGAAGCCTACTGAAGGACCTGGGAGTCAGCACCCGGCCACCTTGAGATGTCAGGTGAGATGAGGGGTGAGATGCTGTCACAGCCCACGCAGCATAGCCTGGCCTCTAACAGCTCACCAGGGTCTCCCAGCTGCCAAAAGCCAGTAGGGAGGGAATGTTGAGTTGGTGGCCACCAGGCTGCTGGGGCACCCAGCTCCTGGTCCAAAACAGCAGCAACACACGTTACCACATGAGCATCCTGAGCTGTGATGAGAGGGTGGGTGCTCAGCTGTCACAGCTCACCACCTATTTTGGGGTAATAGTGTCACACTTCCAGCAAGGACTCCTGCCTATTGTGCTTGTTCCCCATCACACAACACACTGTGGGCATGTGGTCACAGCATCAAAGCTGGGGCACGCCAAGATGTGTCCAGCATCTTCTGGGGACCTTCCAGGGGAATTAAACCTCAATAGCATTACATGACAGCCTGAGCAGAAACAGCTGCCTGCCAGCCACAGGCAGAGGAAAGCACTCTGTTTGCTCTATTTGTATGGATCAATGGTTGAAAACACAAAAACAAGGGAGTGGTAAAAGGCAGGTTCTCAAAGGGAGGAGGAAGGAGAAGGGTCTGAGGAATTCTGGGCAACCAGAAAGTAGCTGGAGGTTTTGTTCCTTTCAAAGCATGGGTGGTTCGGCATTGATAACACAGAGAATGAAGGACAGAATACAGCATAAGGATGCTGGCCCTAATTCAAATTGAATCCAGCGCAAGCATTACACATATCAGCTATTTGTGAGCAGGGCTATTAAATAACAAGAGCCCGGTGAACCACAGCATATCCACTAAATATGCCCAGTTCCAATATCTCCATTGCAAGAATATGTTTCACTGAGTTTGTTCTTTCATCAGCTTAATACTACAAAGATTTCACCAACAGTCTTCAGGCAGCAGAAACTAACCGGGAAGACAAGTCCAGACAGGTACAGCTTTGTTTTCACCAGCTTTATTGCTGAAGAAAGCAGACAGAGCAGGGGACAGAGTGGGGACTGTGCTGGCCTATTACAGCCTTGTGGCTAGTTCTTAGCATATTTTTATCAATTCTGGAGGGATGTGGCATAGATTACTAGTGGCAATACTTAAAATCAGAAAGTGAACCATTTAGACATCTACATTTCACAGAGAAATAATAATTCTGTGTTATATCCAGCAGCTGTCATTCCTACGCAGGGCAATCCTTCACCATCAGCTTTGGAGGAGCTTCACTGGGTTTCTCCTGCCTAGCCTGTTTCACCCCTTGCTTCTGGAAGCCCCCCAAACAGGCTTCCCACAGAGAAACATGAGATTTGCTGGAAGCACAGGCTGAGCCCCTCAGTCCCATTGCTAATGAAGGGCTCAGCTCACTTCCCTCCAGTATTTTATGCCTGTTAAATAGGTAAGAAATGTTCTACCTAATTAGCATCCTGAGACAAGCAGCTTACCAAGGTGTTTGATTACAATTCACACACCTTTAGGTAACAGGAGCATCCAGGGGTTAAAGAGTGGGAACAGCCCTTGACCTGCTCACAGGTATGAGGAAGCTTTGAAATAATTTTTTTCTGGGTTCCATGGCAGGGTAACATCTCCTTCCACCACCAAGGAGCACAGCCAGGCTGAGTGGGTGTCTTGCCAAGGCAGTGTCTCCAGGATCAGGAATGACTCTGCTCTGGCAGCTTTTGCAGGGACTAAAATGGTCTGGAGAAAAGGAGGCTCAGGGGGAACCTCATTGCTCTCTACAACTCCCTGACAGAAGGGTGGAGCCCAGTGGGAATCAGCCTGTTCTCCTAGGTAATAAGCTATACCACAAGAGGAAATGGCCTCAGGTTGTGCCAGGGGAGGTTTAGATTGGCTATTGGGAACAATTTCTTCATGGAAAATGTTGCCAAGCCCTGGAATAGGCTGCCCAGGGCAGTAGCAGAGTCACCATCCCTAGAGAGATTTAAAAGACATATATATATGGCACTCGGGGACATGGTTTAGTGGTGGGCGTGGCAGTGCTGGGAGAATGGTTGGACTTGATCTCAGAGGGTTTTCCAGCCTAAATGATTCTGCGATTCTGTAGCTACAGACCCCCACAGTGGGGGGCGAGGCAGGACCTTGCTAGGGTCAGGGGAGCTGCACATGGCTGACATTTGACCATTACCCATGCCAAGGCTGGAGCACTGATGCTGTGCCACATAAACACATTGCATGGAACCTTAGAGATCCAAGTAGAGACAAAATTTCTGTATTTCAGGGGAAACAGCTAATTGCCCTGGGGAAGATCCTTGTTGTGAAGAGGAACAACTTGCTCCCTAAGCCATGTTTAAAGGCTGAGGGCTCATGTTGGAGCAGAGGTGTTTCCCTGTTTTAGAAATTAGGAGGTATCTGCAGAAGCATTGGGAGCCACCAGGGTGATGGGTGGCAGGGGCTGTGCTCCCACCTCCCACAGCCCTGGCTGGAAGGAGCCACCCCATCATCTCCATGATCTATTCAGAAGATGCTGGTCCTCCAGTTTGTTTCTTTTTGCTTTCAGAGTAGGACCTGGGGAGATGTGAGTGGGAGGACCCAGGTGTTGCCCTTACCATGGTGCTCTCCTTGAAGTGGAGAGGATGTGTGGGAAACCCACTGGTGCCCTCCCACACATGGGATGGGCACAGCACCCACTCAACTCAGCACAGACCTGTTCCTACCACTTGGAAAGGGCCTGCAAGGGCTCATCTTCAACCTCTTTGCAGAACAACAGCTCAGGGGCACCTGAGCCACCTCTGTGGCAGTTTCACAATGAACTCGCTGCAGTTCAGCAAACCTCAGGCACCTTGTGTCTGGGGAATAGGAACCTCAGCCACCGAGATCTGCAGGATGTGAGCCCAGCTCTGCAGGAAAATGAACTTGCTACCATGTCAAAAACTCAATAAAAAACTCAAGAACTTGGCACTCAGGACACATCCTCTGCTGCAGGCACCCCGAGCTCAGAAGTGCCTGCTGGCATACCCAACTGTGCAACATGAAGAGGCCTGCACAGCTTTCTGCTCTGGAAAACAAACTCAGAAAATTGAGAAAAACTGTAAGAAAGGATCACACTACACTTGATAACAACTTGCAGCCTCCTGCACTTCTGCTGAGCAAACCACCATTTCCTGAACTGAGGTGTCAGGCATGAAATATTTCACATACTGGAGCAACCGTCACCATCTGCTAAGTGACAAACAGAACTTCAGCCTTTCCTGGTATTTAATGCATAAATCAGGGTGTGTCCTGTGTGTCTGTTTGTGATTCTGTAATTGAAAACTCACTGTCTTGCTTGGGGAGGCAGCAGCAAAAATGTTTGTGTAGCCAGTGTAGATTTAGCCTAAATGACTTTCTAGCCAAGAGTTTCTACAGTGTGCAGTCTTGTGCTGCTGCTGCAGGAGCACTGCCAGAAGTACCCGTAGGCATCAGGTAAGGCCATGTCTGAAAAAGCAAGAACATGCTTCCTTTTCCTCATTTATCCATGGATTTATCCATTCCTTCCACTCCACATCTCACCAATGGGAAATGACTCAGCTGTAACTCATGAGCTCATGGATCTGTCAGGCAGATCTCTGCAGAAGCATTTATTTTTGTCATTATCCTTCCAGGCACTCATTGATTATCCCACCAATTCCATACCCAAAAGTGCCAGCAGCCAGTGTAGTCTGGGGCCACCAAGACAGCTCCTGCTTGGGTCTCCAGTTCAAATAGCCTTTTCTCTTCAGGCCTCCACATGGATATACACCAGGAGAAGCACACCCAGAAGATGGAAGGAAGGGATTCTCCCCTCTACCTAGAACACAGCAGACCGTATCTAGAACACTGTGCCCAGTTTTGTGTTCTTCCAGTACAAGAAAGACACTGACAAAATGGAGAAATAAGCCCCAAAAGCCTGAAGCCACCAGCACAACCACAGCACTGAGCCCTGGCTGAGAGAGGACGGGACAAGGGGAGCTGTTCTGGTGGAGAAGGAGAGGCTTTGGGGGCTCATAACACTCTCCTGCCAGGGCCTTATTGAGAGAGGGGACCCAGGCTCTCCCCAGGGTGCATGGTAGGAGCAAAAGAGACAAGAGGGACAAGGGGCAAAAGCTGAAATAACAGATTTAGCTAGGATATCAGGGGATGTTTCTTCCTGAAAGGTCAGCCAAACAGTGGGACAGCTCATCCAGAGAGGTTTCTCGGATTGGAAACAGCTCAGGGCACCTTGGTCTAACCTAGTGGCTGACCACAAGCAGGATGCTGGAGTACAGCCCTCCTGAGGTCCCTTCCCACACAAATTATCTTACAAGACTAATTCTGCCATGCGCTTCATACAGAAACCAGACCACTGCAAGTGGTGCAGCCCATCAGAAGCTCTCTGCTTTTCCCCTCCTGCTTAGTGCACTGATCTACCACTTCTTTATCATCTTTCTTTAATCAGCAGCCAGCTTCAGACCACACTTACAGAGGAGTTATTTTCCTGTTCAATTTTGGTGATGTTTCAGTTAAGGTTTATGGTAAGCCTCCTGTTATTCTACTCCTGCCAGCCACAGGAATACTGCTGTCAGTGGCTGTTCCCTCACTTGTTGCATGTTTCTCTGCTGCACAAGTTCAACAGCATAAAGCTCCCAGGTGAACCCGTCCATATCAGCTCCAAAAGCAGAAGTGAGTCCCAACAGACTTTAATGGCATTTCTACCAAAGCCTTCCATACCAGCTATAGCATTCTGTACACTGAAGTGCTGGCTTAATATTTGCTTTATCACGCTCCAAAAAACCCCAAGGATTCTAAACTTATTATCCAACGAAAGATGAAACATCAATAACAAAAAACACCTTGCTCCCCCAAACCAAGAAATACTGGACCAAAAGCTCTCACTGAATTGTAAGGGAGGAATTACCTTCACAGGCTGAGACTGCTGCTGGAAGATGCAGAGGTCCCTCTGCTGCCCTGCTTCTGGCTCCAGAGGGACAATGAGGAGAGCACAAGCAGCATTTCTGCAGAGCCTTAAGAAGCCTGTCCTGGGTTCTGATGTATCACAGCTGGGCTCACAAGTGCTTTCAATTTCTCAGGAATTTAATTTCTCAAATATCTAGATGCAAGAACTAAAGCACAAGAGGCCCCTTGCCCTCTATGAAATGTGAAAAGGTTCTGTGAAGGTAATTTTAATGTGCATTATTACTAGAATAAGCCACAATAAGTACACAATTCCTCATTTCTTACTGAAGTATATAGGAGTGGAGGGTAATTGGCACAGACGAGTTAGAAAGAGGCAGTCAGTGCCTTGGAAGTTCCTTTTTTGCATGATATTCCCATTCACACATGGCAGCCATTGCCTGCCCTCATGCCCCATTGGAAGAGAGGAACAGGAAAAATAAGCACAGAAAAGAAGAACATGTGCAGGGAAAGACAGGGAAAACCGGAAATATGGAAGAAACAAAAAATAGAAAAGGAAAGTTAAGAATCAGTAGAATTTGGCTTCCACTATGAATGAACAAAAACCAAAACAAAACCTAACCAAAACAAAAAGTTTCATTTTGAAAATGCAACACTTATTGTGCCAAAGAGACATCTGTGCAGGCAGCTCCACCAGAACATTTTCCTCATTTACCTCTACTTTTCAGAGCACTCAGTACTGCTTCTAAATCAGTTTGATTCACGCCAATCCATGATAGCCCGCAGCATCCACTGCATGGAAACCACAGTTTTACTGATCTTCAGAGGGTAAAACAGAATTAAACACAAGAATGACTGCAGCAGCTTTAAGCCACCTGAAGTTCAAACAAGATACAAACTTTCTTATATATATTTCTAAAACAGCATTGGAATTGCCTGATCAAGAGTTATTAAAACTACAGGGTCTGGGTTTACGTGCCCTTAATTCTTCTCCCAGTGTCCCAGTAAATTAGTTTGGGGTCTTCTCTCCAACCCCAGGATACTGGCAAACCAGTGCATCCCCACTGTCAGGACTGCACTTCTGGTGTCTCTCAACCACTTCTCTGGTGTCTCTCAACCACTTCTAGCCTTGGGTAACAAGCAATAAAAATTTCAAATTTTATCAGAGTACCTTTGCAGAGAGGAGCTGATGTGCTGCCAACTCCCAGCCTGGCTTTGCTGCCCTTGGGAGCCCTGCTTCCAGGTAAATGGATCTATTGGCTCCTTTCCCTTCTCCCTGTGCTAAATAACATCACTGCAAAGCCCTGGCTGATGGCAGGATGCAGCCACTGAGAAGTGCTCCTGGGTCAATTGCACGTGGAAAACCCCAGTGCTGAGCTCAGCTGAAGAGCTGCAGCTGCTGGTTACAACACTCAAATGCAAATGGAAATAAAAAAACATTCACAAAGTAAACAGCACCACACTGGAGCATGCAAAAATGCATCACAGCAGCTTTACTTCCTATTTCATTTTCCTTACAGCTCTGAAAATAATAGCTGCAGAAGTTGGTGGGGCTTTTGGGGACAGTTGCTTGTAATCAGGTGCTGTGGGATTGGCTGAGTACTCAGGAGCCATGTACCACCGACCCACCATTTCCACAGGATCATCACTTAGGGTAGAAAAGCCCTTTAAGAGCTATGGCCAGAGCCCTGCAGATAGCATGGTGTAAATGTCTCACTCTAGCTTGTATTGCTTGTAGTCATAAAAGAGAGAAAAATTATGTAGAAAGGATAATAAACACCCTTTTGAAGACAAAATGCAATAGGAACAACAAAGATTCATTTAAAATAGCTCAATGTCTTTGTCCAAGGCTCAGAAATCCTTGACAAGCAACTGGGAAGAGGACATGGAGACAGTGAAAGAGGCAGTATTAGGAAACGGGAACTGAAGCAATATCTACTGATGGGAAAAGAGAAGTGACTGGGATATTTCTCAGCTGGTTTCACATCCAGACACCTCCTTTCATGCACAATCACTCCTGCTTTATAATGGGTGGGAAAGTGAGAGGTTAGAACCAGACCCCAGATTGCCCAGGGTATGGGTGGAAACACACCATCATGTGTGGACTGATTTATGAGGCACTTCTGATTTAAGAGAGAATTTTCCCTCTCATGCAAAAACAGCAGGCTGCCAGCAGGGATACTCATGCTTGATATCGGTGTAGCATCTGCATTACCTCCCTCAAAATATGTGGTTGTGTGGGTTTATTTTAGAATAGCCAAATACACAGGAGGGTTTATGTTTCTGCTTTCTTATATTTACATATAAATAAACTACTTAAATATACCCCAGCACCACAACAGCCAGCAAACCCAGCTACACCCACGGAGACTGGGCTTGGTTTAATTTCTAACAACTCTGCCAAGCAGGGACTCCCCACTTCTTCCTATAGTAACTTGTGGGGATGTACTTTGTTTAAAGACAAGTTTGGAGAGGCTGTTTTATTGCAAGTGTTTCCTCAGTACCAATTTGTAACTCACATTTTCATCTATCAGCTGCTTCATAGAACCACAGAATGGTTTCGGCTGAAAGGGACCTTAAAGACCATCTCATTCCAACCCCCCACCATGGGCAGGGACACCTTCCACTAGACCAGGCTGATTCAGAGCCCTGTCCAACCAAGCCTCGAACACTTCAAAGTCTCCCATTCAAAGCCTCACACCACTGGAACACTGGGAGCCGCAGGGGGTCCTGTGATCAGTGGCTGGGAGCTTCCACCCTGAACAGCTTTTTTCCTTCCATCAAAGAGAAATATTGTGTCTCCATAACCATGAGCTGATGCAAGATTTCTAGTGCAAAGGAGGAAAGCAGCACAGCTGGAAATGCAGGGACATTCAAGTAAATCACAGCAGAACACATGGGATTACATCCACCATGGGGGTACAGCTGAGCGTGACCTGAACACACACGTTCTGTGTTGTGTCCCCATCTGAAAACACATAACAAGGATGATGCAATTTACCACAGGTTCATTTTTCACAATCTTTTATCAGAGTAATTTAGAAACACCAGCAGACTCTGGTGAGAGGCGGTGTGATGACTGAACTTACTCTCACCTTGAACAGCCTGGGAAATATTAACCACAAACATGAAATGAACATACCACAGCCACAGGGTTTTTTTCTTTTTTTTCCCCTTTTCTTAGTTTTTTTGGGGTTATTTTAGCTCATCAGCCATGATACCTTCTATAAAGGTATTTGTAACACTGCAGAAAAGAAGAACTCAAAATTCCAGAGGTGCATTTCATGCAGTACAAAATAGGGTTTCCTCCAGTTTACTGTCTTACATTTGACTTTTGCTGTATCCCAGTATAATACTCAGCTTGAAAGGAGCATATGTTATAATGGCATATGTGAACCAATGTGTTACAATTACAAAGGAGAAATGACTCCTGCCAACATCTTTGAAGACATTTTAATTACTAAAATAGGTCTTCTCTTTTCCAAAACATGTTTTATTTAAATTCCTTTTTAACACCGTTAATTTAATTTTCAGTGCAGCAGCCAAATAATCTCTAGATAATATCTGACTAGGGTATAGTACTCTATTTTTAGGATAATAAATCTATATGGAGTTGCACAGATAGTTAAGTGAAGACCCAAAGCCTGGTGTGAGAATTGATCCCTGGTTCAAACCTCCTTAAAAAAGTCTAACAGTCCCAGAAGACTAGATAATTAAGATAAAATGTATACACTCATGTCCCCATGTGCCTATGGGAATATATGATCTATTTTTCTGATTAATAACAAATCTAATTTCTAATGCATGAGGTGGTTCCAGGAAGACAGAGACCTTCTCAACACAGGGATTAAACTGAGATGAATTAATTCAGCAGAGGTTGGGCTTTATTTCATATCAGGTAGAGGGAAGCCCTTGCTGTGGACTCCTGCCTTCAAGTGTTTGGCCAATGGAATCCAGAGATGGTCTGATAACGGTCTTGGTCAGTGTCTGCACATCAATGAAGATAAATCAAGTGGTAACAGGAGTGTGAGCAAGGCCAAAATCTCCAAGACCGAGATGACGTAAAGTGTCCTTCATCCCACCCCAGCACAGCTGAGTGTCAAGGTGGATGGCTGGTTCCATCAAAATGAATCCACTTCTCACACACCTGGGCATTTCCAGAGCTCTCACAGAGCAGACATGGGCTGTATTCTGGCTGCAGAATGCACAGGAAATGCCAAAATTAAGATCTTAATCTTCACCAGTTGCAAAGCACATGGCTGTAAACCTCCACTCGGATTCAGAACCAACTCAAACATCTTTATTCCACTTTTCCCTGTGGTGTCCTCTTGTCAGCTCAGACACCCCAGTGAGAGTTCTCCCATGGCCATCTGCAGCCAGAGCTGCTGGGTGTGGAGACAATCACCTGCTGCTCCATGAGAAGCACCCCTGCTTCCAAGAGGGGGGATTTCCCAGCCCTGCCTTCATCCTGTGCCTCTTCCAACTATAATCCATGTATCAAGAGCTGTAAAGAAAGGGACAATGTTAACATATTGATTATCACTGTGTTTCTAGATCAGCTTTTAGAAAGTATTCCTTCTTCAACAAAGTGTATCCATTTCTTCACATGCTGATACTCAGTCTCCCTGCAAGTGTCGTGTGTGTGTCTATCTATATCTGAATCTGTATCTATCTGTTTTTAAAACACTGACTTCAAGGCAGCTGACAGCATGTTACCTGTGATATAATTTATAAGGCGCTTCTGCCACTGGCACGTCTGTCTACACTCTCCCATCTCACAGCCTTATTCTGGCTATATCAGAATGACCCATATTCTTATTTAATAACTTATTTATCTATGCAAAATGTTTACAGTTGCAAGCCAATATGTCTGCCATAGAAAGGACAGCCTTCTGTCCTCTAAAAATGGCTGATGACAGCAAATAGACTTTTCTCAGCCACAGGGTGAACAAAGTATATACTATAATTTCTTTTTAACTATTATTTTTTCCTGGTTAAAGTTGTTCCTCTGTCAGTAACAAAAAAAGAAGGCTGGAAATAGCTGACGTCAACTCCAGGAAAGCCCTTGCAGAAGCCTGATTGCTTCTCAGCCAGTTATGCTTCACTGGGACTGACTCATGCATCGTCCTGGGAAGAGCTGCACTGGTATCCTGTATTTACAGGGCTTCAGACCATACTTAGGCTGAATTTCCCTGGACAACAGGGGTGGTTGGTGGCATAGAAAATTATATGAACAGCATCGTTCTCATGGCATCTGTCACCTGCACCTCGTAACCTGCCAGCACTGGTGACAATGAAAAGCACATGGACATACAGGAATCACTCAGTTATGTCACAAAACAAGATGAAATCAAATACTTCAATGTGCAGAGCATTATTTGTCTCAAATAACTAAAACAAATTTTGAAATAGGAATTGTTTGGAACTTTCTCATCTCAGCATTTTTGGTTTAGAAAACATGAGTTCAATCAAAAGGGAATTTCTCACAAGTACATTTGAATTTTGCTTGAATTGCCCCACGTAAATATAAAATTAAAATAAAACAGTTGTGTTTATTAAATAAAATAAAACCAAAAAACAACCCAACAAACAGCACAAAGGACAGCTGTCTTACTGAAATGAATGAATATATTTAATTTTTGCTCAGCCTGACCATGACCTGTGTCCATCTGAGCTACCATCAAGCCATGAACTTTCTAAGTAATTTTTGTGCTTCCTGACCCCGTTTCTGTGGCCAGACTCCTTACCCGAACTACATCACTCATAACACAATCTATTTAACTTTTAATTTATCTTGGAGCCACCACATGGACGTTCCTGATCACTAGTGAGACTGTTGACAAGGGATGAACCCCTGATTCCCAAGGCACCCTTCCCTGTTTCAATATTAAGGTGGGCGACTGCTCCCAGAGCAGGACTCAGTGGAGATCCTTCTTTTGCTGTATATGGAAAGGGTGACCAAAACCACTGAACATTTGGATTTTCAGCTTTGTACCTGACAAACTCTTTTCTCTTCATTAATGCCCAGTAGCACACTCATAAGGCAAGAAGGAGAAAGCATCGAGATCAACAGTGACATAACATAGCTAATATTAGTAAGTTGAGTCACAGTCACTATGTCGAAATTTCCTGTGAAGATTGTGTTTAATTTTCTTATGGTATTGGTTTTTTTAAAAGTTGATGGAAACTCCTTTTAAGCCCATCTAAAGACAAGCCAACAAATGCAAGTAGACTTTCAAACATGCAAGATGTTAAAATAGGTTAATTCCTCAAGGCAAACTGAGCCCTCACCAAGAACTGTGCCATCATTTTCCTCCTGTCACCCCCTGCTCCTCGCACTGCAGCAGCAGCATCCGCCACAGTTCTCTGCAGCTTTGCTGACCACCAGCCCTGCATTCACAGCTATTTTTGGCACTGCTGCTGTGCAGTGGCCAAGTTCTCAGACCTTATTTGCGTGATTCTTCAGAACTTCCTCCAACTAGGTGTTTGGGTTTTTTTTCCCCATCTTGAACTCAACATTTTTACTCTTCCTGGGTCAAGCAGAAGGCATCTACCTTTGGCATCATTCCTATCTGCCTGGGCCAGTTGCAGCAGTTCTTAGGACTGGTGCCAGTTCCCAGGTGGGTGGAGTGGGGTGGGAGAGAGGGGGGACCCGATATATTTACTAAGAGCCCAGCAAAAACTCTATAGAACAAACTTTGCCCCTCCAGAGCTAAAAGGGCATGGATTTGGCTGCATCCCCATAGGAAGGCATTTCCCAGGCAGCTTTCTGCTGGGTACCTGCTTTGTGGACTGAAGGCAAGGTCTTAGGGGTCAAGGGCATCACCAAAACAGAAGAAAAAGTCATTATCCCACTCTACTCAATGCATGCTAGACCACACCTGGCACTCTTCAGTTTGGTCCCCACAAAGATGTGGACAACCTGGAGAGGGTTCAGAAAAGGGCCACTAAGATGACCCAAGTACTGGGAAGCTGCCACACGACGAAAGGCTGAGACAACTGCGTCTGTTCAGCCTTGAGAAAAGAAGGTCCCAGAGGAGACCTTATCACCATATTTCAGTATTTGAAGGGTGGCTACAAAGAAGATGGAGACTTTTACAAAGGGTCACATGGAAAAGACAAAGGGTACAAGTTACTCCTGGGGAGATTTCTGTTAGTCACAGGAGGAAAACATTTCACAATAAGAACAATCAGCCATTGGAATAATGTCCCCAGAGGAGCAGTGGATTCTCCAACATTGGCGATGTCTACGATTCAGTTGGACAGGTGCTGGGTCACCTTGTCTAGAAAGTGCTTTTGCCAGGAAAGGTTGGACCAGATGATTCTTGAGATCTCTTTCAATATGGGATTTTATGATTCTATTTTTCTTCCCATCCCTGTTTTTTACACTCATTGTTGAGCCTGTGCTGGGTTCCCCATCTGGCTGAGGAGTTCACCCAGCACCTTGTACGTGCCAAGGCTGAGTTATTGAATGTGGAGGGGAAGGCAGAGGAAATGACACTGTGGGAGGTAAGTGCAGAGGTGCTGCGAGCTAGACAACCCCCCATACACCAACAACTTCCTGCCAAGCACAGAAGGCTCCATTCACTGACAGCCCTGCAGATCCCCAATGTGACTCCCATGGTACACAAGGTCCACACAAGGGTCCTGGATGCACATCAAGCGAGTGCAGATATCACATTGCCCATGCTGCTTTACAACAGGGGAGGGCTGACCTCTTTAATCGTCCACTCTTGTTCACTAACGAAGCATTAAGTGTAGGCTGGGGGAAGGCTGGAGGCACTGGTGCTGCTGGGACAACCTGTGCCAGTGCCTCACCACCCTCAGGGAACAGTATTCAGTCACATTACTGAATTTTGTCCCCTCAAGTTGCTGACTCGGGTACAGCCCCTGGTAAGCTCCTGCTGCCCCCAGGCAGGGCAGGGCAGGGCTGCAGGAAGGACAGGGCACAGCCAGCAGTTACTGCAGCCCTTAGAAACAGCTGAGTCAGCCCTAACACATGATAAACTGTTGACTCATATTTTCAGTTTCTTTGGTTTTAATCAAAATGCAACTGTGGAGAAATCACATGATGCTCTCACAGGAAAGCTCCAAATGGATTTTTATCATTTGGAGTAAACTCCATGCTTCTCCCTTATTATCTAGTGACCTTAAAATATTAATTGCAGCATTTCTCAAGAGAAAACACAATTCCTAAGTTCCTGTTTTCTAGAAAAGCCCAGACACCTGGTGAGGGTACAGATGGCAGTAAGGATGAGATGAAGCCATTGCTCAGAGAGAGCATCACGCAAGCAGTGTGACCTCAGCTGTGATGTTCTGAAGGCACAGAAGAAATTAAGAGGCGATTCCAAGGCAATGCCATGAGAACAATTAATCAGAAATGGGAAATGGCACACAGAAAAGGAGTTAACCACAGAAACATGCCTTTAGTGCTACCTGCCATGATTACAAATGCCAGCAAGTGAGTTAGGGAATCAGTGCACTGCTGCAAGCCTCCACCAGCTTCACAGCATTTGCTCCTTTATCTGTAGCACTGTGCCATATGGGTCCGATCCAACACCCATATGGATGTTTTCCTGCATCCCTGGCAGGCTTGTTTCTATTTGGGGAGATCTAGAAGCTTACAATCCTTGTGTGTGCCAACATGGCCCAAACCCCTGACTCTGAAGACCCCTAGGCATTTCCTGTGCTTCCTCTGATGCACTCAGCATCAGCTCCTGTTAGAAATTCCCAACAACTCCCAGAAATTTCCAAATAATTGCCACATCTGCAGTCAAGACATGCTGGGCAACAGCTTGTTCCTTGGGGCTGCTGGACAAGCAGCTAACAGTTCCCATTTGTGGAGCACGTGTATGTCTGCATGCCCAAAAGCTTCCCATTCCCATTCTTCCCATGTCACATACCACTTCTTTTCAACTCTGAGAATTCCTGTAGGAATAACGCTTCATCTCAGGAACACCTCAATATCTAGTATCACCTTAATTGAGCTTTGATTTATTCAAGCAGTTAAAACAACAAAGCAAGGCTGAGAGTATGGAAAAACCTTGGTTGCCTGGCTATCTACCTAAGAAACTCTGATAATTTGATTCACCTTAATCATCTGAATCAACAATACCACAAAGGTCACTGGGGCAACTGCTGTGCATGAACAGGAAGCAAAAATGGTGCTTAAGGCAGATTGGGATCAGGAAACGCGCCACTATTTGCTTTTCCTCTCTCTCCTATACATCCATTACCTCTAAATCAGTAATACTGACATTTTTCCTAGCCTACAGATGCACATTAACAATTATGGAGAGGTTCAGGTGAAAAGGGCTGAAGATATGAAACCACAAAGGTTGTGAGTGGTTCAGGAGAGCCAGAACCTTGGGAAGCACTGAGGTGCCAAGTGTGAGTGTTGGCTGCAGAATTCCTCTGTGGGCAATGCTGGATGCAAAATAAGCACCAAACCAAGGGAAGAGAGATGCTCTGGAAAAAAAACGAGAAAGGCAAAAATCTACAGTTAAGTACCTCAGAAGGTGTCCCAGATGAATATTCCTTTTTGAATTTATTATATTGCACAGATTGTTAGAGACCCATAACAGAGGGCTTTATTTCCCCCTCACTGCCTAGAAGTCAGAATTACTTGGATCATTTCTTCCTGTCACTGGAGTCTGGGACAGAAAAAGATGCTCCACATGGCAGCTGGAATGGTTATTACAGGGTTAAACTAGTAAGACTAAATTAAAGCTGATTTATTTAAATAACTCTAGGAAATATTGGCTGTAACACAACTGCAAACCCAAAGTGCTAGCCAGGTTTGTTAAATAATCATAATTAAATCAAATATATCTCCATTAGCAACTTATTATGCTTTAGAAGAGAATTCATTTAGCAAGATGGTTCAAATTTTTATGAGCTTATTTTATAATACCTGGATATCAGAGTAGGTTTTTTTGTATGCAGTCCAGAAGCCAAAATTATGATTGCTTTTAGGCTGCAACTAATCAGCTATGAAGCACTCTGTCCACTTCATTGTGTAAGCACAAGGACAAGCCAAAACTTTCCTGCCAATCTGGGGGATTTTTAGCAAAAACCCGAGTTTTTGATGAAGCCGTTTACTTGCAGCCATTATTTTCATTTCAGAAGAGTTCTCTTGGTGATATTTTTAATTTTCAGTGGGTTAAACGCTGCTGCAGCTTTCTGTGAGTAGTAAAATACTTTAGCTTTGCCATTTTCTGGCACATGAGTACACATTTGTACCTCCCTTTGGGCTCAGTTGTTTCTTTATCCAGACCACACCAAAACAGTGCCCCTCCCAGCCTATTCACCCTTCAGCTCTGCACCTCTCTGCTACTTCACCCTGATCTATGGGAAGCAATATTTTACATTCTGATGACTCAAGGTTCACACAGCACATCATAATTCCCTATTTATGGCACAGTGACCCTTCACATGGCTCCCCACCCTGGCAGGTTTAAAGTGATCATGGATACTCCCCAACACAGTAACCCTGATCCTTGAGGTTGGGTTTGGTCCTTCACAGTACGGGATTTATTCCCAGGGTGTCTCATTCTTGCTTAATGCAGCCTCTGTGGCCAGGCTCCCACAGCACAGCTGGTGTGACGGTGACAGCACTGGGGTTCTGCTGGCCTGCTGTGGTACAGGCACACACAAATATCTCCAGCACTCTGCATGCACTGAGTTATTTCTCATTCCCTTATTGCCAGGTTTTCCAAGTTACACTGAAACTATACAGGACTTGAGTACATACTTCAAGATACAGCAGCAGTAACAACCAGATCACGGGAGCAGGAATCAACGACCCAGCAGCAGTAACCTCAGGTTTATCACCTTGCCTGCCTCCTGCCAGCTCTCTGTGCTTTTATCATCATCAAAGTGGCATAAACACAGAATGGTTTGGGTTGGAAGGGATCTTAAAGCTCATCTTGTTCCAACCCCCCTTCCATGGGCAGGGACACCTTCCACTAGACCAGGTTGCTCCAAGCCCCATCCAGCCTGGCCTTAAGAACTTCCAAGCTTCTCTGAGCAACCTGTGCCAGTGCCTCACTACCCTCTCAAGGAAGAATTTCTTCCCAATATCCAATATAACCCTGCCCTCTGCCAGTTTGAAGCCATTTTCCCCCTTGTCCTGTCACTTCAGGCCCTTGTCAGGAGACCCTCTCCAACTTTTACATTTGCTGATCAGCTTCAAACCAGCACTAAAGGCAACACAGAATACTGCTCCTATTTTTTTAATCTTTGTTTTTTCTTTCCTTAGCCGGGTGTGTCCTCCAAGAACACAACACTAACAAAGGAAAGCTTCTGCTAACACAGACTCAGGTCCTCAGGGCTGTCTCTGCACTGCAATGCAATCTGTCCTTAGAAACGCCAGTACCAGGATGAAACCACTTTTGCAAATAGCTCCAAATCAAATATGTCAACATTACAAGCCATAACAAACAAAAAACTCACTTGAAAACTACAATCCTTCCTGCTCAAGGCCATAATACAGTCATGTTCTTTGGCTCACCTTCATCAGGCTCAAAATAGCCCGAGTCCCCAGCCCAGTGCAGCTGACACCAGTGCCCAACCTGCACCAGCAGTACCAGCCGGGCTCCAGTGGTGGGGCCAATACAGCACATTGGGAAGGCAGAACTCATCCCAGACATGCTCAGGGTCAGAAACACAGCTGCAAGGTCTGCCAAGTCATCCAGCCTTGAGCTTGAGTGTATTTACAAGGTGGTCTAGCAAGCCTGGCTCTGTGTCTCCAGCTGTCATGAAGAGCTGGATGCTCCAGTCTGGCCCAAATGCCCTCTAATGGAAAGCAAGGCACAGGGAGAAGGGGGACAGGGTACCTCTGCCTTGACAGTTACAGACACAACTCCCAATCCAAAAGCTTATCTATACTCCAACTGTATTACTTGCACAAAGAATAATGTTAGCCACCAGGGATTTTTTTCTTTTTCCCATGATGTTTCCAAGGTGAAAGACACTATCAAGCAGGTTTGATGACTGTAAAAGAGAAATATCCTATCACTGAACCCTCACATATTCTTTTTTGTCCCTTTCTCCATGTAAGTTCTTAGTTGTAAACAAAGTAGAGCAGACAAGATAAATTACAGAGGAAGATGTACTTCAACAAATAGATAATACTTCTTTTTTCCTAAAACTGTCTCAATCCAGTTTATAATGGCTGGGAAACAGCACCCTCCATTCTCCTCAAACAACAAACAAACCCTGAGCTAATGATGCAATTCCTGCAGTCAAGGTCACAGGCCTGGTTTTGCTGGAGCAGGCACTGAATGCTGTACCTAGGGCAGAACTCAAAACCTCATGTAAAATGGGCTAAAAATCAACAATTTAAATACTTTGCTGAACAGGAGGAAAAGCATTTAGGGAATGTTTTTCTCACAAAAGAAAAGAGGAAAGTTGGAAAGCTTGTGGGTCATCTTGAGTGCTTCCTGCAGAGGAAGCCAAAGGGAGAGCAGTGCTGCAGCAGCAAAGCTCCTCTCCACCTGGGTGAAACAAGGACTTTGCTCCATCTCCTTTAGGCTACACCCAACCAGGAAAGAGGGTAGTTCAAAGAGAGAAGGGATGGCTCACCGATCAAACCTGTCTGCAAAAATAAAAGTAATTTACCAGCTGTGAAACTCACTTGAGGTGTCAGTGCCTTAAAATAGCAGCTGTGACTCTGCACTCCAAACAGCAGCTGCTCCATGTGCCGGATGTGGGGGAGGGATGTGCACCAGGGATGCAGGCAGGGGCTTGGTAGCCCTCTCTGTGAAGACATTTTTCCTAATATCCAACCTAAACCTCCCCAAGTTTGAGGCTATTTCCTCTTATTCTATCCCTTGTTACCTGGGAGCAGAGACCGATCCCCACATGGCTCCAACCTCCTGTCAGGGAGTTGTGGAGAGTGAGAAGGTCCCCCCTGAGCCTCCTTTTGTCCAGACTGAGCCCCCACCCCAGCTCCCTCAGCTGCTCCTCATCAGACTTGTGCTCCAGACCCTTCCCCAGCTCTGTTGCTCTTCTCTGGAAATACTTCAGCCCCTCAATATCTTTCTTGTCACAAGGGGCCCAAAACTGAACCCAGGGCTTGGGGTGTGGCCTCACCAGTGCCCAGCCCAGGGGGACAGTCACTGCCCTGATTTCTGCACAGCAGGAACTGTTTTTATTTGCACTGTGTATTTGATATAAATTAAAGCTCTGTTGGAGACAGTTCTTCCAGAATTCCTTTATGTTCTGGGAGGCCAAGGGACCTCCCATATTGATGCTTGTTATCACCAGGCTGTCCCAAACCACAATTTTATCAACCACAACACTTGTCCAGAGGAAGACGATGCAACAGCTGCATGGGAAGTGTCAGCTATTTTATGCAATGCTGTTTATTTTTTCAGAAAAGCAACTTTTAGAATGGGGTGGTTGCAGCCATGTTTACTGACCTCCTCAAGAAGGCTTTTGGCTGTGCCTTTTCTTTCCTCTAAGGGAGGCAAAAGTATCAGGATGAGAAAATTGGTGTATGGTAGTGAAGACGAGAAATCAAGCAGGACTGTCCCTGACTCAGGCTTCTCCTCTGCATCCATTCTGGCTTCTCCTGAGGGCTGAACTCCAAGGGTTGAGCAGATAAGACAATCCATTTCTCTATCTTATCTCTTGTCCATTGCATTATCTTAGCACAAACACAGTTGTTTTCTCCACTGCTCAGTTAAACTCCCTCGGAGGGAGCAGCAGCCACGGCATTGCCTGGGATGCAAACAGGGCTGGGGGAACTGGTCCATCCTCCACTGGCATTGCTGGAAGAGGTGGCAACACTCTCCCAGCAAAGGAACATTGCCCCATGCAAAGAACTTGTTTGGAATTAAAATGTCTGCCTGCTTTCTTTTCTGGAGCTTGCAGTTACCCTTCTCTTACAGGGGGATAGAACCAGTTCAGCTTTATCAGCTCCAGCCACCTCCATAATCACTAACCTCATGCCATGACAATATTACATCACCCCTCAACAAAGAAAGGATGGCAGCAGGATTTGGGCTCCTGAGGACACACATTCCTTCAGCTTTTCACAGGCTTAGTCCAGACAGGCAAGGATAGTGATAGTCTAATAAATTAAAGGCACATTGACACCACATTAAAATAAATTTCATGCTTCCAGAAAGGCCAGTTCAGTTCTTCCCATCAGCAGGTGTCATTGCCTCAATAATGACAAGCAGGTAATTAGCAGGCTGCCCAGGCCCACACACCGATGCTGGCAGGACCATGCAGCCTGTCCCTCAGCATCATGGCTCAGCAGGATTGGGGCAGGATGAAGCCCAGGACCCCTGCATCTCTAATTTCCAAGGCTCACAGCCCACATTCCCCAGGAAGGAGTAATATTTTAATTGTCCCCAGGAAGGACATTTTTTAAATTTGCAGGACATGGAGGTCACCAGGTAAATGCTTTAGGTGGCCAGAATACAACAAATGCCTTTCAACAGGTCTTACGGGAAATCCAGAGAAAAGAAGGCAAAGGTTTAAAGTTTGTCACCTCCAAATCTTCCTGTTCTGCACCTTCCACCATCAGGTGGTGCAAAGGCAAAATCTGTTTCGTCTGTGGAGCCATGAGCAGACAAAGCTACTGAGCCACGTCCAGGGGTCAGCAGCCACCTTTGATCTACTCAACAGTGCTATGAGAATACGGTATTCAAGACGATACCTTCCCTGTAACAGACTGGGAAAACTGGTTTTGCAGCCCTTCAGTCATGCTAATTTGCTGATGGAAAACAAGGTGTTTGTAGGGGAAAGCCAGTTAAGTGGGCTTTATTCAGCTTAATCACTGTATTAATTGTATACGAGATGAGCACCATTTAAGTTGTATAACTAGTGTACAAAACTCCTTAAGTAGGGTTCACTTAGAACAAGAGCATCTCACCCATGAAACCACTTTCTGTCCAAAAGTGTCCCTCCCAACAGCTGGCAGAGGTAAAAAGAGAGGAGAGGCTGCCCCGAGGCTCTTCACGACAACCCCAAAGGTCAATAAAGTCACACAAGGCATTCCATTTTCTCCAGGACACAGTTTCAACTGCAAGAGGTTTACTTGGGCAGAATAAGTTGTGGACATATTTTGCTAAAATAAATGCAAAGGCTCTATAAGGCAAAGGGGATTAACTCAAACTCCTCTGAAGTAATGGAGCGCTTTTAGCAGCAGCCCAACTGCCCCTCAGGGGAGGATACCTCACATCTCCTTTGCCTGTTTCTTCAATCAAATCCACCTGCAGTTTCTCTACCAGACCCAGCCCACTTCTGCTCTCCTGCAAACCCCTCTTCTGCATCTCTCTTCTACAAATAATCCCCCTCTAGGTTTCCTCTGATTCACCAGGCCCCATGTTACTACCTACACTCAGTGTACAGTGATTTTCCCACAGTGGTCCATAACACTCATTGAAAAACCTGGAGCATTTAAAAAAATTACTGTATTTGCTTTTTTTAGCTGTTAGCTGAGCTGGCTCCAGGATAGGGCTGTGTCTGGCAGATCTCCACGGCTGCTGTGAAGTGATAAGTGCAGTAGCCACAGCAGCTCAAAATGGGACAGGAAAGGGTGGGATGGGTGTCAGAGAGAGAACAAGCCATGACAAACATAAGGCAGGAGACTAAAACTCCTGATGAACCAGAGCCACTGACAAAGATGTCCACAGACCTCCAGGGCCACAAAGGAAAGGAAGCCCTGCAGAGCTGCCTGGCACACATCACTGGTCCCAGAATGACACAGACCCAAAGCCAGTTGTGTTTTTCTTATCTTTATACACCTTCTTTTTCAGCCATGCTGCAGTTCTTTGCTGTCACACCACAGACCTGAACTTGACCTAGAGCCCTGGGGATAAACTCAACACAGGAGTGAATCCAATGGTTTGACTTGCAACCTGTGAAAAGGCCCAACCTGGGAGATGTGACACCCATCCTACAGCTCAAAGCCACTGTTGAAGGATGATTTTGGCTTCCAGAGGAAAAAAAATGGACAAAACCAAAATGGACCCATGTCTAGGTTTTGGGAACTGGGGTGGAGGGGGGTGGGGGAGAGGAGGGAGCTAGCAGCTGGGAGCTTTGGGAGCTCCTCCCAACTTGCCTGGGGTTGCTTTGGGGCAGCTCCTCCAGCCAGCACACAGGGCCACCTGCAGGTCCTGTGGGTGCCACTGCCCTCTGCAGTCCCCAGAGGAATGCACAGCTCGCCTCCACACAGGACATACCTTCCATCCCCCCCTTCCAGCCTCACCTCACATGGGCTTCCCTATGAAATTCCAGGCCAGAGGAGAAGTCATGCAAAAAAAACCATTTACCTGCAGCAGGAGCAGTGGAATCAGCACTGGGGGGAAGGAAGGTCCCTGTCCTGTGCACCCCCACACCTCGGGACTCCCCAGCAGAGCTGAGGTTCTTGTAGAAGGTGCTGAGGAATGGCCAAAAGCCCTGAGAAGAAAGCACGTTGTCTTTCTAATCTCACACTAATCTCTCCTCCCATGTCCTTTTGCAGGAAACCCCACACCTTACACCAGCCCTGAGAACACGACTAAAGGTGCCCTGCACATCCGAGAGTGGAGCTGTGGCCACACGCTGCCTTCAGTCACACAGTTTGGGACACACTTGACTCTGCACAGATATTTTGGGCTAAACGGGATACTTGAAGTTGATTCAGAGTCAGTGAAGGCTCAGTGGAGCATAGCACACTCAGCTTGAGCTCAAAGTGGATGTTGAAGCAGTTGAGGTGGGGAGGCAGAGAGCAGCACCAGGAGAGGACACATTACAAGGATAATCACCAAAGATAAAAGTTTTGGCAACTCACATAAAGGTCCTTGAAGTTTTCTAGATCACTGAGATATGGCTGGGTCAGGATCTCAGAGGGCAGGGAGTGACAGCCCAGGAGGAGCCAGCACTTCTGCAGCCACCCATGGAGATGCATTGCTCTAGAGGCAGAGAGCTGTGAGCCGTTGGGAGAATTCCAGAGTCCCTGCTCCTCCCCAGCCTGCATGGAGGGACCAGGAGAAATCCCCATGGAGTCTGCAGGCTGCATGGGACCTGTTTTGGAGGTGTCCTGGGAACTCCTGCCTGGCCCCCTTGCAGGCTGCCAGCCAGGACAGAGGTTGGTCATGCTGGTGTGCTAGGAGCCGTGGTTTTGAATAAACATTTCTGCTCTGAAGGCTTTTCTTAGTAACCCAGTCAGATTATTACACAAAAAAATCTTCACCTCAATGGAAAAAGCAGAAACAGAGCCAGTTTTATGTGTGTATTAGCACACAGTATTTGCTTCGAAGCAGCAAGTTAATCATAAAAGCAGTCCAGTCTGTGGCATGTTTGCAAAATAGAAAGCAGAAGATAAGAAAGGGCATCTGTGGTGAGGGTTCTGGCACCTGGGTGTTTTCAACACAGAGACTAACACCACCCATGACTCCTATGCACTGTCCCCAGGGCAATTTTGAAAGCCCCGATAATACTGCTGTTATAAATACAGCAAGGGAAAGAGACTGCAAGTCTGGGCTTATTCCTGGGGGGAGAAGTGGAGGAAGGATGTTCCCTGACAGAGCTGAAAGTTTAGCTATTCCCCAGTGTGCCCTGATCCCAGTGCAGTGCAGAGTGCTCAGCTCCCCGTAGCATAAACTGGTGTCAGTGTCAGTGTCCAAGACCTGATAAGCTGAATAAGCACCCATGGGCCATACTTAGCCAGCATTTCCAGTGTCAGAGCTCATGCACTTTTCCCAGTGATGAAATTGTATCTTTAGGTACAGAATCAGAATGGGCTCAGGTAGTTTCCCTTGGGAGCAAGGTTTTGAACCGTGGTCACAAACTCAGACTCTGAACACTGAAATCCCCCAGTGACCATCACAAGACACACAGGCAACACCAATGTGTCTGCTGTTCCTTTCCCTGCAGCAGCCAAAGGATGCTCACTTGCTTACACTGTTTCTCTGATCTGCCCAAGCCTGGTGTTTTCTCCATGCTGGTAAAACCCTGCTCTGAAGACAAACTGCATCATCTCACCAGCTCTTCCAAGGTAGACACTGCCAGAATACCTCTTGTGCGATGCCAGGGCTGGGCACAGCAGTCTCATTTCCTAATGTGAGACAGCGCAGTGACAATAGTATTTTCCAGTTCTAGTGACCGACCTTCACCACCTAATTTCCAAAATATATCAACAAGCAGTTTACACACCCAAAGATCAGCTCTGTGGCTGCTCTGAGCACTCAGCAGTTCTGAAAGAGCTTCTCCTCAGGTGATGCTCCTGCCTCCACCATCACTGCCAAGCACCCTGCAACCAGGCTGGGTTCTGGAGACAGCCAAGTCCTCCAACTGCTGCTTCTAGAGCACCCTCCATCCCAGCTCCTGAGCATAACACACAAGCCTAGGACAGGGATGCCTGAGCATCTTTCACCCAGCCACTGCCCAGTGTTTGTCTAGCCCTATAGCCTGGCTCCAGCTCTCTCAGTGCTTGCAGGTTACCTGGGCCAGGTGCATGCCTGAGGCCACCGCACACTCAGTTTAAAAACAAGCAAATGTGAACATATGAACTCATAGTGGCATGAGTATGGGCTGAACACAGCCTGCCTTTCCAAACACATCCTTGTTTGTGGTGGATCTGCTCCCCGGCTGCAGCACCCATTTTTGCCTGCTCCAGCAGCCCTTTGCAGGGGAAATTGAAGGATGTTACTTGCCCTTCACTAACTTACAGCTAGGCTGGTGGAAAGGCAAATCCTAAGCAGGGCCTCAGCTGTTACATACTGAAAGCTCTGTTCTCAAAAGGAAAACAAAGATCACAGCTGTTGCTAGAGGAACAAACTGAATTTCCTCTGCCAAGGCAAGGGTTAAGCCTGGGGCACTGAGCTCCACAGCAGCTACCTGTGGGGAGACCCTGTCCTCACTGGTCTCCATTCTCTTAGTCCAACATCAACATTACCCCCTTATCCCAGCCCCCACCTCACACAATGCCATGGTCTCTGCTAAACCCACATTAATTCCTCACCCTCTTCAGGTTCCTAACCTTTTCTTCACACTCTGGCTCCACCAGAACTACAATCAATACCTGACAGAACAGAAGGAAAATAAATTTATAGTTTATTATAATTTCTGCAAATCAGCTTGTACTTGGGCAACAGATCTTTACAAAATCTGTTCTCCCTTCCCAGATATAAATTCCTTGCTGGAGTTAAGAAGGAGGCTGGGCAGGCAGTGCTACTCCAAGGAAAGGGCACCAGAACTGTGGCTATCTGAGAGTCAAGGGTCAGTCCTTGCCTCCCTCTTGGATGGAAGAAAATAAAAGAACACAGAAAGGAAAGTCAGGCTGAGGCAATCACCCAGGTCAGAACATTTTCAGCTCAAACAACTAAAGTTGGCAGAATTATAAGCAACTGGAAACTCGAAGATAGGAACATGCTGTGGGATAAACTGAACCATCAGAGCATTGGGCAGCAGTGACCAGCTCCCCAGCAGTTTGGGGAACACATGCACCAAAGAAGCCCCCCAAGGAGAATCACAGAACCACAGAATGGTGTGGGTTGATCAGGACCTTAAAGCTTGTTCAGTCCCACACCCCTGCCATGGGCAGGAACATCTACTAGACCAAGTTGCTCCAAGCCCCATTCAACCTGGCCTTGAACAGTCATCCACAGCTTCTCTAGGACATCTATGCCAGTATTTTACTAGCTTCGAGTAATAAGTATATGCGAAGGTCAGACTTTCAGAGGCTTCAGCGGGAGCTCACAATACCCAGCCCCTGGGGCGCAGGAGCCGACCGGACCAGAGTGGGTGGGGGGCGGAGGGGAGGTCATCCCGAACGGGCAGGTACCGCTCCCGAGCTCGTACCTGCCCGCGGAGGGGAGGAGCAGGAGAATGAGGACGACGATGAGGAGGATGAGGAGAAGGGGAGCGCCGAGGGGCCGGGAAGCGATCCGGCGGCAGCCGCTTCCTCCATCCCCGCTGCCAGACCCGCCGGAGTCGGCACCCTTCCCGGGGCTCCCCGGCCCGCTCCGCTCCGCTCCCGGTCCCCGGCCCCGCTCACCTCCCGCGGGGTCGACTGTCGCCCCCAGCCCCACTCCGGCCGCGGCCCCGCTCTGTGTGACACCGCGCGCCGCTTTCGCTTTCCCTTTCCGGGCGAAGGAGGGGCGGCCCCGGCTGCCGGCCGCCCTCGGGGAAGGGTCTGGGGGAGCCGGGGCGGGGGGAGCCCAGGGGGACCGGCCCGGAGCCGAGAGCACGCCTGGGCTGCTGGCAAAGCGACTCCCCCAGCCCGCCTCTTACACAGCTAGTTTATCTCTTCCCCAGACGCCCGATCGCGATATTCTCCTGACCTGGAGTAGGACAGGTAAGAAGCACTTCGGTTCGTCACCGAAGGGACCAGAGGGGTTTAACAGACATGTAGATGTGGCACTTGGGGACAGGGTTTAGTGGTGGGCTTGGCAGTGCTGGGGAAATGGTTGGACTTAATGATTTTAGAGGGCTTTTCCCACCTGAACGATTCTATGAGTCCCTTTAGGTACAGCAGAGCCAACTCCCACATGGTCATTTACCTCTTGGGACTTGAAGTGGAGGAACTTGGGATGGCGGGAGCAATGTTCTTCATGAGAAAGCAGCAGTCCCATAACAGGAGAGCGCCCTCTGAACAATATCCTCTCTGCAATTGAGAGCAGGAACTACACTAACTCTGGTGGCTTGGATAAAGCTATCGGAGCACTGAAGAGTTCTGATGGCTAAGAACAATTAATGAATAAATCAAAAGGAAATTAAATTGGTTCACCCCAGGGGCAAAGAACCCTCCAGATGGTCACAATGAAGATGCTTCAAGAAGTCTCACATCTAGCAGAAAGCCGACACCGACACAGTCAAGGGGAGAAAAACTGGGGCTCTCAGAAGTGCTTAGCAGGAACAAGGAACATCCTCCTCAGCTGGTCTGCAATACCCCTCCTGCACAGCTGCTCACTCTAAGAGGCAACAGCTGCTACCAGCAATGCTCACTCAATGACTGCAGGCTTTAAAGGCATTTTCTTCAGGAATTTAACGAATTACCTGGTGTTCTTGGGCAGTTGCTGCATATAGCTCATTATTTACCCTGCCTCGAAGTAAAGCTGATCTAGGAGCCAGTAGCAAGAACACTTGTAGTTTGTCAGAAGTGAGGCAAAGAGTCAAGTGATGGAGGTAAGGCTTGCTGGCCTAAGAGGTTGAAGATGTACAGTGCAAGTGAGGCAGAAAAACTGTCTCCATGCAGCTATGGACATCCATCTCCAAAAACTACTGGCTCTGCACAGTGCAGTCTCTGGTTTGGGGGATTTTTTTTTTTTCTCTTCTCAGAAGCACTTATTTCTGCACAAGGATTTCTGGAATGCTGCTCCCAGGCTCTGCTCAGAAGTATGACCCCAAATGTAAGAAAAACCACAGCGCACAGGCTGCTAGAGGCACCAGGGGTTTTACATGAAACCACAGACTGGTTTGGGTTGGAAGAGACGTTAAAGGTAATCTCAATCCAACCCCTGCCATAGGCAGGGACACCTTGCACTAGATCAGGTTGCTCTAAGCCCATCCAACCCAGCCTTGAACATTTCTAGAGATGGTCCAGCCACAGCTTCTCTGAGCAACTGGTTCCAGTAGGTACTTGCCCTTCCACAGTTGAGAATTTCTTTTCAATCTCTAATCTAATCCTGCTGTCAGTTTGAAGCCATTCCCCCTTATCCTGTCCCTCTGGGTCCTTGTCCAAAGCCCTTCTCCAGCTCTCCTGGAGCCCCTTTAGGCACTGGAAGGGGCTCTAACGTCTCCCTGGAGCCTTCTCTTCTCCAGGCTGAACAGCCCCAGCTCTCCCAGACTGGCTCCAGAGCCCTCAGAGCATCTCTGTGGCCTCCTCGGGATTTGTTCCAGCAGTTCCACATCTTTTTAAGGCTAGGGGCCCCAGAGCTGGACCCAGCACTGCAGGTGGGGTCTCACAAGAGCAGAGTAGAGGGGCAGAATCTCCTCTCTCGACCTGCTGGTTATCCTAAAAGGGCTTGTTTCATTTTGCTCAGAACCTGGGCAGTACATCTGGGTTGCAGAAGTGCTGCTGGCACCTCTGGCTGGGGTCTGGGCTGATGGGCTCCTGGGTGCTGCAGGATTGTTGCTATTTGGATGTACACAGTGACCTCTTACACAAGGATGCAGGGTACAGACAGACCAAGAGATCTTAGACTGGCTGTTAAACAATGAAACTTCACACCAACAGCCTTTCAGTAGATATTAGGGTATATTTCTAAACATGAAAATGAAAAAATAAAAAAGAGTATGTAATTTTAAACATAATTCCAGGTATTTTATTCTGAATTTTACAAATAACAAGCATTTCTCTATAAAACACTGGGGTAAGAATCAATGTAGGTACAGCTAGGAGTATTCACATTCTTAGAAGAAATTTATGTATCTTTCTATATACAAGGCTGTGGCCATTACCAGTTTAAGGTACTCCCAAAGACATTTCTAAGTAAGGCTTTATGGGCCTGAGCCGATTCTTGCTTTAAGAAAATCATTTACAGCTGCCAGGACTAAGGTTCTATTCTACAAATACTGAAATAGGTATTCCAGTCCAGTTCCCTGGGCAATGCACCCCCTTCCTCTGTACCCGCCCACCCACCCACCCCAAATGCTCACTTGGAAAGGGGGGAGGAGTTCACACCTCTTCACTAAATAGTGTCAGAAGTCAGCCAAAGCTGCCTCATTGCGGAAGATGAAATACTAAATGATGTTCATGGGAGTATTACATTCACTGTCAGGAGAGTCAGAGATTCTAACAATTACTGACTGTGGAGCACAAACATCACAAGTAGTTGTGGTACCTTTTGAGTTAATGGCATTTCCACTTGCAAGCAAAGAAACTGAACTCACAGGACATGCCTGAGATGGTGACAGGAGTCAGCCTGAGAGCTGGAAAGGAAGGGATCCTCTCGAGGCCATATGCTATTTCCCTTGGTGAAGATATTGCACTGTGATTGTTCTCTGGCAACAGGGAAGCCTGCCTAACCAGGTAACTATAACATGTACTGCTGCTGTAATATAGGTTATAGGCACCCAAACCATGCAGGATTTCCCAGGTTAAGGTCAGTCTGGATGTCAGTCTGTTTCATCTTCCTCCTCTGCAGCACAAGCTCACAGATTTATCACAACTTCTCTTTCAAAGTCAATTCTGACCTTTCTCCCTATTCTGCAGGTATACCTGTAGTCACACTCTATGCTGCAAATCTTACCTGTTGCCAGCACAGATGCCACTAAGATTTGCCCATGACTGTATCAGATCCTTTTATACATATCTTGTTTATTAAAATATTCCCTCAGTTTCTTTTGGAGATGCCTGTTAGCTGGATTCTGCCTACTCACTAGAACAAGATCCTTGGTTTAGAGCTGAACTTGAAAAGAGTAGGATAAAACAGTAAGTACAAAATAACCCAGTCTGCTATATCAGTTATGTTCCACATTTCTGACTCAGACTTTTATGTTTTCAAAAACATAAGCAAAGGAAAAAACCTTTTTTTGACAAAAAGTGATTGCCATTGAGTTTTGTAGTATTAATCACAACCGGGAAATACCCTGATTTTTCTGGATTTAAAAAAAAAAAAACCCAAACCAACAATAACAACAGAAAACCTCACAAAGAACTTTAGTAAACATCCGAATATTTAAATATTCAAGAACAAAAGTCTCTCTTTCAAGGCACATACTTTGATAAAACAGTGGGTAAGAAATTACAGCTAAATCAGATGTTAAATGGACACTGCACTTTAGGACTGGAATTTCCAGACTAAATCATGTATCAGGCAAGCACGTATCTTACATTTCAGGGTATTTTCTGAAGCTGTTTACAGGAAGAGCACTATGGGACATGGTTGTTTACACTGGCAAATTCATTACAAGGAAGTTGCAGCTGAATGTGTTTTGCCTCAGATTCCTGCGGTTATCAGATCATTCTTCTATAACACACAAAAAGCTGCTTCTCAATGTTCCAGGTCCTAGACATAAGGTTTACAAAGAAAAATACCTGTACTATGTTTCACAACATACTCTTACGTTTGCAATGAATATTTTTGTAAGGCTGTAAGCCTTACAAATCAGGTCGTATTTTTGGGCAAGGGGTACTGGCTGTTACATGCACTCCCCTGACATGTATTTGCTCATGTCAAGGCTGTTCTGTGATGTGCAGTAAGGCTTATAAAATCCAGACTCTCAATTTTGGCAGTAGCCTCAAATCACTCACTGCATTTTAAACCTGCCTGCTCAGGGCTTGTCAGCCTACTAAACAGAAGTGATATAACCTGACCCAAGCTTTGGATTTCTTTCCTTGGGAAAGTTGACAACACTATGTTTGTCGGTATCATTCTCTGACCCGGTGACATTGGTCAGCTTCCTGCTGCATTCAGACATTAAAATCCTAAATAAAGAGGTGAGAAAATGCAGGAAAAATGAAGCAAACCCTAGAGCTCAAGACACTGGTAGGAAGAATTTAACCAAACCAAACTACTATAGTCTATACAGCATTTTCTACTTCCTTTCTATGACAAGCAGTCCAAGGCATACATCAGTCCCGTTGCTGGAGTCTGTTACCAAGGTCGGAATTTGGGATATTGATTAATGAAAGACTGGAATCAGCCAACACCACCTATATATTTAAATACCATAGGAAAATGCAAAACTTCCCCAACCAGCTGCTGCAGTAGAGTAAGGACCCTGAGAGTTTAGGCTACAAAGGCTTAGGCTGTTTATTATTATTGTCTTAATTTAACAAGACAGAACAAAACATAAATGCCATGAGAGAGAAACCTTTCACCACTCACATCTGTCACCCTATAACCAGCATAGCACAAATGAGACTGTGTGTACATATATATTGTATATTTAACGAAACACAGGTAATGCCATAGCACAAGGAACAATTTCTTGGCAGACTGTCAACAAGATTTGTAGGTTTGTTGGGTTTTTTAAAAACAATTTAAAAGCAATTCAGTGATTATACAAGCTAAGTGAAACAACAGACTTCACAGCAATCATACAGTTGACACTCGAGGATCGAGAACCAGTGGTCAGAAATATATTCGGAGTTTTGTTCTCAGTACATTCCACGATGAGGTCAATGCAGTGGCATGATTAACACAAAAATTTACAACTCAATATATTAATTGTGTGAGTGTGTATATGCACAAGTGGGAAAAACACAGGTCAGGAAAACAGTTTCCATCATCCAAATTGCACAGAAAACATTAAAACAATTTACACATAAAACTTTCACCACACACTGAAAGGGGAGAAGCCCAAACTAACACCACTCCCTCTACACACAAGTGAAACCATTTGCATTATTTAGAATAAATCCAGCCTGAAAACAGGCCACATCCAAGGTCAGATGTAAACAACTTCACCAAGAAGGTACAGTTGAAATCCAGCATTGGAATCAAGTGAATTTTGTGAACAAAATTTCAGTGCTAAATACTCTGTGCAAGACAATCCTTTCAGTCTATGCTGAGTTAAAACATACCAGATTTTGACTATTAATTCTAACCTTTCTTTGCATCTTTCTCAATTTGGTAACAAATTCAGCACATGCAAAGTCATTTGAGTAAGATCACAGAGAGTAAGATCACGTTCTCATAACCTTCACTATAATAAATAAGTTTCCTGTCCAGCAACAGAAGTCAAGGAACCAAAAGCAATGAGCAGCTTTTTCAGGCAATTTTTACCTCTTGATGTAAGCATTACCTCTGGAGAGGTTCACTGAAGAATTCAGGCCCCCTGCCAGCCCTTGAACTCATTTTCAAGTATCTTTCAGCTGAACTATACATGTAAAGTTACAAATGATTGCTCAGATTCTGCTCCATGGTACTACTGCAGGAACACAATTGTGGCTGAAAAGTCTCATTGAAGGCTACAAAGTAATTATGTTCATATAAAAAGAGAATGTAGGGAACATGTGTTTAAATTAATAAATAAGGTTAAAATTACAGAAAACAAAGTGTTGCCACTGCCCTTTCTAGAATGAATTTCAGAAGAAAAGTCCATTTAACCTTCAGTCCACCAGGAAATACATAGGAGTTCCATCAAAAAGCTGTGCTTTTAAAACTCTCTGGATTTTCTTCTTCCTCCTTGGAATCCCTTGTGCTACTAGATGGAGGCCTGTATTCTAATCTGGGGGTCAAAGAAAGAAAAAAGAAAATAACTTTCAAAACACATCAGAGAACTTAGGAAAAAAAAATCTGAGTCCTGTCTGACATTATAGCCTCCTAATTTTAATATCCTGTTGACTTCAGTTGAACAGGTCCCCTTCTCATATCACATTTATGCTCATGTGTCATCTTCAATCAGAGCCACGGCAAAAGGCCAAGCACTCTCAGTGCCTTTTAGATTAGCTGAACTAAACTGGAGAAGTTCAGCACTTCCCCAGCACTTAGGAGACTTTCAGGACCTAAAATAATAGATTATAACCCACAATGTGTCCCTACACCTTGATGAAGCAACACACTTTTAAAATGCATTCCTCAGATTTATTTTATTAAGTCATCAGAGTGAAATGATAAATTTGGAGCTGAGAGATGTACACATGAACATTTACACTTGGGAAGAGGGACCAAGACTTCAGCCAAGCTTTTGTATTTTCAACAGAATACTACTTTTGCTGCCAAAACCAGCCTCTCCCTCTGACCATAACTAGGCGAGTCCACTCCTCAGAGCAGAGCAGCATTAAGATCAGGTGGCACTTACCCTTTCACCAGCAGCATTTGATCAATGGTGTCAGGAAGAGGCATACCATAGCTTTCAGGAAGAAATAGTGTCAGAATTCCTGACAGCACAGTCAGGCTCCCCATCAGGATGTAAGGCAGGAATCGATCATAGGCACCTAGTAAAACACAAAAAAGAAAAAAAAGAAAAAAAAAAAAGAGGTAGCATCAGCTCTAAGTCTCTGATAATTGCCCAGAGAAGCTGTGGATGCCCCATCCCTGAAGTGTTCAAGACCGGGCTGGACAGGGCACGGAGCAACCTGGTCTAGTGGAAGGTGTCCCTGCCCATTGCAGGCGAGTGCAATGAGATGATCTTTAAGGTCCCTTCCAACCCAAACCATTCTGGGGTTCTATGGTAATGTTTGTACCAAGGTACAGGGCTTTACCTCTGCAAGATTTGTGCTTTCAGTAAAAACAAAACCAACCAACCCCCATCACAGCCTGACATTCAAAGTGTATGTTGTTATAAATGTGGTTGTAGGAACTCAAGGGAGTGTGAATAAATAGTTGTAAGAAGTGTCCTTATTGAGGCAAGAGAATTGAGTCTCCAGAGCATCTCTCCAGCAGACCAGTTAACTCACCGAGGTAAACAAAATAAGGCGAGAGGATGCTGCCCAGTCTGGAGGCCATGGAACTTGCTCCAACACCCATGTTTCTTACTACTGTTGGGTAGAGCTCAGCCGTGTAAACATAAACCATTGAGAAGGCAGATGTGATTCCAAACTTCCCCAACATCACCAGTAGAATAGACAGCGCACGGATATCTGAATTCCAAACACAGTAAGGACTTAAGCTCTTGCAATTCATGGTATCCCTTAATTCCTTTGTGTTTGTGTAACTCCTGCCTAATTAACTCCAGTATCTGGTATCTTTTTTCCCTGTACATATCCACAAACATAAGCAACATTCTTTTTTTTCTTTTTTAAATTACTAGAAGTACACATTTCCATTTTCTCTTGAGAATGGGGCTTCCTGCCAAGTAAAAAATAAGAAGAACAGAGCCAGAACTGCTGAGATCCTCTCAGGTTTCAGGAGCCAGACCTCTGCTATTGCAAAAAAAGCCATATATCCCTTTTTAATGAAGTGAACAAAGTAAAACATTTTAAACAAATTATCTTATTTTAGGTTTCCTAAAAACCTGTTTTTTCATTAACATTCTTAGCTACATTCTTAGTTTCATTAACACTCTTAGCTATAATAATTTAATTATAGGAAGTTGGGTTCACTTTAACTGGGACAGTTAAGATTTGAAAATCAAAACAGATCATTATCAGTGTCCAATTGACTCAAAGAACAGGGGAAAAAAAACCAAACCTGAGAATGCAGCACACATATTACCTGTATAAAATAAACAAGGCAGTTCTTACAAGTTCTCCTTTGCATATTCTTTGATTTGTAAATGAGTCCTAGGTAACAACACCTCCCCTTATATTCAACATCATTATCAGTAATGACTCCACAGCCCTATTAATCTAACTGGACTAAAGATACATGTGGTTTGAGATCCAATAAATGTTACTTGGCCCTCCTTTCCAGTTGCTACACATTATTTTAACTATCAACACTAATTCAGTACAAGCATCTCTGCTTATCAAAGATGCTTCCACAATGACTCCATTGAATGTAACACTTTAAACAAGTTCTAAAGTCATCAATAGCTGTTTGGGAAGTGAGTTTTGCAGCCTCTTGGTAACTTCCACTTACCAAATTCTGATTGGTCTAGTCCTGGTTTTACACCTGGACCTTACCAGGACACCCTGCCAGAGATGTACTTTAAAGGCAAAACTGGACTACAACTCTAGTCCCAACAGATCACAAAGCCAATGCCCCACCTTTTAAACTGTATCTGAATGACATGTTGTGGGAGTTCCTTGTGCAGAGCACTGAGAACCAAGGAAGAGGGGCAAAGATAGGACATGAATATCTGTATTTAGCTCCCTCAGGACACTTTTCCTCCACATCTGCCCTGTGCACGGTACTGCATGTCACCTATCATACATATGTGAGATCAACTAACGATTCCATACGTGAAGGCACCAGCTGAATGAAGAGAAGAACACAGCCTCCCAAGAATAACGCAGCAGCCATTGAGTACCGTCGGGGGAGATTGCGAAGCAGCAGCCAGGAAATGATGTAGGCTGGGACTTCAATCACTGCTGAGAGGAAGCAGTTCACATACACATTTCCGTGCAAGTTAGGTGTGTCAAGAGAAAGTCCAAAATAGCCAACCGAGATTATCATCCTGAAAAAACAATAGCAGGGTCAAACAAATCTCTCTTCTTCCTCAGGTTGCCATGAACCTCTTCCACATTTCCATCAAGGCTTACACATGGCTGTGTAAGGCAAATTCAGCATCTGGCAGACTTGTTCACCTCTGAAGCAGCTGAAGTGCTGACTTCAGAAACAGCAAATGAACAATTAAACCATGCAGATGCTTTTGATCTTTCAGACTGCTCTTGATTTCAAAGAAAAAAATACACTACCCTGGGAGGAAAGTGATGATCATTCACACTGCAGTAATGCAGTAGTTGCCATTACTATAGTTTATAGCCTTAATCTGAAAGTCTGAGCTACTGAATTTTACTGCTGCTGAGGCCTACAGCAGCTTTCCATTACATTTACCAGGGAGCTCTGGGTGGAGAGCATTGTTTCTGGGTCGTTATGCTCCATGCTTTCTGCATAAAGTCAGAGAGGAGGAGTATGGCATCCTGGCAGGCCCAAACAGCCTGTGATTTTCTCTGCCATGCCCCAAGCTGGCTGGGCACCATCCAAATCATGTTGGCATGGCTGGGTGCCTGGGCTGGTCAGCGCAGCAGGACAGAGCTTGGTGACTGGAACACTGCCATCTTAATTTCCTGCCAGATGAGAGCTGGCTTCCATGTGATCCAGGGAAATACACAACTGGCCTTGGAGAAAAACCCTGTCATATCTTGGGAGATGCTGGGTAGAGAAGGTTAAGCTTCACCAACAAGTATAACGTGGTAAAAAAGGAATTAATGGGCAGTGGATCAGGTCCAGGTGCAAATATGAGGCACAGAACACTTGGCACTTCATCTCCTCCAGCATCTACCTTATAACAAAGAGCAAAATCACTGCACAGCACCAAGTGCACCACTGACAAAAGATTAGCTCTTTCTCCTCCTCACTGCATATTGGAAGAGCCTTCATGGTCTAGTTGCTTAAAATAAAGTTGTTCAGTGTACCTGGGAAGGTATGAAGTGACACAGCTGAGAGTAATCCCCTCCCTGCTGCTGTGCTGCCCTGCCCTAAGCTGTTTTTCTCAGAAGTAGTTCTACAGTATTTTTCACACTCTGTGTTCCTTGGAGTTATTTTTATACACAAACTGTGATGCTGGGACTCCCTTTTGGTAGCAGTTTGCCTTAGCTTATCGCATTGGCAAACCTTGATATAGTTACATATTTTGTAGGAAAACTTTAGTGGTAGTTACACATCCCAGGGTGCTAAGAAGCCAAACTTCCTCATCCCTGGTGCAAACTCTGCAAAGGGAATAGTTTAATGGCCTGTTACTTAGTCAAAATTAACAAAACACTCAGCACTATGTAAAGGTGATATACTGCTGTCTGCAACCATCCTCTTTTATAACCCTTTTTTGTGAGAACTTTTAATTCACGATATGGAATATACCATCAGTATACCACAGATTGGAAAACCACGTGGTGTGAGGAAGCACAGGATATTGTATCTTTATATTTTGGGAAATTAATTTAAAGGAGATTAGGTCACTGACATGCAAATTAGAATAATGAAAAAATTGCCCAACCTAACTGAATACTTTTCTGCAAGATGAGGTAAGATTGTGCAAGTCAACTGTACCTGTTTGGCTCTTCCTGCCTATCATAAAACTTGATTTTTGATGCAGTAAAAAGCCTTTCAGTATGGGTTACGGAATCCAGTAGAATGGATTACATACTGTCATGTCAGTGTTTCTCTCAGCTGCTTCATCCTACCAGAAATGCTGTTCAAACAGGTTTTGTCTTTGATTTCTACAACCACACACACAAAACTGGCCATGCCCAGGAGCTACTGCCCCACATCAAGGAGATGAGGAGTAGGTCAGTCTCACTTCCAATTAAACATGAGAGTCAGTGACTGGACTTGAGAGGTAAGACATTATATAGACACCTTACTGACACTTCTGCAAGGAACAAACATTATTCTTCTTTTTGAACTGTTTTTTGCACAAGTTCCCTTCTCAGTGTTTGTGGCCTTGTGCTTGGTGATGGGCCAGAGAATCTGGCTTAAATATTAGTCAAATCATCCTCTGACCCAAGATGCCACATCATCTTGTATGTGCTGGCAGGTCAGTAGACTGAACTCCAAGGCTCTGCCTCACTAAGGCACAGGAACATTGTTCAAAAAAGGCAGCATATGGACTTAGTTGGCTCCAAAGCACTTGAGGGACCTTCTTGGTTTGGTCGCTAGGTACATGCACTAATTAAACCTCACTTGTACAGCCTCTGGCAGGTTGTAAGTTACTCTGTTTCCAGCTTTACTGAGATTTCTAGTAAAGGCAAATAACAACCATTTAATCAAATTGAGCATAAAGTATGGCTTCAGCTAGTGAAAACCAAGCTGAAGATGACAAGTAGACAAAGCAGACAGCAGGAAAATAAAGGGAAAACTCATATGAGAACCTAAAAGGTAGCATTACCCCTTTAAGAGCCAATACAAAAGAAATGGAAAGATTCTCCCCTAAGTTAGGTATCATGTTCAGATCCCTGGGCAGAAGTTCTCTGACTGGGGGTAGGTAGGGCATGACTCATTCCTCTAAAAGGACTTTGTTACAGTCAGAAGAGCATTCCCCAAGGCCCAGGATCAGGCAGCATCCCACACATCCATTGCCAGCTGATCAGATTCTTGCTCAGTTCAGGATAAGCCCGACTGCTTCAGAAAGGAACACCAATCCAGATGTGTTTCTACACTGTCACCAAAATGAAGAACCTATGTAACCAGAACTGTGTTGTTTCAGCCAGCTAGTCATGAATTTTTGAGCTGGTTTTGTCCATATCTCTTCAGAATACCTTAGTATTTAAAGTTACATACTCCTGAATTACACTTCCTTACCAAATAAGCACAGACATAATTGTGATAGTTAGGATATTTCGGGTTTTCATTAGATCCAAAATGGTGTATGTCTGCTGCTTCTGGGAATTCACATCTTGTAGCTGTAAAAGAACAAACAACAAACAAAGCATGGGAACTTTAACTTCCTGCAAAAATAGTAATTATGAAACTAAGTCCTACCACCAACTTATACCTCAGTATTTTGATCTGCTGAAACAGGTGCCCAACTTCTAACAAAACAAATATAAGAGCCAACTACTTGTGAAAGTAGAAGCTCCTCTCTAATTTAAAGTCACTTAAAAGTTAGCCTGAAACTCTTAACTCCCATGACCAGTGACAGGACTCAAAGAAACTGCATGAAGCTGAGTCAGGGAACATTTAGGCTGGGTATCAGGAAAAGGTTCTTCACCCAGAGGGTGGCTGGGCACTGGTACAGGCTCCCCAGGGAAGTGGTCACAGCACCAAGTCTGACACAGAGTCCAGGAAGCATTTGGACAATGCTCTCAGGCACATGGTGTGACTCTTGGGGTGTCTTGTGCAGGACCAGGAGTTGGACTTGATGATCTGTGTGAGTCCCTTCCAGTTCAGCACATTCTGTGATTCTATAGTAATAATTTTCTTTGCCTGAGGCTTCACAAAACAACTGCATTTTGTTACTTGAACTATAAAGCAACAGCATTAATTCACGATTTTTATGTCACCGCTGGAAGGGTTCTTACATCCAGTTTTGAGCACTGCACCTTGCGAATCAGGTGAACCAATTGCAATCAGACTAGAAGAGAGTAAAAAGGATGATGAGACTTTTGGAAAAAAGTAGAGGGTTTCTTTAGCCTAAGGGCCAGAAGACCAAGGACATCTTAAAAGACCCAGAATAGTCGTCAAATACCAGGAAAAAAAAAAGTGATAAACTGTCCTCTATGTCCATTGCAGACACAGCAACAATTAACAAGATTAAACTGCAGCAGGGCAGCGTAAGTAAATGATTCCTCAAGCTGGACCTAAGAGTTATGTATTTAAACTGAGACAAACTGGCTAATGAGCTGAAGAGTGCCCATCATTATCTAGTCTGTTTTTGAGATCATCTTCTAAGAATATAAACAAAAAGACAACTTCTCCTTTCTCCATTAAACTTTCCAGCCCCTCAATATAAAATCATTTTCATATAAACAATGCAAGGGTATTCATCCATGAAGTATGAGAACAAGTTTTGTGCTTGGTAAGATTGTAAAAGAAAGAAAGAATTTTTTTATTAGGTCTTTAATTTAGACTCCTAAAGAGGGGACTAAGGGAGAGATTTTTCAAAATATGGAAAAGGTAATTTAAGAGGACAAATTCCATTGATTAAAACTATCAGCTCTGATAAAGCAACTTCGAGTTTGTGTAACCTCTGCAGTAATGTGAAAAGTCTTTCTAAGTGATAGCTGGTTCTGAAGATCTGGATAATGAAATAGCAGTCTGGTATATGCCAAATTTCAGTGTATTTGCTTTCATAAATCCCGTTTTCTACAAAAAGCAAACAGCCCTTTACCTTTGATAGCTTTCACTCTGCCTGAAGGCAAACTTAGATCACACAAACTGTAGTCACTTCACAGCTCATAGCCCTTTCTCATAAATCACATGATGTTTCCTAAGTTTCCTCCAGTTCTGCCACTATCTGTTGCCAAGAAATGAGGAAAAAAAAAAAGAAGAAACAAGCAAACCATAAAACAGAACCAGGAAGAGAAAAATTCAGTCAGTTGATGAGAAAAAGGGCCCTTGCCTTTTAAGAGCTGTATAAGCAAGCAGACAACATAATCTTTACCAGGACAGGCTTGAACAAGAAGTTATGAGGGAAGGGCAGGGAAGCCAAAATGATGGTTTGAAATCAAACCTAGCATCCAAACATTTCTATCCCCCTCTTAAGGCATAATTCAACCAACCAGGCCCTATTTGTGCTCCGCAGCTGGTTTGTGACTCGTCACCTGCTGGACCTCAACTGGCTTGAAATCTCTGGAGTCAAAATTCTGCAGTTGCTGCTCTCCAGCTGCACGGGTTTGAGGGACTGTCCAAACATAAGCTCAGGTGGCTCCTCCATCCCAAAGTCACATTCCAAATGCAGGAAGGCAAAGGGCCAGCCAGATTTCTGAGAACCTCTCTGCAGCATAAATATGCTTCCTAAACCCTCAAGAGGCTGTAAACCTTCTGCTTTCCAGCTCTTCAGATAGCAGACACAAGAACAGCATAAACACACCACTGATGCAAAGGAGTTTTGCACAGATCTTTTGGCCACAGCATAACTTTTACCTTAGAAAGTAAAGAAAGGGACAGGAGTTCTGCATGTTGATCAAGCTCATTTTCCTTTGATGGTCAGAAAGTTAGTATGTTTTTGAGAGCTGAGGTGCTAATGTCTGTAAATACGCACCACATTCTCCAGCCCACCCTACTGCAACATCAGCATTTCCCCTTGTCCAGCATTCTCTGGGACAAAATCCCTACTCTTGCCCCTGCCTTTTGCCACTTCACTAACCAACCCCATTCAGAGACAGCAAATACATCAGTGCTTCTAAGAATGAAAGAGAAGATTCCGGGAACAGTGACCTTAGGCAGATGTTGAAGCCAGAGCTTATTTTCTGTTCTCCTGCTGCACTGCTGGCAATAGATGAGTTTTCATGGCTACAGCATGAGAATGAAGAAGAAAAAAAAGGAAAAGGTGTATTCTAATGAAGATCCAGAGAAAAAGGTATCAGAAGGAGTGTGTTTTCTTGGCATTCTCACTCTGTTCCAGTACGACCAGGATGTTTGCCCTACTATCTACTAATAAGTCTGGATAAACAGCTTTGTCTGGACCTCAGATGACTTCAACACAAGGGAAGCTGTTTCAAATCTCAGTTGCAAACACCTACAGCTTAATGCCTTCCCATTCTCTTTAGCCCAGGACAGAGGCATTGTAAAGCAAATGAGTATATTATATTCATTACATATATTATATGTATTCTCACTTAAATGACAAGACACTGTCAATTGTCAACCAGCAACTGCCCAGACAGATTCTGGAGATCTGTCGAGGAAGGTGCCCATTCTCCTGGAATATGCAAACAGTTTGTCTGTCTTGACTTTCAGAGGTCATGTTTGAATGTGTATGGAACTGCTTCTACACCTTAAGGGCACCCATCAGCTCAGACAAAGAGAAGATTTCCAAAGAAAACAGGGGCATGTAGGAAGAAAGAGACGGGAAAGATACCTGTCACTACTTCACCTGAGAGAGGCTCAAGTTTTGCTTTCCTTAACACAGATTAGAAATTGGAATTGAGTATGAACTAGAATAACAGTATTTCCAATGTCACTGGCCAGCATTAGCCCTGTGTTAGACTTACATAGGATTATATTATAGAATGAATAAGCATAGAATCTGTTTGGTGCAAGTATTTAGATCATTAAGCAATAGGCACCTCAAATTCATTATCCTCCCCTGAAAAATAGAGTTTAAAAGGAAAAAGGGTGGCTGTAAACTGGATGAAAAAGATGTTTGCCTTAGAATGCATGTTGGCATTCCCATGGGAATGGGACCACAAAGGCTTTGCAAATCTCAATGAAGGGAAAGGGTATTGTGCTTTTCAGCAGAAAACGATGATCTTTCACCCACTTGAGAAGCACATAATACAGTGCAGGCATAACTCCATTCATCTGTCTGGAATTAATTGCTTTACATAAAGTCCAGCAAACAACTGGACTGCCAAACAAATCTTACCTCTCTAGGGTCGAGTATTACATCTGGGGCTGTAATGCCATTAGTTTTCGCAGCTTTTCGGATGATGTCTTCTGCCTCCTGAAACCTCCCCTGGGAGATCAACCACCGTGGAGATTCTGGAATGACCCTGCAGGGAAGGTTCAGGATAACAAGCCTGCATTTCCACAGAAAGCACTCCTGAAGGCACCAATACACATTGTTCCAGGCAGGAAGATCTCCAAACATGCCACATCTTGCAGGAATTAGTGCAGTGACAATAGAAATCAGATTTACAAGAGCAAACTAGTGTACGGAACAAGACCAGACTTATATGCCCTTATGGATTTCAGAAGTGCTGAAGGAATTAGCAACGACTCAGAAAAAAGAGCAATGCAAACATTCAAAGTAAGGGAAAACAGATTAATTAAAGAAATTCAGAAATGTGAACACACAAGCAGCACGCTGTACGTTAAGAAGCATAACGTAGAGGCTAACACATATAAAATTAGTAACTGTAAATTCTGTCACAGAAAGGCAAGTCAGAGAGCAGAATTCCCCAGTCATTCGATTGCGTAAGAACCTGGATGGAAGCACAAACACAACTGCTGCTCTAAGTGAAGGAACACCACCACCACGTGGACTATTTCAGCTTTACATGCCACCCAAAAGTAGTATTTTAACAACTACAGAAGAAAACATGGAAGTCCCACAGCTGTGCAAGTACTGTTTTGTAGTTTGTCATATCTGTGTCACCCTACCAATGTCCAGAACAACTGGTTTTTCCTTCTGCCCTTAGTTCACATCTATAATTAAAAGCCTGGGGATTTCAGTTGGTGCAGAAGTATGAGTTTTATTGACCTTTTTTTTGCTGTCTTTGCATGTGCAAGACTTAATTTTACAGGAGCCTACAGAAAATGAAGAGTAGGTTTTTCGGGCATCAGTCAGATCACATACAACACCATGGACTGACAGCTAAACGACTGGGAGAGTAAAGAACACAACATCCATTTTTCACCTACCCACTCCTGAATTTCATTAGCTTGGAGTGATCTTAAAAATCTGCAGATAAGACCTTCTAAAGACTAAAGTCTTGTAAGTTAGTTATACTTACCACCAGAGTGGGATGCAGAGCAGCCCAGGCAGGGTGAGTGCCAGCAGCAGCATCCGCCAGTCTCGGATGAAGAAAGCAAACAGAGGCAGCAACATGTAACCAAATGCATAAAATATGCACACACCCAGTGTGCAAAACAGCACACGGATTGATTTGCCAAGGATTTCTGTGCCTGTTCAAAACAGCAAAGGGATTATTAACATTTTAACTTAATAGCAACCAAGTAACTTAACAAAAATAACCCTAGCAATTGGCTTTGAAAGACACTGGAGAGCTGCAGGATATAGCACTCTGCTGTCCAGGCGGAGAGGCACCACAGAGCTGCTTCATGCCACGATCCTGCGTCAATGGAGGTAATTATACGTGTGAAAGAATGAGAACTGGGCCACATAGCATTTCTGTAGCTCAATATGTAGGTCATATTTCTGTTATTTTATCTTTTTAGAATCTCACATTTTACCTGAGGAGATGAAGTCACCTGACATTCTCAACAGTTAACCTTAGCTTGATCTCCAGAATCCTCTCCAGCTTATGAAGAGTGACCAGCTTCTTTAAAGAATAATTCAAAGTCTAAACTAAGCTCCCAACCTGTATCACCCTCTAAAAGACTATTTAACCAAAAAACCTCACAGTCTTTTGGGGTAGACATATGGAACTCATGTTGGTCACAAAGACCAGGCTACTGGCAGGGGAATTAAATGCACAAACAGGGGTCAGTGGCCCCCTCTGAAATGTTTTGAGACCTGCAAATCAAGAGACAGAAAAAAAAATTACAATCTTTCTTGTTTCCCTGGAAATCAAAGAAGATTCCAGCAGTTGCAGCAGGCTGTGTGCACTGCTTTCACCCCTGAACTGGCCTTCCTTGGCTCAGAAGGAATTTATTGCCACCATTTGGTACTTTGGACAGTGAGGTCACTGAAAATAACATTAATAATTTATTTTTTTAAAAATCTCAGATTCATGAGGTAATTCACATTCCCATTATTAAATATGGTCTTAGGTAGCTTGAAAAGTATACAAAGCAAGTCATGATGACATTTAAATTTTTACTAGGCTGTTCAAAGAAGAGTTTATAAAAATTGCTCTACCTATCTTGGTTCTTTTGCAACTTTTAAATTAAATAGGTATTTAGGCCCCAAAATGGACATCAGAAGTCCCTGAAAAATCATAGAATCATGGAATGGTTTGGGTTGGAAGGGACCTTAAAGATCATCTAGTTCCAACCCCCAAAAAATCATGTCTCACATGTCTTATCTCTCCAACTAGAAGATGGACTTTATTTCAAATAGTCAGTTTCTGGGGTTTTGCGTCTTTTAGGATGGTCAACCACAGAAATAATTCAAATTGCACCTCTATCAGCTGGAAGCTTCCAAGGAGAAGACAAGTTATCCATGCATGGTGAGGCCACACTCTTAACAGTGTTGCTTGGCAAAACAAATCAACCCTAAGACAGTACTGAAAAGGAGCAGGAAAAGCACAAGATGAAAGGATACATGCAGTGCCCAGCAGAACTTTCATACCAAGAACAAATGCTGCCACGTAGTTAGATATCTGTCCCATGCCAACCAGCACAAACAACACTGAAAACATCTCCCAGCTGGTAGAGAAGACCTGTATGAAACTGAAGCCAGTCTGCATTGCCAGAGTTGCAAACAGCACATTCTTCCTGCCAAACCTTCCATGGACAGATTAAAAAAAGAAAGAGAAGAGGAAAAAAATATATGATTAAACAACATCATGAATGAAATCTTCAGAAACAGAAAAATAAAATTACTTATATGCATACTTAAGGAGATACAAAACTTCTGCAAAAAGCAGAGGTTCAGGAAATGTGACACAGGCACAACTATTCCAAACACATTAAAAAAATCACTGGCCAAGAGAAAGTAATATTCCAAGGGCTGCTAGTTAAGTTGTCTTTAAGTATATGCTGGAACACTATTCCTTTCTTACTGATAGGATTAGCTGGGAAACAAATCATCAGCAACAAGTTACTTAAAGTGCATGAGTATCCAATGCTTCTCCAAGAAGCACACAGTCCATGACACAGCTCAACACATTAAAAAAAGAAAAAGAAGGAAGGCTTCTGAAAGAGAGGAAAAACTCCGATTTGGAAGATGCTACTGGCAGTCAGTGATCCCCTGCTGCAATCTTCATTCCATTTGATTTAAAAATGAACAAAATTAGGGGATTCTAGAAGATCTCCTGATCTTTTTAAAAAAAAACCCCAAAACCAAAGAGAAAAGAAATTCAACTAAATGCAACCCATCAAGCTGCTATAAGAGCGCTTGCTGATGTTCTGGCCCAGGCAGCCCCACGCTGCTGGGACAGGACATGCTGAGTGCAGGTTTCACAGCTCCAAAGTCTGAGTTGACCTGAAGGTCTACAGCTGTTGCCATGGGCATCAGGTGGGTCACAACGCATGAAGAACAGACTGTTACTTGAACCCCCCAAATATTTTGTCAACCTTCATGCCTCAGGCTCACTGCAGGTAGCCTCACTGGAGCATTCTCCTCATGGAGAGAAGGAGCTTTTGACCATGAGCTTGCTGTCTTTCAGTGGCTACAAGTAACTGGATGAGCTGCATTGATGGCCTCCTCACCTGCACCTGGTGAGGATCTGTGCTACCATCGGAAGGAGCTGCAGGAGACTGCCAGGAGTGTGAAGGTATGAAGCTCATGGATTCCAGCACCAGAACAGCTCCTGCTTCACCTGCTGGGTAGTAACCATGGGAGACACTCAAGGATCCTTGTAGCAGACAAGGAGCTCTTTGGAAGAAAGTACCTGAACCATCTGAAGCAGTAGCACCAGGAAAAGGTGGCGAGAGACTCCCCCACAGGGAAGAGGGGAATTGCCCCTCACATGGCAGGGCAACAGGAAGGCATGGAGCTCTGCCTGGGGATGGGTGACAAGCCAGCTGAGATCATGGGTTGGGATTAGCAGGGTGGTGGGTGTCTGCTGCAGCCACCTGATCAGAAAGAAGCAAATAGGGCCTGCTGCAGAGCACCACAGGAAACCTCCTCATGTCCAAAGGCACTGGCCATGATAAGGGCTTCAACCACTCCAGGACACGCTGGAAGGACAAAACCCAGGAGGTTTCTGGAGCTCATCAGTGATGACTTCGTAACACAGATGGCTGAGGAGCTGACAAAAGGGAGACACTGCTGGACCCCATGCTTGCAAACAAGGGAGAACTGTCTGGGGGTGTGAAGGACGGCAGCAGCCTGCTGGCTGTGCAGTGGTGAAGAGCAGGATTGTGAGGGGAGGAAAAAAGCAGAAGACAGGATCACAGAGAGAGCAAACACTGGCCTGGCCAGGGACTTTTTTGGAAAGAAAACATGGAATATAGCTTTGGAGAGAAGTACAGGAGGCCTGGTTAATTTTTAAAGGTCACTGTCTCTGAGCTCAAGATTGGTCCAACCTGATAGGAAGGAAACTACGGGAAGGCCCTAAATGATGCCACAAGATTTGTGGCATAGAGATTATGTTTCAATGAAACAAAAACTCTTTAAGTATCAGCAAATTAGAGGACCACATATTGTTCTCAGGGAATCGGGAAGACAGCACACAATGCATTGCACAGCAAATCCCAGGGATAGAATCAGAAAAACTGAGCTTTACAACAAAAATACAAAATACAAACATTTGGTGGCATCACAAAAATCAGTGGTGTCTTCCTTCTTTTTTAATGTTTGTACTGATAAACAAGAAAGTCTTGCTTCTCTGGAGTACAGCTGAACAGCATTTATGCTTTGGAGCTTCCACAAACACAGATCGCTGGACTTAATGCTGTATTTGATGATGAGAAAGAGAAGCTATAGCTGTTTATAAAAAGAGAAATCCCAATTTCACCTAAAAAAAAGGAAAAAAAGCCTCAGGGATCCCTCTGAATATAGTCCAAAATAGAAGAGAATGTCATTGATCTGATTTTTCCAGACAAAACTTATCTCCTACACCTGTTTTCTGGCATAAAACCAGTTTGCTCTAGAGTGATTTCATTGCAAGAACAAACAGATGTAGATAACACCTACTAAAAATCTTTGTAACATTCTGTTCTAGTTCAGGACATTTCTCTACACACTCTGTGTACACTCAGGTTAGACAGTCACAGAACGAAGACATGTTAGTGGTTGCAGAAAGACACTTGTAGGAAAGCTGACATACAAGAACTGCCTACAAGTGAGCATCAAAGAGACAGCAGCTCTGGTGTATATACTTTACTTGTCTGAGAGCTGTCCTGAGATGAAAGATCCCAGCAGGACACCCACAAAGAACAGGGAGGTGCTCAGGGGTCCCTTCCAGTCGTTGGCACATACGAGATTCCACTGCAGGAAGAAAGAATTGGAAAGTCTTTTAATAAACAGGATTTCCCCTCCCTCCTAAACTCTGCTGAGCTGGGTTTGGAAGGAGAGAGAACAGAATTACAGAACGGTTTGAGCTGGAAGGGGTCCTTAAGGACCATCTCATTCCAACCCCCTGCCATGGGCAGGGACACCTTCCACTAGACCAGGTTACTCCAAGCCCCATCCAACCTGGCCTTGAACACTTCCAGGGATGGGGCAGCCACAGCTTCTCTGAGCAGCCTGTGCCAGGGCCTCCCCACCCTCACAGGGAAGAATTTCTTCCTAATATCCAATATAACCCTGCCCTCTGTCAGTATGAAGCCATTACCTCTTGTCTTGTCACTGCATGACCTTGTAAATAGTTCCGAAACTTGATTTCCCTGCATATAGTAATGTTTCCTATTAAAAATTCACAAATTTAAGAAAAATTGAACTATTGAAACAAGAATATAGAAAGAAAGAGCCTCTTTATTACATTTTAATATGGTTTTGAGAGACAGGAGACTACTCATTCTTCACTGGGAATCTAACTAACCTCAACTAGAATCTTTGGAATACAAATTGAAATATACACCAAACAAACAAAGATTTCCAAAATTAAAACAAAGATGAGGAATAAAAGAAAAGTCTTCAATAGTTTTCAAGCTCCTACCCAGTTCAGTCAGATGTTTTTGAAACAGCACTCATGTTATTTTTCCATCTACATAAACAACTATTATTAAAAGATTCTTAGTTCTGTTTTGGTTATCTGGGGGGAAAAGGTGTGTAAATATTAGAAGAAAGGACAACACCCAGCAGGGATCCCTCATCCCTTCCTTCACAGCTATGTTGTGACTGGAGGAGTTCCCAGAGCTCTCCCAGTACCTGCTGCCAGAGGGCAGGTGCTGCAGCCCTGCAGGAGAGGGACTGGGAGGCAACAGATGCTTCTGATGTGAGACCAAACCCTCCTGAGCTTAGTTATTCAAACAGCTCCCTCAGGGCCCCTTCTGATGTTTCAGCAATGGACAATTTTAGGTTTTAATCTGTATTAAAAAGGCTAAAATGAAAATATTCACCCTGACCGGAATAATTAATCCTCCTTGTCTCCCAGTTACAGATAATTCAGTATCTTTTTTTTTCAATTTGTACTGGAACACCCTTCAATGCTTTGATCTGCTCCATAAGAAATGCAGTTGCTGTGTGTCCCAGCTCCCCCATCCATCTCATCCATAGTCCCGCATGTCGGGATGCTGGTGTTTCGCTGTCTGCCAGCCCCACCTCCTCAGCACTAAGCCTTTGACTCCAGGAATTTCACAGCCCTCAGCCTGTTACCAGTCATGCTACAGCTACATCCTAGTCCATGTTTCAAGGCTGGAGGATCACTTAGAACTATGCACAGAATGAACAACACCAGCAGTAGCCTTCCACTGCCAGATCCCCATGTCAAAATGCAACTGAGCCATCACTTATTTCATGGAGTAGCATCCAGTTTTGAATTAGAACTGGGAACTGTTCCAGAGATGAATTATGGTCATTCACACAGGCTGCACTCTCATCAGCTGTCTAACTTTAGCTTACACTATCTTATATTTGTAAGACAGTCATCATAATTATTATTTTTAAGGCCAAAATGCATCTTTTTCCAGTTTGTAACTGTATTCAGGTCATTTCATAACCTCTCCATTGATAAATCTGTTTGTGGTTTTATGTCTGTAAAATCTCTCCTCCTATCAGATTTCATAACCCTCAACATTTCTTCCCCAGACCTTTCCAGCCTCACAGCACCTGAAGCTCAGGTACCAGCACTCCAGGCAGTGCTCCAGTATATCCCACCAACACCATTGATTAAGCATCACTACAGAAGTTCCTTCCAGAACTGTGGCTTTCTAATATGTTAACAAATGTATCCCACTCATGGTAAGGAACTGAACTTACTACAGTTATCAATATAATTTAGATTATTAACTATAATTAACATTTATAGTTAAATCTGTATTATTCAACAAAAGCTGTACTTCATTATAGATTAAAGAAAGTTCGAGCCTTTCTGTAATGACCACAGAGGCTAAGCCAGCTAGAAGCTTCAGTAAAATATACCCGGCAACTTGGAAATACCAGCAAAGTATTGTTACCAAATTTATGATTTATACAGGACAAAGGTTTCAGTGGTTATAATATGCCTTTATATGATAACACCTACCAGAGAAACAAACACCACAAATACAAATCCTGCTGTTACAAAGAGTTGCCTACTCATAAAAAGTTATCTTTGTATCAACTATTGGAGTCAGACATCCTCAGTAACAGAACTAAAATCTTTCTTGGTGATTAGTCTGTCATTACTAAATAGGTCATTACTTTCCAGCTGATCACCCTGTGCCTGTGAGTCCACCATCTCTTTTCATCAGTCCTACATCCTGCATTTTGGCATAAGGCTTGCACAACACTTGGATTTCCAGACACTGGCATGTTTGTGTCCTCTAACAAACATTTTCTTCAGATCACTGAGGTGGAGACCTTTCTTGGAAAAGTTCATGGTATTAAAATGCTTAGCAAAGCTTTTCCAAAACCTTCTTGCATTATACTGGGCATTCAAATATGGCAATGATTACCAGCTTGTTTTTCTGGCCTCTCTGTTAAAGCACGGTGAGGAGCTGTCATGCTGAAGATCACTTGAACCAGGCACCAAAATGAACTTCAACATCAAATTTCCAAGTAGAACTACCTTGGCTGTACAATACCAGTTATTTACAGACTCCACAGAAGCACAACAACTAGAACAAAGGGATTTTAAGGTCTGTTACCCTTTGCTCCAGTAAATAAATGTCAAAGTCTTCAACTTATTAATGACACACCTATAAAGTCTATTATATTGCTTGTCAGTGATGATGGCATCAGCTTTCCAGAATCATTCTGCGACCATACCCTTCCCTCAACTGCACATTGTCCAAGAGGAAGTCACCAAGGCATCACTGCTAGAAGACCAACATGGCAAAGAGCAAGTGTCCCAGGAGTAGTTACCAATTAAACCCCGCTGCTGGCAGTGCTGTTTGGACACAGCATACCATGACCCAGTGCTCTAAAATCATGTGCTATTTTCACTTCTTAGTATCCTTTGAACTAGCCTGCTAGCTATAACAGCCTTTGCCCCAGTGAACAAGATAAGGTTAACCTCGGCAAGGTATCTGGGCTTCAAACAGGAGAAAAACATTTCCGCTCTGTTTTCAAAGAGCAGCTGCTTATGTTATGAAGCATCGAGCTACTCAACACTGGTACCCAACGGAACAGAGCATTCTTGCTCTATTTTCTTATAACTTTAGGACATCCTCTGCTGCAGTTTAAACTTGTCTTCTTACTCGTCTTATAGATATTTTGTGATTTTTGTACTTCCCAGGCAATTAATCAGGTTCGGGTGATGTCTGTCAGCAGCCTCACACCCAGCATAAATGATCACTTGTGCGCCAGAGTTGAGGTGTGCTTATGCACCTCCATAAGCAGATTCCTGGCTGATGCCAGTCGCTGGTGAGGATAGCTGGGAAGAGGGGATGGAGAAAAGAGGACAGGCTATGGAGATGGCCAGGAATGTGGACAGCTTGGGTTAAAAGGCAGAGGAACCAAAAAGAAGAGGGACTGAAGCAGTTGCTTCTCAAGCACAGGTTTGGGGCCCGAGTATGAAACAGTCCCATGCACTTACAGTCATCACTCACACACCTCTCTAGGAGAGCACTTTCCAGATTCTGCTTCATCTCTTACATGCCAGCTGCCTCGAACCATGTCTCCAAATCCCTTGCTATAAAAGCAAGCCCAGTGACAAAACGGAGAAGAATAAAAACTCTATAAACTACTCCCTCAGATCTCCTCCCTCCCACAAACTCAAGACCCTTCCCTAATGCCATTACAAGAACCCTAAAGAAAGCTGGACTCTGACAAATAAAAAACCTCAAGAGCCTCACTTGGTTATACTCCTGTCCTACAAGGAAAAGCCTTATAGGAAAAAAAATTTACAGCTACAAGATACTGTGTCTTCCCATTCCTTTATTTTATTTTTTAAACTCTTTTCCTGTCTTGCTGAGAATAACATGCAGAATTGAAAAATTATGTGGGTAGTTCCATGTATTAATATTTTCTTTTTAAAAATCAACATGTTAGCAATATTTTAATTTTTTTTTTATTTTTAGGCCAATACCCTGTATTCTCTCCTTCCACTTGCTTCTCTCACCAAGTACAGGCAGGTTCTTCAAAAAATCTCAGTCTCACAACCAAGTACTGACAACCTTTGATTCTGAATCTGGTTTTGTTTATATCCATACAAGTATTCTCTGCTTACTGGAGAGCTATGAGTGTTATTAAACACCCTTTCCTCTAAAAAGACATTTGTATATTCCAAATACTTAGAAGTTCTAGATGTTACACTGAAGCTTATTATCTAAAGCAAACAGAAGTCTGTATCTACAAAACACACATTCTGCTTGATTTTCCCCCCTCTAGTTGTTTTACTTTTTTACAGAGATAAAACTTGCACAGAAAGGAAAGGAATTGCCAAATATTTTGCAATTCCAATGCAGAAACGGAACTGTTCCCCATACATCACATTTTTGAGATGGCTGGATAAAAATGAAATGGGGCACTGCCATCAGCAACTGAGAAACCTGAGGTGAGTTTGAATTTAAAAGTAAAGGCGACATAAAGGGAATTTTACCTTGTCACTAACTGTCCACAGTGCCTCTAAAAGAGAACTGTTTCCATTTAACAATATCAACTGCAGGCCTATCATTCTTTAACAATATTACTCTTCTTTTATGTTGCAATGTCAGAAATACCTGTACTTTGTACAATTCTGAACACTACTGCATGATGTACTTTTTAAATCACACCTTGAAAAACACAGCATTTTACAAATACCTTTGTATATCTGTCAGACATTCATATTTACTTATTAAATGAAACTAGACCTTCTTTTCCTTCTTTTGACAAGATTAATAATACTAAGCTTTTGTACCTGCAAATCACCTAAAGGTCTTCCCACAGCTTTTTCAGCTCCCAGGGCTGAGAAGTTATCAGTATGAACTTCAGCCACAAAGATAAGCAGATATTAACCTACAACAATAAAAAAGAAGCACCTGTTTTAAAAGATGATAAATAATGGAAGTAACTAACATTAATGAAGAGTTGGGTGAAAGCTGAACCTGGATGACACAGGGTTGATTTACAATTCAGCTGCTGGCTCCACTCCTGCAACAGCCTGGTCTAGTGGAAGGTGTCCCTGCACATACCAGGGGGGTTGGAATTAAATGATCTTTAAGGTCCCTCCCAACCCAAACCATTCTATGATTCTATGATTCTATGACTCTATAAATTACAATGACTAGCATAAGCCTGTGTTTTTATTTCGGCAAAGTGAAACAATACATCCCTCTGCCTTCCAACAGAGTGAACATCGAAACCTCTGGTTAACCAGCTGTGCCACAGAGCCCATTTGTGTCCTCCACCTGTAACTGCTGCAGTCTCCCCTTGCTTCCTGAAGCCCTGGCATAACCCACTCATCTCCAGGGACTGGGGTCTGACAGCACAGCAGGGCACTTGAATCCCTGGGGTGTAGAGAATAGAAACCTCTGGGCCCTTGTCTCTGCACAGAACTTTCTCTCCCTGAACACTCATACAGGATGGAGCACCAGCCCTGTGCTAAGCCTCTGAACACCTGGCAATTCCCACCATGTGCTTCCTTCCTCTGCAAAAGCCAACAGTCCCTAAAGTTTGCCAATAGCAAAACAGAAACAAACCATGCAAATCTGGCATATACCACCTGCACTGATTTGAAATTGATGAACAATACAACACCTTTTTTAGAAGCTGAAAATGAGTAAGTGTATCCAAAATTTAGTGTCTGTTTATGGTTCACTGTTTAAGAATTACTCTTGTGTGAACGAAAATGTTCTGACTGATGTATCATCTAACACCCCATTATATCATATTTCTAGTGCACTCATGCCCTTAACTCCATTGCTCAATTCTAATCCCAGTCATTCTGTATAGCCCCATAACAGCCATGACTGGCAGAAGCTAACCTTTTTCCTTAACTACTCCTGGTTTAATCCTTTTACTACCATGTATGAACTTTTACTACTCCTACATTCATTTTTTACAGGACTTATGGAGGAATTAGAATGACACAGTTGGCTTCTTGAGCCAAAATAAAGCCCTTCTTATCCTCTGAGCTACAGCATTTCAAAATGTAAAAGACAGAAAGGGATTTTGTTACACTGGAGCTGGTTATATACTGCAGACTGGCTAATAACAACCTTCTGTTGTTAGTCTGTGAGAAAAGAAAGTCTTCAAATGGGAGAGAACTGAATGTTTTAAGTCTCCCCTGAAAAGCAGAAACATAAACAAGGTTTCTCTAAAGTCATGAGAGATTCAGCAAAAACCTTCCTTTAAAAAAAAAATCCCCTTCCCCCTCCCAGTGTCAGCTATGGAAATCTGGGACAAAGGTCCTCATGATTATTCAACAAGTTAGAGATATGCAACTAAACACAAGATTAGTTAATCATAAAAGCAGCACCACCAAGCCAAGAAATTAAACAAGTTTAACACTGAAAACCTGTAAGTGTGTGAAAGGCCACAGCTCTTGCAAAACTCCCTCAGAAGCATTAATATTAAAGGAGAAAAAAATACTGCCTCAGTGCACGATGCCTGGGCAGACAAACACTGCCTCCCACGGACACAGGACATCTGCCAAGTCACACAGACAACGGGCCTGGGCTGCGGAGTCTCAGCACTATGTGAGCAGCTCCCTTTTCTTACAGATTGTAAAACTCCGGGATGATACTCCAATAGCTCAAGACATCTTCATTTACATCAAGCCAAAGCTGAGTGAAGCTCCAAAGACAAAGCACCACATCTAAGCCAGGATAACCATCATAGCACAACACTCAGAACAACACTCGTGTGTCTGCCTGTGAACAGGCCTGCCTGAGAAGATGCCAGCTGCCTTACACTGCCCTGAGAACACTCAGCCTTTCACAACAGTGCATTTCAGCAAGGACTGCAGCCTAGAAATTCCGAGCAGCTTTCCTCTCGAGGAAGACAGCAGTTCTTTAGAAACAGATGAGGCAATGCCTTGCACCTCTTGTCAGAATCACTCAAACCCTTGATTGTGTTTCCAACAACTCCAATGTTCCCATTTCCAATCCTCCTTGTGCTGCCATGGCTCCTCTTCTGTGTTCCCCAAGTCACCCTAGTCCTCTGTGCCCAGATCAGCGTATGGTCATTTAGTTCTCACACCCATCACTATCCAAACACTGATCACAACCGAATTTGCAAAGCAGGCAATAATGGCAGATTTTTTATGGAGCTCCAGCTCCATAACACTCATGTCCAGGCAATGGGACTCTACAAACCTTGTAAGCCTTCTGAAAAAGGCCTATATTTGTATTGAAATTCAAGTATTCCTCAAAAGTACTCCTCAAAATCCATTTCCTTGCTTAAGTCAACCTGCACCTGTGGGTCTGGACAGCTTTCATCTGAAAACAGAGTGACAATCAGCACAGCTTCACCTTTGGTTGGTTGCCCACACCCCAGACTTGACTCAAGGGGTGTGTCTGCACAGACAAAAATGTGACCTGTCCCAGCAGGTGAGCACAGAGACCAAAGCAGAGGCACTGCAGGCACATGGCAAAGTTCAGGGTCCTTAGAATAAAGCATCAAACCAGGGCTCCCCAACCTGTGCATCTTGCACAACTCAGGATGACTCTCAACTGTGAGAGTGGTGACACACTGGCACAGACTGCCCAGAGAAAATATGAATGCCCCATCCCTGGAAGTGTTCAAGGCAAGGCTGGACAGGGCTTGTAACAACCTGGTCTAATGGAAGGTGGTCCTACCCATGCCAGGTGGTTGGAACTAGATGTTTCTTAAGGCCCCTTCCAACCCAAACCACTCTGTGATTCTATGAGTTCTACCACCTTTATTTTCTTAAAGAAAGAAAATTGCTCTGTCACACCAAGCAAACTGAACTCAGTGCTGACCCTGCTCCAGCCCATTGCACAGATACCTGATGAACCAAGAAGCAGTTACACATGGTGACCAGTCTCGCTGGGTAAGGAAACAGGCTGCACTTCAAAGCTCATTATAGAAACAAAGAATGTTAACGGATTGGAATGGACCTCAAAGATCTTCTAGTCCCTGCCATGGACAGGGACACCTCCCACTGGACCAGGCTGCTCAAGGCCTTATCCAACCTGGCCTTGAACACTGGGGATCCACAACCTCTCTGGGCAACCTGTTCCAATGTCTCACCACCCTCACTATAAAAATTACCTTCCTCGTTCTTATGCAAATGAAAGCGAACAGAAGACCTCAAAATAAACTCCGAATGGCAGGTTTCACAGCAGATCAATGTGCCGGCAGAAACCCCAGAACGCGGCGGAGCTGCACCGGTGCTGCGATAACCGCACGGTTCTCCCCGGCACCCCGCGACTGCCCAAGAGTCCCCTCCCGCTCCCGCGGCCGCGCACCTCGGTGACGATGGTGGAGCGATAGACATCGCGGCTGTACTCCCAGCCGTCCAGGCACGGCTCCTGCTCCAGCGCCTCCAGCTCTACGTCGGAGCCGGGTCGCAGCCCCAGCGCCGAGAAGTTGGCGAGCGCGGCCAGGCGGTAGCGGCGGCAGCGGCTCGGCGCCTCCTGCCCGCCCCGCAGCTCCAGCGGGATGCTGGCGTTGCGCCACTCGCCGCTCAGGTTGGCCCCGCGAGGCACGACGCACCGGTGCTCGGGGGTGCCGGCCAGGAACACGATGGAGAGGCCGTTGAAGCCATTGGGAATGATGCTGGCGCTGAGCAGAAAGAAGACGAGGCGCTGGAAGCGGCCCCATTCACCCAGGAAAGCGGTGGCCGCGTCGTAATCGCGCATGGCACGGCCGAGCTGCGGCCGCCGATACCCGCGANGGCGGCGGCCGCCGCAGAGGAGCAGCGTCGGGCGGGCCGAGCACGGCCCTGCGGCGGGCTTGTGTTACGCATGGGCTGCACTAGGCGGCCCCGGAGCCCGCCCGCTCCGGCAGTTGCTATCGGCCCCCAACGCGAGGCTCCGCTCCGGGCAAGCTTCGCCCGGGCCTGGGGCCGCTTTCCAGCGCCCAGGGCTGAGGGACAGGTCCCCTGCCCTTGGTGACTTGTGGTCTGGAACGGCCCATTAATACAGGCGTCGGATCCCGTATTTACTGCCCAAAGAACTCAAAAACCAGGGTGAGGATGAATTATAGTCAATGAGGTTGGAAAGGACCTCTTAGATCATCGCGTCCAACCTATGACCGAACAGCACCTTGTAACTTACATCATGTCACCGAGTGCCACGTCCAGTCTTTCCTTAAACACTTCCAGGGACAGTGACTCCACCACCTCCCTGGGCAGCCCATTCCCACTGAGTGGTAACTGGACTGCCTACCTACATGTGAACCTGCCTGGGGTTCTTCGATAAAACCTTGTTGAGGATAGTACCATATATGAGCCAGGAGTCTTCATGGATTGTTCTGCTCATAAAAGCAGGGCAGTTACTGCAAGTTCAGGAATTAAAGCATTCCTCATTTCAGTCTGTAGCACCTTCCCATAGCTGCCATTGTCCCTTCAGCAGGATCAGCTGAGGCTGTAAAAAAGCTTTCCTGACCCTGACCCTATTTTCTCATGCAATGTATACTACATTCTTGACAAATAATAAAGTTAATCAATAATGTTCTAATCTCAGGCCCAAAATCCCAGCTCAGTACCTAGTGGCACTGTCAGGAAGTTCACAGAGTCCCACAGGTGTCAGTTCAAAAGCTGAACTGTATCACTGCAGAAATTTAGTCTTGCTCTCCATAAGGCTAATTCATATTTTCAAGTGGTTTTCTATGGCTGATACTCTTTCCCACCTCTAACTGATAAAAAACCCCCAAAAGTATACCTTTTATAGCATTTTTTGAACACATGTATTTAAAATGATCTTTTATCCTGTGTTGGGATCACACAGCTGTGAAAAATCTCAAAGGTAGAAAATGATTGACATAATAGGAGTTAAGTCACAAAATCATCCTTGAGCCTGGCCAGGGTCAGCTTCCAGGGATTCGCAGGATGAGGACTGAACCACCTGAAAGGCAGAAAAACTGTACCACACCATCCGTAATCTTCCTGTGCGGAAGAATGTATTGGTGGAACAGCTTATTTTAGGATTTTATTTTCATACCTGATCCATGCTGAATACATTATTTATTTATTTAAACTTCTTGGCACTCAGCATTTAAGTTTGGAGACTTGCTCTTCAATTAGAACCCACACAGGAAGCAGGTGAAACAATGTCACTGCACATTTTTATTACAATGAAGACAGAGGTCAATGACTGACAATTACTACAGCTTCATATAAGCAAGATCCAGTAAACCAGCCGAGGATCAAAGGTTGCACAGAGAAACCCCAGTAAAAGTGACAGAGGTGACAGATGAGGCACAGTGTGATGGCCCTTGCGTCAGTGAGAACAGTCCAGCTGGGGCTTCCCTCATTTCCACTATGCTCAGACACCATAAGGCCTTATAACAACATCACATAATTTTAAGAAAGACATTCCACTCCTCTGAAAGATTATTAAATCTGCTGCAAAAAATACTGAAATGTGACTCTAGCTTGAGATCAATGGTTTAAGTAAGAAAAATGAGACTGGTTAAAATGGTATTTTAAAAAACACAATACTTTTTCTTATTTAAAAAAGGAAAAACAGGTTTTAAGATACTGAAAGGCTCAAGAGTACAAAAATATTTACCTTTTAGAAATACCCAAGCCCACAATCACATAAAATAAGTCTCAAAATAAAAATCTTCAAAAAAATATGGCCACCTATATTCAACCCAAGTCCTCAAACCGGTCCTATGCTGATAAAAAGGCTTTCTTGAGATATTTAGTTACATCTAAACAGTAATTCTTTAGATTAACTCTGTAAAAGTAAAAACAAGATTAAATACTGCTGTTAATAGAGAAATTGATTGAGAAGGGATGAGAAGATCAGGAGTCACAGGACACTGGTTCCCTCATGCCATGTTAGATTTACGGCAAAAGTCTAACTGCAGGAAATTAAAAATAGTATTTCCACTCACAAAAGCAGCTTGAGTTAATTGCACAATTTCCTTGCATTTGTTATAAAGCTTAATATTTGTGCTTGAACGTCAGGGAGAGCCTCATTCTTGTGCCAGGAGGCAGCACAAGACAACCTACCTGAACTCATGCATTAGAGATGAAACACTGTGCTTTTGTTGGCCCTTATAGAAGGTGAATCAGGGCTAATTGTTATTTATAGAGGATAAAAATCAGTCTACCATGTCTGATAGACTTTATGGGACCAAGAAGTGCACATACAGCCAATAAATACAAAAATAAAAGGAATTACACTCTTCAAACAATGTAGTGTTCATAAAACAGTAGTAGCACAACTCTTAAGCTCTACATTTGTCTTCATCCAATCTAGTTTTGCTGAACTTTAAAAAAACCCCAAACATACATAATCTGTAGGATTTGAGAAATAAAACACTGCTTTTGTTGGTGTTTGGGGTTTTTTTTAAAACCCCCTGTGGTCCCAAATTAGTCCTTTTGAATTTTTAATAGCTGCAGGTAAACATATCCAGTACAGAACATCAGATTTTTGTGAGCATCAAATCACCTTTAAGTTTGTAAGTAGTACAAAGGTTTTGCAAAAGCTTTTGAAACTGCAGTGAGCGTTCTCTGAAGGTGCAGAGCAAAGTGGTATATATTCAAAGGAGAAATTAAATACTTCGGGAAGAAGAAAAAACAACACCTCAAGAGATCTAAAAAACTGCTTATGCCCATATACCATGAAAAACCTGAAAGCTGAAACTGCATGGCATGTTTGGACAGAATCACTGACTTGGTACAGCTCACTTTTCTGTTGAAAATGGGCGTGGCCCACCAGAAAGTCAGCAAATTATAGTCCTTACTCAGTGCTCAAGATTTCCCCCAAAGACACTGAAGATTCACAAAGCCAAGGGTTTTGGGTGGGCTCAGGCTTTATGAAAAAGCAGCAGCTTTTACAGGAACAGGGAGATCCCAGGTCCTGGGAAAAGCAAGTGACATCTAAATCCACTTTGATGTTATGTTTAAAACCCATGTCCTTACAGTGAAGTCTGTGTCTGCTCTGCTACAAATGAATTCTGACTCCACTTAGTCTATGGGCTTTGGTCACAGATTTCAAAGGAGGACAGGCTCTTTCTTTCAGGTTTTGAAATGCAGACACCCAGCTCCCCTTCCTCCATTCAACACACAAAGTGAGAAAAAACACCAGCATTACGTTTGTTATTTTTTTTCTTCCTTTCAGCAGCTTTCATCGAGTACCTGAGTGTCTGGAGTCACTGCCGTATTATTCCTAATTCTCACTTCTATCTTACTCCTCAACTTGTGCTTAGCACAGACAGGCCCCCATTTCTCCACGGGGACTATGTCTGCTGACAAACCCCAGGAATCAGGACACTGAATTACAGACTAAAAGTCCTACAGGAGTAGACAGCATCTGGTCAGTAAACTATGTAATTTGAGGACAGCAGCACAGGGGATAACAACTATAGTGCAGTAGCTGTTGGGTTTTGTTCATGTTCCTCTGGCAGAAAATGCATTTTGAGATGATCTTGTTCTTCTTTCAGCTCCTCTGAGAGGTGTGTCCTTCTTCACAAAGGAGTTATCAGACTTTTAGGACTCTCCTTGGAATTCCTAATGCCAGTGGTTTGTTGCCCGTTTCTGAAACTGAAAGCAAGTAAAAGACTGAGAACTAGAGAACATTTTCCAGGGTGTCATCAGACACCTCCCTCCCCTATAAGCACCACTACAATAACCATGTTACACTGCTAATATCAACATTAGATGAAAACTAGTGCTCTGTACAGTGTGCCTTGCTGGATGGCAGCAGCAGTGCAGCAAAAAATGCTTGGATCTTGAATGTCATTCAGCAACTATAATTCAGTTACTTCAGGCTTTTGATTCAAGAAGCCTCCAAGGGGAATCTGGTTTGACTCTAGGATTTCTAGCTACAGTTTGTCAACTGCAAAGCTGAAAAGCCACAGGTCAGACATGTAAGAAGTCCCTAATTGTGATAAAGAGCAACATGTCCTTTCTCAAGGAACCTGGCCTAGGAATTTTTCTTATTCTGAAGGCATAACGACAGCTCCTTATACTGACCAGGAATTAGATACAAGGAATTCTAGCTTTTTCAAGCTATGATTGCTTACAGGGGCAAATTCTGTTCTAATACCAGTTCTCACTGAGCTGAATGGTGGCTATGCAGCTGCTCTTTGGTTAATTCAGTTTCCCTCTGCTGCTCTAAGAATTTTTTGCACACTGTAGTGGATGTGCATAGATTTGAGCGGAAATGTTTGCTCGGGGTACCCTAAATAGCAATGTTGGTGGGACAAGAGAACTGTCATTGCTTTGCTTACAGCTAAATCATATAAACCAGAGGAAAAGCTGTCCTGGCCTGTCTCTGGCTGCTCAGAGAGAGGCTAGAATGTTGAAATCTTGCGTTTAATTTTGAATAGTACCTAAAGAACTTACACTGGAAGAATGAAGTCTCATAATGCATATAATCCTACTAAATAAATAGTTTAAAGGAATAGTTTAAATAGTTAAGGAGAGTGAATGATACAATAGGATGGAAAGTATCTGGAGATCTGAAGCAACAGCCTCAAAGTGCTGTGAAGGTCAGCCTTGCTTTGCCAGCACACATCAGTTCTCAGGTTCAGACATTCTGGAGAAATTGTATGATGTCACTGTCTGTTGAATTAACAACCTGAAAGAAAACAATCTGAAGGGCACTTTGAAAGCTTTCAAGTTTTGCAGTGGACCTGAAGAAACATGTTTCCTGATTGTGAAAAGGGACTGTGTTCTGAATTCCTGTGAAGCACAGGATGAATGAAAGCTGCCTTACCATTTCACCTTCAGCATCTGCTCAAAGCTCTCGGGCAGTGGATTGCCGTAGCTCTCCGGGAGAAACAGGGTAAGGATCCCAATCAGCACAGTCAGGCTCCCCATCAAGATATATGGTAGGAATCTGTCGTAGGCACCTGGAAGAACACAGAACATTCCAACAGTACTTAAAGTCCACAATTGACAAATCCACATGTAAAGTTTATATTCCAGACATTGCTGTTATGCAGAATTAATTTGGAATAATTAGCTGAAAGGTTCATCAATACTGTTATAAATGAATTATTGAGAGTTGGCTTTTGCCGTATGTTGTGTGAATTATAAGTTGTATTATGAATTATATTATGAGTTATAATGTTGAATATTATGATATTTTTCTAGGGAGAATATCAAGAGAATTGTATATGTTGAAATGTTTAAGGTTGCTGGGGAGGTCTGGTTGTAAGGGTTGGTTTTGTGGGGGTTGGGTGTATGTCAGTTCTGTGGGGTTTGCAAAGGATGAGCTGTTGCCAGCCAGACTTTGAAGACACCACCATAAAAGGAATAGGACTCCAACTAATGAGGACCCCGAACTTCACAGCAACAGAAAAGCTCGGGCTTCCAGGAGATTGACAGGGGGGCGAGACTATGCAAAACTGTACATAAATATGCATCAGGCTGCTGCAATCACAGGGGTAGAAAAGGCGAGACCACTATTTTGTGGTTGAGTGTCTGGCATCAGGTCATGCTCCCAGCGCTGTACCTTTTGCTTTCTGGATTTTTATGTTCTCAATAAATTTTTAATAATGCGTTTCCATATCGGATCTGAATCATTTATAACAATATCAAAAGTGAATCCAAAGCTGAGTTACATCTATTACCTGCCAGCAGTCAAAGGGACTTTTCAATTTTAAAGCTTCAACATGTGCTCTTGGATAACCACACCTACCATAATTTCATGCCAACCCCCATGTTTTTATAGCAGCTAAAAGTTTGGGTTGCCTTTTTTTTTTTTTGTGGGGTTTTTTTTTTTTTTTTTTTTTTTTTTTTAATATTTTCAACTGGGATAATCAATATCTTTGCAAGGCAATAGTTCTCCTGGGGTCTTCAGTACCACACTGTCATCAAGAACCAAATCCTCTGTTAAATAATACAATATGAGGAAATAAAATTGCTTGTAAGCAATGAAGCACTCATCACTGCCTGAGATTGTGTATCCTGCTGGGCTGATGCAAAAGAGGGGAAGAGACTAAGTCAGCTGAACAGGTCAGTTACAGACTAATAGCTCATTAATGGGGAAATGCTTTACTGCCTTCCTTACTGCAAAGGGAGAGAAACATCAGGCTTCCTGAAATGCACATGAGGCTCTGATCTTGGTCTACTCAGAATATTATTTTGGACTTGAAGGCAGCAGCCTCTGCCAGCAGCCAAAGCTGGCACACAACTGTTTCAGCAGGATGCAAGATCCTCTAGTCAAAACAGCACAGCAATGAAAAGGTCTTTCAGAAAAGGGATTAGCTAGGAGTTAAAGTATTGAAGATAGAGAAAGTACCAAACCAAACTTGACAGCTTTATTTTAGAACTGGGATGGAGCAATATGCTTTATAATGTATGGAATAAACTCAGATTAAAGAGAGGACCTCTGGGTATGTCTCACAGAGCCGAAATTTGTGATCTGATCTCCTCTGTGGTTTTGAGCTGGATGAACTGCAAAGTGCTAATTTAGCTGTAGCAAATAGCAGCAGCTGACAAGTTTCTCCTGAAACCTCTTAAAGTTTAAGAAACTATTTTGATGTCTGGACCAAGATTTCTTAAAGACTGAGCCTATGGATACCTGTGAGAAAAAAACCCCACAAACCCACAAAAAACAATCACTAAAAACATTATTTTGTATGCATGTCTGTCTTAGTGCTGCAGTGGAGACTGAAGACCTTAACGAGAGTCAGCAGTGCTGCTGACCCTTTTACTTTACATTTGCACTGTACAAGTATGAAACTAAGACAAGGCATTTTCATCATTTTTGGTACAGTGTGTTCCAGTTACACTGGAATGCAGATGTGAGTCAACACTGATTAGTTACAGATAGTCATCTCCTCTCCCCTTTCCTGGCATGGAGAATCAGCACTAACCCCTCAGCAGTACATCAATGTTTGCCAGAGCCAGCAAAGTCATGCTTATGTTGTATCAAAGATCTCAGCAGGAAGCAACACTCTTAGGGGCAGAGAGAGTTGAGATGGGTCCAGTGATGGCAGAAGGAAATAAATCATGTGTGAATGAAAGAAAGAGGAGATTGAGCACCCCAGACTGAACAGTAGGTATTCACACATACTTCCACCCTTAATCCCCTAATCTCTATCACTCTTTCCTGTCTGCAACATGAGGAACGTTTCTATGTATTAAACAAAAAACCAAACCAAACCAAAACCAGTTAACATATGTGCAGCACTCAGAATGTGATGGCATTGAGTGTCAAAAAAAAGCCTATGAGGAAATCAGTAATTCTGCTTACAGAAATACTGAGCAATAAGAAAAAGCAAAATGAATGAATGCTGAGGTGACTGGCTTAGAAACGAAAAATATTTTTTAAAAAAATCACTTCAAGTAAACACACTTTCATGCTACTTAACCTGTATGTTTTCCATGTATTACTTTAGAGAGCACAAATCACGGGAATGTTTGGATTCCCACCTGGTTAATCTCCCAACATACCGATCTCGGGATGCACAGGGACAGTACCATGCAATGAATTTCCTACTGCTACATTTCCTTACTTGCAAGACTACTTCTTGTCACACTCTCCTGGGAAACTAACTGGCATCCCAAGATGTGATCATCATTCCAGCCACTCCATTTGCACAGTTTATAAACATCATCATTGTATTGGACCAGCTCTAACCCACTTCAGTGATATATATGAATGGTCCCTAAAGGAATGAAGTGCCTGATCCTTCTGTGAAGCCCAGGGAGCTCCACTTAATTTCTACCATGTGTGACAGTGAACTCACACCCAAGCTGAGAGAAGGGACTGAAAAGACAAGTGAAGGGACTTTAAGCTGAGCCTGCACTGCAGAAGCTCAGACAACTTCTCTGGGCAGTTGTGTGGTGCAAGGCAAGAAAGACATCTCACCCAGATAAACAAAGTAAGGAGCAATGATGCTGCCCAGCCTGGAGGCCGTGGAAGTTGCTCCGACTGCCATGTTTCGCACTAGTGTTGGGTACAGCTCCACATTGTAGACATAAAGCATTGAAAACGCAGCTGTGATGCCAAACTTTCCAAGCATCACCAGTCCAACAGAGAGGACATTAAGTTCTGGAGGAGAAAAGAATGAAATCAAGGTGAATAAACAACACCATGTGCTTATTACTTGTATTACTTCTACATCCAAAAGACTGTATTGCTGTGTTTTTCCTAAAGGTCGTGAGTTCGGTGCTTTAGGTTTTTTTAATTATACAAAGTATTAACCCCATCCCTAGATGACTCCAAATTCCCCACTAGGCATAATGTAGACACTCAGGTTATTTTGTATTTTTCAGATTTTGGTTGTCTTCAAGTAAAACAGCATTCTTGAAATGGAACAAAACTCTGGATTACACAGCAATAAACTACAAGCTTGAACCCATCCCTTTTTCACAAAATCCTATGGAGATTTACACACAGTGAAATCTGGATGCAGGTTTTTGTAGCCTGAAAGCACAGCCAGATAAATCACAGTACACTTTCGGCTCTCATTTTAGAAGCTGGTTCCCCTGAACTATATAAAGCTCAGTAATTTGACACAATAAATGAGAGTCGAGTGTGACTCAGCATATACATATGCAATAAAATAACTAAGGCTTCAAGGGATCAGCATAAACTCAGCCTCAAATTCTAAATTTGATCGTGGTTTCCAGTAATTTTGAAGAACTATTACACAGTACCATAAAATATTTTGAATATTTCATATACTTAAGTCACATATTTAATTTTGTACCTGCAGGAACCAGCTGAATGAAGAGGACAACACTTCCCCCTAAAAAAAAGGTGCCAGATAAGGAGTAGCGCCGTGGGAGTGAGCGGAGGAGAAGCCAGGCGATCACATAAGCTGGAACTTCAATAACAGCTGAGAGGAAACAGTTGACATAGGCATTTCCATGCCAGTCTGGAGTGCTGAGGGACAGGCCAAAGTAACCAACTGATGTGAAAAACCTGAGAAAAGCAATAAAACCAAATTATTCCAGAAACAGCAGTCTCTGAACGCCTCCAGTGTTGCCTTAGATGTTGTTACAAAAATAGGATATTGCAAAGCACCGCCACAGGCATTGTGGCTTAAAAAATTCTCAGTGGCAACCCCATCTTTCTAATTCTGTCATCCCATCCAGTGATCATATCCACAGCAGCTTGAAGACACCTCAGATTTCTCTGTCCTTCCTGCATACACTACACCAGGTAAAAGCTTTGTGGAAGTCGTTCACAAAGGCTTTTCACTGCAATGGACTCAATGACACAATGAAACTCTTGCAAGCTTCCCAAGCCAACTACATTCCTACTTGTAGCCAGTGTCAGGATCTCCCACCCTCAGCAGTTCCGTTACATTTTACTTAATCTTCACAGAGAGCTGAATGTTCAGGTTTCAAATCTGAGGAGTGCCTTACTATGGCATGCCAAGTGTGCTAGCCAGTTCCTTTCTGCTGGGGGGAATATGGACAGAAAACGGTCCTGGTTTGTCTATATGGCATTATTGGGTCCTCATTTCTCATGGCTGCCCAGGCAGGGAACAGGATCTCACTGAGATGGGCACAGTACAGAAACAGTACAAAAATGCTGGCCATGGTCTGGCTCTTGTTATGTTACTGAGTTGCTGCCTTTGCTTCAAGAAGAACATTTCTCTTCAAATAGAGATTACAGAGATGGGAGCATTTAAAAAAAAAAAAAAAAAGGCAACATACTTCAAAATACACAAGTTGTTACATATAGTTTTCTAACTATTTTACATCTGAGTCAAGGCTACTGTCTCCATATTCATATTAAGCACCCATATTAATGTGGGTGTGAGGACACTGAGGGCCACGTACCAGCCAAGGACCACTGGAGCTGGGCTCCGAGGCTCAGACTTATTATCTAAACCTGTGGCATGTGCCCTCAAATCAGAAACTGTTCTATTGCCTGGGTACTTTAGGAATACACATTTCCTTACCACAAAAGTAATGACATAATAGTAATAGTTGCAATGTTTCGGGTTCGAAATAGGTCCAGAAGGATAGCCTTCTGCTGCTGCTGAGGCTTCGAATCCTGCATCTGAAGGAAAAAGGAAAACAAAACCAAAAAAATTCCCACACACCTAAGATCAGAACAACCTCTGCTACCCACAGTCCGGGCAGTTAGGAAGTTATGACTATCAGGGGATAACTAGTCAGCCCAAGGGCCACTTCTGCACCAGGGAGCGCAGTCCTTAGGTGGAGCTTGTCTCTGCTACCAGCTGTACTCATGGGAGTTTCCACTGCACCACGATGACTAATTAGAAGGAGTATCAGCTGACCAGACCAGACAAGTTAATGTTTCCTTAAGGATCTCACAGTACTTGCAAAAGTAACTTCATTACCAAAGGCATTTTTTGGTCCATTCTGTGCACTGTCCATTCAACTCTCTTCAACCTTCATAGGTGCTGTGAAATAAATGTAGGAAATCACCTAGTTTTGCTGCCTGCCAGCACCCTGACAGGGAGAGGAACAGATGAGAGAGATTGGTGAGGTGGCCAGGACACATCATAGGAGCATCCACCACCTCAGATTGGAGATGGAGGGTCTAGTTTGAGGCTTGAAGCAGGAATCTTTTGGGTGGCATTAGGGTGCTTTTCTGCCTGCACACTTTGCCTTTGCTAGGGCAAAGCCAGCACTTGTGACCAGGCTTCCCTCAGGCCCAAAGAACAAACCACCCTGGTTCTCCCTACAGGACTATCCAGGAGATACCCTTTCCTAGGAATAGATGATGGTTGCCAAGGAATGTCTTTCTAGTAACATTTGAAAAATACTTCTAACATGAGACTTAGCATGCAGACATCATCCTCAGATGCTTTGGCACACAAAATTTCCATGAAGCAGGTGTCTCCTTGTTTTAAGAAAATATACAGGAATGATAAATTGCTGCAACCCAAAAAAGTCATGCCCAGTTTGAAAGACATCTGAGGCCTGGCTGTGAAGTAAGGGAAGTGCTTTTCCATGGTTGGTGTAGAATGAGCTTCCCGTAACTGGAACATGCACTTCAATTTACACTAAAACTTCCACTTGGGAAAGAGATCTTCAGCCAAAATATGACGGTCAAGTGACAGATCCTGCCCAGGGGAGGGGTAACTCGCAGCATCTCTGCAGACAGTGCAGAGGAGCACACGGCGCTTTGCTTTCCGCTCTATCAGGAGACACAAAATGCAGGTGCCAGTATAAGGCAGTAGAGGAAGATCTGACCTGTAGACACACGGTCATTGCTGATACAAGGCTGGAAGAGTCTTTGCACAAGAAAAATGTGCCTCTTTGGGAGGAGCTCCAGTGAGGGCAGAGCCAGTAGAGGGGGAGATGAGCACACGAACCAGTCATCCCACTGTGGCTATGCTGCTCCGTGGCTTGCTGGGCTGCCAGGTTTGCACTAGACTTTCTTCTTTTAACCAACAGATATGAAATACAAGAAAAACACAGCTTTGAAGAAGAGCTTGATGTTCTTCACTGTCTTCACTGACATCATGGTTTTCAAGTCCCCTTGTAGCAATCGGGCGCTTTGGCTGGTTTGTGCAACCTGAAGAATCCCTCAGGCTCCACGCAGCCCCAGCTCATGTGGGTGCTGATTTAGGGTCCCCTACACAGCCCCCTTGCAAAGGGCTGTTGCTCAACTGCAAACTGCTAATAATGCGCCAAACTGAAATGGGCACAAACACATTTTCCTTGGGTCTTTGCAGTGCTGAAAGGATGAAGCAATCTAGGTCACCCTTGCTTTGAAAACCACAACAAACCACTGCTGAGGAAGAGAATTTTACTGTAAAAAGCAAACAAATAAAACCTCTCTCTGGCTTCTACTTTGATCTTGCTAACCCAGCACTTACTGCAGACCAACAGTCACTGCCAGCCCAAGAGCTGCTGGTGCAAACCAGTTCTCTGCTGGCATTTCCCAACAAGTCAACCAGCCAAATGGGGAAGTGCCAGCAAGGTAAAGTACCAGGATGTATGAAACATACCTCTGCAGTATTGAAAAGCACGGCTGGTGCTGGAATGCCATTTATTTTTGCAGCCTTTCGGATAATAGCTTCTGCCTCCTTATATCTTCCCTGGGAGATCAGCCACCGAGGAGACTCAGGAATGATCCTGTAATAAGTTTCAGAATAAATTACTCAATGTTTTCCCAAAAGTAAAAAGTTATAAATACCATATTTATTGTGTCTATGAGTTACACTCAGATCTCAGAGATTGCTTGCAGCAGGAGACAGCCAGCACAGAAGCATGTGGGCAACGTAATAGAAATATGGGACTGTTTTATTCTCATGCTAAAGTAGATGCTTCGTCCTCAGTAGTTGTTTTTGCAGGAATAATTGATGTCCACCAGATGTCACCAGATAGACAGAAAGAATGGGGGTAGCTTAGCCAGTGTGAATCAAAAATATTCTTAGGAAACTGCACACAATGTGGAAATGCTTCAAATATGCACAGGGTGTATTTAAAGGTTCTGTGTCGTAGGAATCTTAGATACAAACCTCACGATATTACCACAGCTCTGTGGCAGATTCTCCCAGAGGGCAGGGGCAGTGTCCCCTTGCAGAGTTGATGAGATTTTCTAATCAATTACAGGCACATGTTGAGTGACACCAAACACAGCACAGAAAACTTTAACTTTCCTTAACTAAATCCTTTGGTCTTAGCAGATGCCACCTTGCTCCCTTTAGCCAGCAGCACTTTTTCCTCTCCTTGGAAAAAAGCAGGTCAGACACTCCTTTTCTGATGAACCCTAAAGACTGACTCAAAGCCAGGTCAATAATTTCAAACATCAGATGATTTATATCTGATCACTAATCACTAATGGGACTTTCTGTAAGATGAGCTGCCTCCACTGCTCTTCTTACTGGGAAAGCTGAGGATCTTGAGACTGCAGAGAAAATGCTGGGAACCTTCGGGAGAATTTGGAAGGGAAATGAGTAAAAGAGCAAGAACGGCACAGAGCAGAGGGATGTGCAAGTCACATGGCCCGTGGAAACAGTGGGTCCACATGCCCAAATGCCAGCTAACACCAACCTGCCTTGGCAGAGCTTTGCCAGTGCACCTTGATCCCCATCTACCCCCACACAGGCCCCAGACAAAGTGCCATCAGAGGAAGTTTTTGGCATTTTTAAGTGTAAGTTTTAAAAGGCCTGGGAATTCCCACCCCACAGATTTCAAAGCAAGACTCTGAAGTCATGCCTTGGGGACAAATTTCCTGTGCCTCACAATGCCTGTTCTATAGCAGAAATCTGAGAGGCTCCCACCCAAAACCAGCCTCCCCAGAGAACAGCTGCTTGGTGCAGGGAAATGCTGTTGTGATGAAGGAGTTTGAAACACTTCAAGTTAAATAAGCAAACTAACCCTTAAACAGAATCAGACTGTCTTTAAAATCCAATGACAGCAGAGGTGGAGCTGAAAACCATTTTAAAGGTTTGGTTTGAAGACTAAGGTTAAAAAAACCCCCAACTAACCAACAAACCATCAGCAGATACTTCTAACAAGACTGGGACATGCAGGAGGTCTTTTAGACTATAGAAGAGTGTGTCTAAATCACTGTTATAAACTGTTATAAAGATGCTAATTGCTCATTTATAGGTGTAACTTTTTCAAGACAGCAAGAAGAAAAGAGTTCCCTGAATAATATGAAAGAACTCTTCCTGTTGTGAATTACCCTTATTTTAAGAGTGTGAGTGATACCTTGCTTTTCCTTTCCTATTTTCAAACACTTATCCCTTCAGAACACAGCAGATGCCCAAGGCAGCAACAGAACAGGGCTATCTGCCCTTCTTCCATGCTTCTGTCCAGCTAAAAAGAGCAGGGCTTCAAGCACACAGACAGCACACACAAGGCTCTCTAGGTAGTTACTCGGCTTAAAACTGGCAAGAAAAACCACACCAAAAATGCCCCCTCAAGGCAAAGCCTTCTCACATGGTGAATAGAAAAGTGCCCCTCTTCTCTGACCCCCTGCCATTACCCAGCACCTAGCACAAAGAGCATCAGGCGGGAGGGGAGGTGGGAAGCATGGCCTCGGCATGGACTCACCACCAGAGCGGGATGCAGAACAGCCCCGGGACAGTGAGCGCCAGCAGCAGCATCCGCCAGTCTCTGATGAAGTAAGCAAACAGTGGCAGCAACATGTAGCCAATTGCAAAAAATATGCAAACTCCTAATGTAGAGAATAGAATACGAACTGATTTGCCAAGAATTTCTGTGCCTGTTTAAAACAAGGGAGGTTGGATTAGCATTTTAACTCTTTGTTTTCAAGCATGACTAAATACTTTATTGCATTTACAAACAGAAAAATAAGCTAAACAATCTTAGAAAAGAGCAGCACAGCACAGACCTGCCTGTACAGAAAAGCTGCTGGGAGTATTGGGAACCTTCAGATAAAGAAGCTACTTCTGTTTGCTTTGATTAATGCATTGGCAGAGGCAGATAAGGACAGGCGTGGGGGATGGCCAGCAGACTTCCAGAAGCCTTCCCCACACGCTCACCTAGGACACAGCCTGCTCCTCCACTTAACCCATCATGATTTAAGATGCAATTCACTGCTGGGCACGTCTGGAAGAGCAAAGGTCTGAGCACAGCAGACTGACGTGGGATGGAAGGATGTGAATTTACAGTGAGGTGAGGTGGGAACAAATTTCCCATCTATTTTTTGAAAGAGAAGAAAGGTTGGAATGTTGGATTGGCACATCACGGACTGAAGGACAGAATCAGGGAAGATGCCATCCTCTAGCAATGTTACTGTTCCAGTAGCCAGGTAGCAGTCAGGGAAAGAAACCTACAGCCACTGCACCATGCAGCAACCTAATATCGAGTAATAAAACTGAGACTGTTCTAAGCCTTCAACAACACCTAAATTATTTTACAATAAAACACCCAGCCACTGCTTAATAGAATCCAGTGATGCCCTCAGATCCACCTCACTTCTCCTTGAGCTCTCAGCCCCTGGTCTACAGAGCTCTCCTTCACATTAGGAACACTGCAGGGACCATAACTGCCACAGTTTGATCCGGATTCAATTAAAACGCAAACGACACTGAGCCAACAGGACAGTCACAAAGTGTGGAGAGTGTACTAGGGTTGTGTATCATGGCAAGAACTCCAACACATATTATTGCAGAGAAGATGGAAAAAACCACCCAAGACTGGAAAACCCTCCTATTTGATAGTTACATGAATTCTCATTTCAGAAATCTGGAGTAACTGAATAAAGTCACAGTAAAAAAACCCTGAAAATAAGAATTTGCTAGGCTAATACGAGTGTGTGGGGATAAATGATACCATCTTCCTCTTGACTTGCTCTTGTTTAGAGGGGCTTCCTTGGGAAGGTCTGATACTTGGAACATTGGTTTATGCCCATTAAATGTTACATTATAATTTGTGTCAGTTCAAAGCCAATATGAGATGGCGTCTTTCAACCACAATTCCCTTGTCTCCTGCCTTTCCTCTTCCCTCATTCTCCTAGCCATGGAGTAACAGTTCTTGGACAATACCAACATGCCTTCACAAACCTCTGTAGTGTTTTACAGTCCTAGAACCTGAACACAATAGTTTTGAACACAGAGAACAACTGAGGCCTAAAGCTAAGAGAGAAATTTCACAGCATGTGGTTGAAAAAACCCTAACATTGACTACAGAAGTTCACCAACAGCTCAGGAGGGAACTACTCCCATGAAAGTGGGCAATAGTGTAAAGGGCAGCATGAGCCTGGGTGGCTAAGGATGCTGAAACAGGGTCTGAGCATGTTGGGAGGCAACACAGGTTTGGATGTTGCAAGTTTGAATGAGAAGAGAAACCTGCACTGAACTTAGAAAAAAACCCACTGCACTTGGGGATGGAGGGTGCCAGGGCTTCAGCACAGCCAGGGTCAACAGGGCCTTTATAGGTGCTGGTGCCACTGCTCCCCTCCCAAGCACAGGTCAGCCCTACCTGCTCTTGGATGAAAGAAGGGGAGCATCTCCAGCACATCCTGTAGTCAGGATGGGCTTTCTTAAGGAGTCACTTTTCTTTTTATGGGTATAGTCTCGTATTCAACCTCTCTATCATGTGCAGCTTCCTGGAAGCTCATGGGTTTGCCTTGCCACAGGCAGAAGTCACAGTGCTTATGGGGACACACTGGCTATGGAGTGTAGGGTGGGAAGGACCACCCTCCATAAGTACCTTCCTCCTCACCCATGACAGTCAGCCAATGGCTCACTTAAATGAGGAAGCTAATCTCTAAGTTAGTTTAGATTAATCCTGCTCTTAGAACCTGCCTCAAGACTGCTGGGGAATGGCCAGCACTGCTGGCAAGTGCCCCAGGCATCCGCCTCTCTGCTCTGTGGGATCCATCACTGCCATGACAACTCTACAAAGGAGAGGATGGCAGAAGAGACAACACAATGGGGTGAAGACCAGCAAACAACAGCTAAGCAATTAAACAAGCCTAATGATATCTGGGGAGACCCAGACCCCTCTCTCAGCAGTAGGACTATTTGCCCAGTGGGGTATTCCTGGCCCTCTCTTCCATCTTTGCTTCTGCTGAGCACCAAGGCAGCATCCCAATCCACATCCAGCTGTGCCCCATATTCCCAGGGGAGTTGGGAGCTAAATTCCTGCCTGATCAGAACCTGCACCTCTGTGCTACACAACATCCATGTGTTTCCACAAGGATTTTGACCTTTACCCACTGCTGTACCTCCCAGCCTTCCCATGGCAGGCATTTGTTCCTGCGCCATCAGCTCCACACAAGAATTAAACTACCAGGACAGTGGGAGCAGTGGCAATGGTGACAGCAATGGCAGGAACAGTGACAATGGTGATGGCAACAAGGGATGTCCCTGCTGACAGCCTGACCTTAATCCTCCCTGCACCACAGGCAGCAGTGACTCATGGCTGCTTGGGGACACAATGTTGTGTCTTCTTCATAGCACTGACTTCATATTATGCTCTTCTGAACTATTTTTTCCCTGTTAAAGCCTCATGGGGTAGGAAAGACCAGCATTAACTATTAATATACAATTTTAATCTAGCTCACATTATGATCTACAAATTGTAATGCTGACACCAGGGGTTTAAAAACAGCCATTAACATATACGTGTTAAAGACAGCTCTTGCAAATCCCAGTTTCCCCCGAGACCTGCATCACTCACCCCCATAACTTGCCCATGCAGTTGCCTTTCCTGAAACCCCTGTGCCTAGTGGGAACCTCTGAGGGGTCCCCTTTCCCATGGGGTGCCTCATTCCCTGCAGGGTCCCCAGGAAGCAACTGTAGCCACGTAGCTGCTGGGTCTTTCTTCCTACACTCCCCCTAGAAAAGAAAGCAAACCTTAGCTTCTGAAACTTAGGACTTTATCACTGATCTCAACACTGAGAGAGATGACTTTTTGGCTAATGGGGCTTTGGCACCCACCCAGCTCCTCTGCTCTGGTCCCCCTGATACTCATTGTGCCTGGAAATGCTGGTTTGCTCCAAGGCTTTGCACTCAGGTATGCACTGACCTCTCTGCAAAGGGTGCAGAGGGAGGCAGGGATGAACCCAAATGCCTTCTCTATCTCAGACCTGCTGCTGCTGCTAAACCCTGAATGCTGTCTTGAATGTCTTCTCCAAAGAGGAATGAAATGGATGTTTATTTAGACTCTTCCTGCTCTCTTCTTTTTCTCTAAACCTGTAGAAAGTATAGGCTTGAAGAATCATAGAGCAAAAAAAAAATCATACTGGCCTAAAGTAGGAATTTTACCAATGAAGATTTACCACTGTCTAATTAAATGATCTATGTTCAGAGGGAAAAAAGGTAACAGTACATTAAGCAAACATTTAATCTAATGCAAACATATTCATACCCAAAATGAAGGCCACCACGTAGTTAGAGATCTGTCCCATCCCCACAATGAGAAAGAGCACTGTGAACATCTCCCAGCTGGTAGAAAAGATCTGCAGGAAGCTGAAGCCAGTCTGCACAGCCATTGTTAAAAAAAGGATATTCTTCCTGCCAAACCTTAGGTAAAGAAAAAGATTATTACTGAAACAGCATGTATTTATGGTGGGGGCTATGTAAGAGGGCACAAAGCAGAACAAATATCCAACTTCAAGTGATGCATCTTAGCACAACCTGAAGTTCTGTTCATCATAAAGAATTTTATTATTTTCATATGCACTAAAAAATATTAAAATTTCCAAGATCCACGAGACAGAGAAGAAAAGCTATGAGCAGAAACTACAGGGAGCCACTAGACAGAGATTAAAGAGACTAGGCAACAGTACAATAGGGAGACACATGCAGACTGCAAGCCACACACCTGAAAGTTAGGAAATGATGGCTTTTAGGCTACTGGCTTTTATACTTTGCAACACCATTATGCTTTGAGTGTGTTAAATAACTTTGTCAACTGGTTTCAGTCCGAGTTGCCAGACATACTGCACCCTTTCTGTCGCCTGTTTCTCTGCATTAGAATTACGTGGCATGTTGTCCTGAAGACGCAGGACAAGCTCATGTATGGGTTTTCATGTGTGGGCACAGATGCTGCATAGGCTGCATCGCCTGCTGCCTGCAGCAACCCTTGGGAAAGGGTTCTGTAGCAGTCATGGGGAAATTGCTCAGGTACAGGTTCAGATCATACCCCTTTACTGACAAAATCCCCAAATAATCCAAGGAAGCTCATGCGGGAAGGCATGAGCCAGGCTCTCAGTGGCTGTACTGCCATGAGGGCAAACACTCCCACTGGGCAAATGGCACCACTAGGATTTAGTGATTATCTCATCTCCCTTTCAAACAGTAACACCAACTGACTTCTGCACTGGGGCAGGAGTCAGGAGATTAAATTTGGATCACATGGAATTTAATGCTGGAGGCTTTAGGATTAAGACTCCCAGTGAGTTTTGAAACCCCTCTGCTAAGCACCCAGAGGACCCCTGCTACCTTATGACATCCTCATTCCCAGACAGCAGTCAAAGCAGGATCAGAGATGCTACCATAAAGAGTATGGACACAGGGCTCAGGGCTGTATGGAGAGGAGAGCAGAGATTTGCAGAGGGAATATTCTGCATTCAATACTTGTAAGGCCAAAACCTCAACAGTGCTGAGACAATTATCCAATGCCTGTAATGATTTTTTTATATTTTACATCTACTTAGTGAGATGCTATGACAATTGCTATCCATTTTCAGGTTGTCTTTTTTCTTTCCTCTCATATGTCCTTACTCTATCCTACCATATAGCAAACCATCTACCCTGTGCAGAGATTCCATTCAAAGGACAAGTTTCTATCTTGCAGATCTAACAAGGGATTGTCAGTTAATGTGCGACAAAACCCAGCATCTTTTAAACTACTAAAAAGGCTGGATAAAGAAACAAATGGGAAGTGGGTTGTGAAGGGAAACCCACTGCACGAATCCGCAAAGCAGCCACATGGGCTGCCTGTGGAGATCAGTCCCTGGGCTCTGAAGTGCCTGAGAGACAGAAATCCTTCCCCTGGGGTAGACCAAGATGGGATTTTTGGAAGAAGCCAGGCCAGTTACCACATTTTGATCAGAACTCAGAGTACTGGACTGTTGCTGTGCGTGGTTCCTTTGCGATGGTATGGCACGCAGCAGCAACAACGCGGTGGTGGTAAAGGAGGCAAGAAGGTTCTCTTGCATGGAGACTGCAGCAGGTCTTTATTCCATGCTAACTCCCCAAGACCTAGGACCAGCACATGTGCCAGCCCCCATAGGCAGGGGGCTGGAACATGGCCTGGAGCCCAGAGAGAGAGAAGCTGGTGGCTGGCTGAACCCCAAGGCAGAGAGACCCGGCTGATGTGATTCAGAGTCCCTTATCCCAGGCAGAGGGGGCGGAGAGAGCACATGGCAGGGCATAGGGGCGGTACAAGGGCGGTGTTAGGATAACAGGGGAACCTGAAGGAGTGGTTTGGACTGGAGATGGGGGAAGGGGAAGCCACAAGGAAAGGGCAGGCAGGGATATGGAATAGGGGTGCACCACACTGAACATTTCATTCCTTTTGTCTCTTAAAAACAAACGCACCAGCCGTGGCCCCAGGTCTGCCCTGCTCTGCCCATGGCATTACCTGTCTGAGAGCTGCCCCGAGATGAAGGAGCCGATGAGAACCCCCACGAAGAAGAGGGAGGTGGTCAGTGGGGCTTTCCAGTCGTCCTCACACACCAGGTTCCACTGCAAGAGAAAGGCCTATGCTCAGATACAGCCCCAGTGCTATGCTGAGCCTCATCCAGCACAGGGGCTGCTGGTTGGAGACATACGCATTTCCATGCAATGGAATTCTCTTTCCCCATATCCACACTTCCACCCATCACTGGCACTGTTTTCTTGGTCAAGGTCACTGTTGAAACATCCTGCTTAAAGTACAGGAAAAAGAAGGGAAAGTGATTGCCTCCCCAGGCAACTCCACGAGGCCAAAACACCAGCAGCTGTCTGACACAGCCCCATTGCCTCTGAAGGAGATGAGCAGCCAGCAACGCCAAACCTGATGGGAGCCCGTGTGTGCAGCTCAGGGACTGCACTGGACCTGTTTCCAGCACAATCCTCCCATCACATACCCACCAGACCCCTGGACCTGGCTCCCCATGGTCCAAGATGCTCCCACCAGTGAAACAGAGCAATGGAGAAGGGTAAAGAACCATCCCAGCTAAGGACAGCTTCCAGTTTACCTCTGCCAGCACAAAACCTGCTGCATCTCTATAAATTCTGTGGCTGACAAAACATATATAAGAAGATGCACAAAATGAAATCTCGTTTCTTGCACTCCTGTATTACCACATTCTGTTCCACCCCACAACCTGCACTACTGACTTGCCACCCATCACTCACAGCCTCACGACTGCAGCTGGCTGGGGCTGCAGACTTAGGACAGGAGCCAGTGTGGAAACTTCCACCTAAAACTACTCATAACCTCAGACAAGGTTTAAAAAAAAATAAAAATGGCATCATGAGCCTCTGTCCACTGAAGTTACAGCTGAGCATGTCTCTGCCAAGGCTTGCTCCCTTCCTGGTGACTAATCTCCTGGTTAAGGCATGCCTGCCAGGAGCACTTAGGGAGAGGCTTCAAACATGTCACTCTCAGATCAGATAATTCTACCACAATGGTAAGCTAATTAGATTACAGATCAAAGTATGGCATAATTTTAATAATTAGCCATGCTATCAGAGGGTGGGGCCATCGCTTGCACCAGTGGTCACCCTCCGCTTGGAGAATGGAAGGGCCAAGCACAGGCAAAGGCTTGGTGATGGAGCAGAAACCTGCCCTCAGAGCTGCTCAGGCTCCTCACTCAGCTGCAGGCAACAAGGAGCAACTCTTGTTGTTACAGAGACACCCAGGTGCTGTCTGATGGCACCACAAGTCCTGCCAAAAACAAACCACCAGGCTGAGCTTCACTGCTGCTGCAGAACAGGCAGGCAAACCCCAAAACAAAGGGGAAGGTGGTGTGGTTTGATGCAATTTGCTTTGGACTATACTTTAGGAAAGAGACGGAATCAATGACTATTTTCAGGCAGAACAGAAGTATGCTGCCAGCAGAGGGGAGTCAAGTACTTCTGCCCTTTGCCCAGCCTGCAAAGTAACACCAGCTACACGACAAAAAAAGAAGTTGAGGTTAAAAACGCAGCCCATGCCTCTTCCTGAGGAACACACATGTCTTCAATGCAGGAACAAGGAGACTTGTGGACTAAAACATGCCTCTTAAATCTGATCAAGAACAAAAAGAATCCTATGACAGCATTTTCTGTGAGGTATTTTTTTTTTGTCCCTTCTGGGAAGGGAGAGGTGATGAAGTATGGGCCCATCTGGGCACACACCTGTGCTTATCTGCACTGTGTTTGAGAAGCTGAAGGTTAGCATGTGGGTCAGTGGGGCTCTGGTACGTTCAAGGATGCTAGTTGTGAAAAACAGATGCAGGGATCTGCTTCACCTGTTAAAGAAAACAGATTGCTGTAAAGAAGGTTGTTGGAAGTCAAGTCCAGTATTTAAAACAAAGCAAAATTCAGCTATGAAAAACATGGCATTAAAAGTACACTGCAGAGGTCTTTCACCACGTCCTGCTGCACCTCCCTTTCCCCACTTGGGAAAGCTGTTGACTAACAGTGTGGCAGAATTTGCAGCTGATACAAACTATTGTTAATTATCTGGGTGCTGAGCACTCTGGTCTGGGGCCACCAGCACGGCGCCTGCTCCTGGACCTTCAGACTTGAGTTGCTCGAGGTTAAGGATCAGTGTTTTCAAAATGTCTCCATGGTGCCAAAGGCACTTTGGCTGTAAAATAAACCCAGCTAAATAATAACTTGCCAATGAAACTGCATTGCCTCCTTGGTGCCAAATGCCTCCTATCCAGGTGTTCACTCCACCTTTTCCCATGACATATTGCACACCCAGAAAAAATTCACTGTACAGGGTCAAGTCTTTAAGATTTGGGGGATGTGGTAAACAGCACACAGCAGCTGGCTGTCCAAAGAGGGGTTACTGTCTACAGGAACTCACTGCATTTGACCAGAAAACACACAAACACATCAAATCCATCTGACTTTAAGTATACCTGAAGCTGCTGAGTGAACAATCCACCTACTTTAGCTCCAATACCACATGGTACCTGAGCAATAGAGCCCTACTCTACGGGTACACCTCATCTCCCAAATTCCAACCTCCCATCCCCACAGGCACTCACTCTGACTGAGGCTCATGCCATGGCACTGCAGAATGATCAAGCACGTATCAACATGGTAAGGTTTCACTAGAGCTTCAGCGTATAAGGAAAAGTGAAATGTAGCTTATTTGACCCCTTCCTCAGAGGCTGCATCCATCATAGACAGCACCAAGCACACCATGGATATAGGAGCTACAGCCCAGCCACAGCTTAACTGCCTACAGCTACAACTTCCAAACTGTCTCTTACTGGGCAAATTATACATTAACCAGAAAAGTAATTCTGTAATGTCCCTGGCGAAGCAGACTGGGGAGCAAAGTTCATGTAAGATTCCAAGCAAGGCCTCTGAATGCTAGGAATAGGAGCTGCTCCAGAACACTGTGATTAAATCACTTTTATGCCCATCAAATCCCTACAACCCTTACTGACAAGCTCCCAGCTACTGGAAGAGCCAATTGTGCTGGGTGCTGATGGTAGGAACAGTATAGGTGGACAAGCTTTCTGAAAAACTGAAATTGCTGGAGAAGGTGCTCTGACTGCCCAAAGTGTGCCCCTGCCAATCAGAAATTGCTAATTAACATCCTGAGTACAACCCATTCACATCAGAGGAGAAAACACTAGTGGAGCCTTGTGTAAATGGGTGGGTCTGCAAACCAGGGAAAATATGAACTTGTTTCCAAGAGTAAAGCTGACGATGAATAACTCAAGAAGTGTTAATTATTCACAGATGGCCCCATCCTGCTCCCTAGGAACCAGGGCCAGCAATGAGACCAGCTCTGCTCGGTGCACAAGTGACAAGCACAGGCACATCCATGCCCGAGCACAGGACGGGCTTCCAGGGCTGGGCAGGGTTGCTCGCCACTGATGGAAAAAGCCATAACAGAACAGAAAAGACCTTCAAATGCCTTCAAACCTCAGCAGTTCCTGTCCAGTCTCTTGCCTCTGCCAGTCCCAAAAGCTTCTGGTTTTTGCCTTCACTAACATCAGTGCCAGGGCTGGGACAGGACTGAGCAGGGTGACACAGGTGACAGACCAGTAGCCCCAGCAGAGCCTCTGGCACTCACTCTGCCCTTTGCAGAGGCCTCGAAGTGGTGTCTGGGGTACATGCCGTGCCCTAGTGGTGGAGAGCAGCTCTGTGTGTCCCCAGGGAGCGGTGCTGGGTGACAACCTGGCTCAAGGGAACTAACCAGATCCTAATGCCTGCTCTAAGGGCAAAACTGGTGCTTGTCCTTGAGCCTCTAATTCTTGTTTGATCTGAGCATCATTATCTGGACATAAAAGAGAAGTAGATTAAGTTCCAGAAAAGAATACCAATGTAATAGACCCCAGGAGCCTGCCAAGAGGAAAAGGAAACCCCGCAGCCCCTTCATCTCAGCCAAGGGATCACTCTTGACCCCACAATGATTCACATTTCCACTTGCTCACCATTACACTCAGAGCCCCTTTCTTATATCATCCTGGCCTGATGATCACCTGTGGACACATTCACTTTTCCCCATTATCTTCATTTTAAGAGCATGCTAATGACTCAGTCTGGGATTCTCTGTTCCCAGAGTTTAGTGTGTCCTCACAGACCAAGTAACACAGGTGCTGAGCTGGCATCTCCCACTTCCCTTCAAGCAGCAATAACAACAGGATTTAATGCAACTGAACGAATCAAAGGCAGTCTCCAGCGCTTAATCCTGTACCATCAACTTCGGCTCTTCAATTGAGTTCTTGAACTGAAGCTGTTTCTTCACTGAGCTCTTCTGATGGCATGTCCTGGCTTGTCTTTCCTAATACAGAGAAAAATGTTGGGTACAAAAATAAGCATCTCAAATTTATCTAAACTGCCTCTTTCCAGCATTTCATCAGCGCCTGTTTTCCTTGTTTTGAAACCAAATTCTGCATTTTTTCCAAATGTCCATGACAATTTTGAAACAAAACAAGTATCCTTCTTTTCCATCTGGCATACAGATGGGAACCTGGCACTTGGTATCCATCTCTGAATGTGCTATTGCCTCTCTGGCATGCCTCAGGCCCCGTGGCAAACCCAACTGCTGCATCCCATCTGAATCCTGCTCAGAATGCTCTGTTTAGCATCTGCCAACATAAATTATTTACTGTTCATTAAGAAGAATCACATTTCTCCTCCTTTTGCTTCATTTACTGCCTCTCCCAGAGCAAGCACTGACTCCAAAACAGAGATTACAAGTTCATAGACACCCCGGGATAAACTGACCTCCCTCTGGCAATAAGAGTGGCATTGTCTGTGCCAGTGGTGGCCACCAGGCATCCACCACACAGCCGTGCCAGCCCGTGGGTTACAGCTGGACAAGTGGGCAGCACAGGCTGCTGCTTCAGTTTGCCCATGGCCAAGAGCAGGGCAAGCTTCCCATGCACCCCCACTTTGATTTGATATTGTGAGGGATCTCCAGCAACTGAGTACGACTGCCAGCACAAATGGCAAGTGTCACATGTGCCAGTGACTTTCCTTTGAGCAGGTGACAGGAGGCTGACATCCCCTGCCCACATCCTCCTGCCTGCCTGGCCTGTGGCTGAGCCCATGTCTGCACACCCCTAGCACAGACCCTCCTCCTGTGTCCTCAGGGCACAGACCCCTTGCCTCATCAGAACCTTTCCTGGTTGTGCCATCCTTCGATGTTTTTTTTGGTGGCAGATGTTGCTGCTGAGTCACAGAGACTCGTGAGGAGGGTTCCACACCCATTCCCTGTCATGAACCCCGAGGGCGAGCCATCAGTGCATGAGGAGGGCGGCCCTTGGCTACCTGGGGCACGCTCGGCTGAAGGACCGCAGAGCCTGCCAGCTACCATTGCCTGGCATGAGGGTGAGCCCGTTATTCCCTGAAACCCCTTACACAACACAGAACAGCAGCAGCACTCCTACAGCTTCAGAGGAATAATTTTCCTTCTCTAGCGGAGCTCCACACTTCGTGCCAGCACTACAGAACAGCACGTCCCTGCCACCACACCATGGCACGGCCAGAAGACCAAACAAGTGCTTACATGACCCGGCACCGCTGATGTTCCCACACGACGCTCTGCACAAATGATGCCACTGCAGAGCCTTAAAAAGCGACCTGACAGCCTGGCTGCAGCCAGGTCAGGTTCCCGCAGGAGTGACCACGGCACCTATTTCGCACCAATCCCAGCGCTGACGGCCACGGAAGCCGCTGGCATTCCAGGATGCGGGGCCAGCGAGGGTCCACTCTGCTCCAGCCCCAGCCAGGCTGGGTCTGTGTTTACCTGAACGTGTCCATGTCGCCGTTCAAGGCTGCACTGAGAACGAGCAATTCCATCCCATAGAAAATTTACCGGGATGGTCAGCGTGTGGCAGGAGGAAATTACCGGGCTTCTATTTTCAGCCTCTGTCTCCCCCTCCACACAAACCTGTCTCCGAGTAAAACAAGCTGGAAAACACAGTTGGGATGGCGAGGGCGGGCAGCTCCTTCGGCAACCTTTACCCCTCGCATTCCTCCCGCTCCTCGCAGCATCGTGCCCACCCCGACACCTTCCCACAAGCACTTCACCCGCTGGTTCCTGCTCTCTGTTCGCCCTCCCGCAGGCAGAATGACAGGCCCCGGCCCGGCCCGGGGTAGGGGTGTCTCCGCGGCCGCGCACCTCGGTGACGATGGTGGAGCGATAGACATCGCGGCTGTACTCCCAGCCGTCCAGGCACGGCTCCTGCTCCAGCGCCTCCAGCTCTACGTCGGAGCCGGGTCGCAGCCCCAGCGCCGAGAAGTTGGCGAGCGCGGCCAGGCGGTAGCGGCGGCAGCGGCTCGGCGCCTCCTGCCCGCCCCGCAGCTCCAGCGGGATGCTGGCGTTGCGCCACTCGCCGCTCAGGTTGGCCCCGCGAGGCACGACGCACCGGTGCTCGGGGGTGCCGGCCAGGAACACAACCGACATCCCGTTGAAGCCATTGGGAATGATGCTGGCGCTGAGCAGAAAAAAGACAAGGCGCTGGAAACGTCCCCACTCGCCCAGGAAGGCGGTGGCAGCATCGTAGTTGCACATGACGAGCGCGAACTCCGCGGGTCTCCCGCGGGCTCTGCGCGCTCCGCGGAGGCGGTGCGGGCAGCTCCGCCCCCGCCTGGCCCAGCCCCCGCGGGGCGGTGCGTCCTGGCTCGGCGGTCCCGGCCGGAGGGGACTGAGGGGGCTGTGACAGCCCCGGACTCTGCCGACCCCGCCTCCCGCGGCATCCCCGGAGCCTTTCCCCGGGCACCGCCGCCGCCTCCGGAGCTTTCCATAGGAGGCGTGTCCCGTTTTTTTCCATTTATTTCTCTGGGCAGCCGCAGCCGGAGCCGACCGGGCGGTGCCGGTACCGGCAGGGCGGGACCGGGCGGCTGCCTCGGCAGCAGCTGCCGGTGCGAGATCAGCGCCCGGTGCTGATGTCGCCCGGGGTGATAGCTCCGCCGCCCCCAGCCTTCCCCGAGCCCCGAATCCCTCCCTTCGGGGACCCAAAACAGGCTATCCCCTGTATTGCTGCTGCAAGATGGAGGCACAGCATCGTACCATCCCCGCGGGAGCGGGGCACAGCCGGGCATCACGAGAACAGTTAATGGACTGGGAACTGGAACAGCGAGCCATCAGCTGGGAGCTGGCGGGGCTGCCGGGACCGGAGGGGTCTCTCTCCCCGGATCATCCCACGAAACGTAGAGACGGCAATAATGTGAGCCCTCCTGCACACTGGCACAGAGGAAAACAAGGATCACACACAGCTTTAGGAATCAAACGCTCTCACAGCCCCTGAAATCCTGTCCCTAATGCAGCCCCGTGCTTTTTCCCAGCAATGTTTACTCTCGGCAACAGTCAAGGTCAGCAATGTCTGCTCAAGGAGCCTGTAGCAGCTCTGGCCTCGGGAAAGGAGCTTTTTATATTCTCATCTCCTATCCATTTACTATTCCTGCTCTACACATGACTCTGGCTTTGCCTGCAGTCGGATACGTGGATAGCTGTCAAAGCCATTTCAGAAATCTGAACAACGCTGTCATCTTCTGAAGTAACTCAGGACGCTCAGAAACCCGGTGGTGTCTAAAACAAGCACAGTGCTTGCCCTGCTCGGACAATACGGCTCCCTGGAGGTGTGAGCCGGGCACCTGTGTCGGGCTGTGCCCAGACGAGGATTCCCGTGCCGGCCATGGGCGAGGGCAGGCTGGAAAGCATTGCGCCAGCAGAGATCACAGAGGGCGATGTGGGAGTGTGGGAAGGAAGCACGGAGTGGGAGCAATGGCTCGGCGGTGCTTGGGGAGGAGAAGCAGATGGCAACATTTATCAGGCCAGGCAGCAATCTGCTGCTGCTTCGGATGTGGGATGAAGAACCCATGTCATGGGAAGATTCAGGTATCTCCTGTTTGGAGAGGACATCCTCATGCCGGGCCTGGGCTACTGAACAGTCTAAGCTGTCCCCAGAGATAAGAGCAGGGTGGGGGCCTGTTGGGACAGATCAGGGGTTCCCAGGCAGCAGCAGGCAGCAGCAGGCAGCAGCCCTCCACCTGCCCTGCCCTGAGGCTGTGCAAGAACCATAGTAAAGAAATTAAATGCATGCCTGGTCCCATGGGGAGCTTAGGGATGTGGGGTGTATTGTCTTAAGCATTAATGTTAATGCAATCTTAGTAATTATTCAGTCAACAGTAATTTATTACAGAGGACTAATTTGCAGTGCTCTGAAATAACTGTGGTTAGGCTGCAAATTTAGCATATCAAAAGTAAGTGGTAGGCATAGACTCAGTATGTGGTAGATGATGTGCTTAGGTTTATCTGGTTTGCAGATGCATCCTTAACATATTAAAATTTCATGTCTGAAACTGACATGAAATTTTAATGTTAAGTGTCTGACATGAAAAAACCATAGGGTTTTCTCTTATATTGTGAACCTGCATAAATTAGCAGTTATAGAAATCCCTCGTGTTCTAGCCAGCTGTACTAGTTCGAAAGCAAACCAGTGAGAGACTCGAAATCAGAACTACAATTTAATAGGAAAATTAAAAATAAATGCAGTAGTACAGAAACACTGTCAGAGTCAGAGTACAACCTGACACCCTGTTGGTCAGGGCAGTGGTAGCAGTCCAATTAAATGGTGGCTGCAGTCCTCCTGAAGTGATACATGTGGTTCTGTTGAAGCGGTGATCCTGTAGAAGGGTCTGGTCTTCCTCTGAAGGTCCAGTGGTGGTTAGGTAGCTCTTGTCCTCTGGGATTCCAGTAGGTAAGGGCTGAGTGTGGCATTCCAAACCTCAGATTATATCCAGGTAGGAATGCTTGGTTCCTCCCCCTGGGCAGAGCATCTCACAATGGGATGATATAATTTTATGGGTCATGCAGTGAGGCTTGATGGCCCATTAACAGAAAAAATATCTCTCCGGAGGGAGTTATCAGGGGTGTGTCATGGAAAAGAGATAAAGAACACTGCCCCACCTGGTTTTAACAGATGGTGATAGAATACTTACTTCTGGTTACATCTTACATTGTAACCTAAGACACCAGCTCTGCCACAGCACCACAAGCTCCCGCTTCAATCACCATAGCCCAGAGTTTTTGCTGGGTGCTCCCCAGCTTGCAAACCCCACTTGTGATCCAGCATCAGGGATGCTTTAACCCAAGCATGGAGATTATGAAAACCACATGGAAACAGTGGCCAGTGAACGGCTTGGACAGTTGTGGAGCAAATTCACTGTAAGAGAAGGACCACTCCTCGTTCTTCCAACTGACTCTTCTGAAAGAGGTTAGAGCATGTGTCCAGAGAACAGCAACGGAGCTGGGGAAGGAGCTGGAACATAATTCTGATGAGAAGCAGCTGAGGGAGCAGGAGGTGCTCTGGAGTATGGGAGGCTCAGTGGGGATCTTCTTGCTCTCTACAACTCCCTGAAAAGAGGAGGAAGTGAGGTGGGGGTTGGTCTCTTCTCCCATGGAACAAGAAATAGGATGAGAGGAAATGGCCTTATGTTGCACCAGGGGAGGTTTAGGTTGGATAATTTACAAACAAATTAGGGAAAATTTGTTCATGACACTGGCGTGGGCAGTGGCGGAGTCACCATCCCTGGAGGGATTTAACACACATGAAGATATGGGACTTGGTGACGTGGTTTAGTGGTGGGCTTGGTAGTGCTGGAGGCTTTTTTCACCAAAACAATTCTATGATTTTACCACAGCTTTATAAAACACACTTTCAGCTATTAGATGAAGAGCAATGTGTGGGAAATGAGGTCAGGGAGACTCCTGTAAACTGAAATCAGATGCCAAGGAGCTGGCAGAGCAAAGGAGTACTTCATTATAGGGGGAGATGGAACAAATCTTCGAATGGCTGAGACACCACCTCTGGTGCCGGCACTTGGTTCTTGTGGAAGCAGGAAGCTGCACCAATGGCTGCTAGATGCCACAAGCTGCCGCCAGCTGTGGAGCAGCCCAGTGCAGTCACATTACCCTCATCCAGTGTGACACTGTGCCACTGCTGGCATCAGAGCTCCTGCTCTGCTCCACAGTGGGGTGGTACTGTTCACAGCAGCTCTGCTTTTTCTGCTAGGGCAAAGCTCCTTTGAAGGGATCCTCTGCTGTGGTGGGACAGCTTTGCCACCCTCCCAGTAGCCATCTTGAGAGCTGGGAGTTTTGTGGATAGCACTTGGATCATGTGGAAACTTGCTTATCAACAGGGCAAAGCAAGACTCATTTTGTATGTGTCCTCCGAGGGGCTTTGTGCCACATGCCGGAGCTCCCATGCCACCCTGCTGGAGTGTGGTACAGCCCTGCTCTGCCCAAAGCCCTGGCCTTGCCCTCCTGCCTGCCTGCTGCCTGCCCTGGAGTTGGTGATCACATCCATCTGGTCACAGCCCACTGGACCAATAGCATCTGGGAAAAAGTTATCTTTGGCAGCCTTTAAAAAGGCTCTTGACTCATGTCAGTGTTTCTGCTCTCTCAGCAATATAGTGCAAGTACCCCTGGAGCAGTACTGTGCCAAGAGTTGCCTGATGTTCACTTGAATCCAACTTGTGGGACTTGGAGCTCTTAGGAGCATTATGGTCATCACTTTCCAGTTCCTGGTAGGGGTGAATGAACTTTCTCTTCCTAAGCAGAGCCCAGCAGACAAGTATTTGGTATGAATGATTTTTCATCTTATTTGTGGTAGGAATCCTGTAAAAGAGATGGAGGAAGGATGCCTGTCTTTAGCAAGTGTGTTAGGATTTGGGATAAACCCTCTACTCAAGTGCAGTCAGCTTTCCCAGGGCTATCCACCACTCATGAAGGACTTTAGTATTTTCCCTAGTGCAAGGTCGCTCCAGCCAGGGAAGAGACATTGCTTTGGCCCTGGCGGGAACCAGCACACACTTCCTCTGCAGCAGGAGCATGTGCATCGAGGCAAACATGTCCTGCTTCCCTGGCCCCCAGCCTTGGGTCAGAGCTCAGTGACGTGGGTCAGGGCTGGAATCGCCAGAGGTCTTGCCAGAGAAAAGACGAGATGCTCAAGCTCATCACTACGTTGTAAAACGACCTCTCCCGGAGCGATCATTGCCAGAGGTTTCCCGAAGCGCTGCCCTCTGGGTGGATTTGCATGTTCCCGCTCGGGAACCTCCCTACCACGCCGGACTCCTCACAGAGCTGGCTCTTGTCCCATCCTGCTCGAAGCCACTGGATATTTCAGTTTTCATCACTAGATGGAGCAGGAGACAGCACAGCGCCCGGATGGAGCTCCACCTTGCCCCATGGCCCTGCACCCAGACAGGTCCTGTGCCCCTCATTCACTCCCCACATCCTTCATAGACCCCTGCAGCCCATCTGCCCTTCATCTACCCCTACACATCCTTTATAGCCCCCTGCATCCCAGGCACACCCATTTACCACTATCTCCCCTACACATCCCATACATTCCTCTGCACATCAGACATCCAATGCTCTCCTTTACGTCCCCTGCACTCCCCCAGATGCTGTGAAAGCCCCTGGGATGTGCTGCTTGGGGAGTGGGATTCTCCATTCCAAGGACAGATTAGACACCTCTTGAGTGGGTCATGGTGGCTGGTGCTGCCTGGGGACAGGGGCAAAGAGTGGGTGGCCTCCCGAGAGCCCCTCCAGCCAGATCTTCCAGTGATGGTGTCCATGTCCCACTGGTGAGCCCAAGTCCTCCCAACCCATAGTCCCACAGTGCCAGCAGCTTCCATCTCCTCAGAGTCCATCAGTTTGGGGAGGACACACTCATCACTGGCCTCCTGGAACCCTTCAGGTTTGGGAGCAAAGAACTAAGGTGTTTCTTCAGAAAATAATTATTAATAAACCCAAAAGCCTGAACCAGGCTTGAGCAGTATCTTTGCAGAGTGAAGTGTGATCCTATGCACATCAACTGCCCTGAAAGCAGTACTGGCCCCAGCCTAGGCCCTCCCCACTGGGCTCCCTGCAAAAGGAACTGCTTTAGGACTACTTAAAAATTCAGAATATTTAAGTGTCCCAGTGGAGAAGCTGCTCCCGGGCTGGAAGAGCTCTGAGAGTGTTTGCTGGGGAAAAACAGAGGCAAAACAACTTGCAGGTAAGTCTCCTTAGAATCAGGAGCAGTTTTCTGGGTTTTACTGTATGTGTAGGGAAGATTTTTTTCCTCCCTAAAGTAATTAAAATAGCTTCTTTCACACATGGGAAAGGGAAGAGAGGGAACTTTTCCAAAGAGCCTCTTTCCCTCAATCTCTCTCCTATGGCACAGGACATTTACCTTCAGAGAAATGGACAAACTGAGACTTTTTGAGTCCCTGGGGCAGACAGGCAGTAACAAAAGCAAAGTTAAGCCACTCCAAACAAAAGCTGCAGCAGAACAGGGGTGTGGTGGTGGAAATAATGCCTGGCTAAGTAGAGAACTTTAATGATGATGCATGGAAAAAGTTAACAATTAAAACTTGAATCAGTCTGGCCCTAGTCCCACCTCATTCAGTTAATAAATGCCGCGCTTCATCACGGTGGAGCTTACACCTCTTTTTTTCTAAAGAAGAGAGGACACTCCCGGTGTTGGACTGCTCAGAGTAGCTGTGTGGGCAGCAGAGGGTCTGGGGGTCCCCAGTGCTGCCCAGGCTCTCTGTACCCCTCAGTCTCACAGTGAGGATCACCCCAAGAGGCTGAAGCCCCCCAGATTAATGCCCAGGGCAGAGAGACCAGGGATGGTGGTGGCTAAACCACAGAAACACATCCAACACATGTGCATCCAAGGGTGAACACAAAAACCACTAATTGGAGAGTCATAAGCATGTTAATTATTTGAATATGTGCACTAATTAGACATGGAGTTACACAGACCCACACTATGGAAACTTTTCCAGCCACATACAGATCCTCAGAGATTTGCAATGTTTTAGGCACATACAGACAACAATTTCCATATATAAACACTTGCCAAATAAAACCTTTTAGGTTAAATATTGGAGGCATATTACCTCATATCCCTTATGACTTTCCCATACACCAGTCATTTGAATCCCAATCAACTATTAAAACCAGACCCATCGAGATTGAGCTACAGAAGCAAACATCCCTCTGACACAGCTGCTAACCCCAGCCTGCCCTTGCCTCCCAATCCCCCACACTCCAACCACCCAGTGGGCTTCTGTACTCCAAGGGTCAGCAATAACCTCTCCTTGGGAAGAAGGCCCAGATCACTCCAGCAGTGACAGCAGTAACACCCCCAGCACTGCAGAGCTGTGGGAGAAGGTTCCCTTGGAGTGTCACCGTGGCTGGTCAAACATCACCAAAACCACTGATTCATCGGCCTTGGGCAGGGGCAGATGCAGCAAAGCTCTGGACCATCACAGGATGAGCTGGGTCACACTGGTGGAGAGGAGCCAGGCACCAGTGGGGGAAATCACATAACAGGAAGAGACACAGTGGCCTTTCCCATCTCCACACTTGATAGGAGGTAGGATCCCAGGAAGGTCTCAAGTTAAAGAAAACCCATACCAACTCCCCCTGAAACACAGGCCAAACCTCAAACAAGCTCTCAATGAAATGTGAAAAGCAATTCACATGGAGACGCAATTCATATCTCCAAGATGCTTTTTGAAGTTTATCCAGTGTCCTTCGCACCTGGATGCCACTCCAGGCAAAGGCCAAGTGATGTGAGACAAAACCCGTAATACAATTTTATTTTTTGTTTCATACAAACAGCACCCTCCCCATATATTACAGAGTTTAACAGCATTATCTGGTGACAGAGAAGGTGTCTGTGGCTGCTCCTGCAAGCCTCACAACAGGAATGGGGTGGCCTGAAGCCAGGAAACCATGTGCCCTGGGATGGGCCTGTGTGAGGCAGCACCAAGCTCTGCAGGGGGATCAAGTGAATTGATTACTCCTGAGAAAGGGTATCATGAGAGGCCATGTGGAAATACTGATTTGAGGGAACTTGGGATCAAATTAAAAGAGCAGCTCCATGCCCAGCACTCCCAGTGCTGTACTGGTGTGGCAGCCAAGCAAGACCACTAAGGGTGCCCTGGCTCAGCTGAGTGTTTAAAATGAGGGCAATGAACCAACTTACGAACTTCGTGGTGTTCTTTGTATCAGGGCTGCAGACTCCTGGCATCCTGCAGGACATGGCCACCATGCAGGTGGAGTCAAATGGGGACAAGAGCCCCAGGGAGTGATAAACAGCACCACTGGCTGTTTGGTCTGCCTGGAAAATGGGGAAAGGCACCCTGTGCTATTCATGTTGAGTTTTCCATCATGCAGCCGAGCTGTATTCAATCCTGGATTTGGGTGAAGCCTGAACTCTCAAGCTATAGGCACCAGAGCTCGAACTAGCAATGTGTAAAGATAATAGAGGAATTCAGAATAAATCTCTCTGACAAGGACAACCTAAGGAGCTCCAAGCACAGCCCTGCAAACCAGGGCAGTAATGCTTCCCACCTGATCACCATTAGTCTCCTCATTTACACCTGTCCCCAAGATTCCCCTTCAGAGGGTCCAACTGACCAAGCAAGGCCATGGAAAAAAAAGAAAAACATGGTTCAGCCAGCACTGTGATAAAAATTTCCATGTTTCTTGTACTTCAATAATTTAAAAATCCTGATGGCAGAAGGAGGGGGAGGTGGATGTCCTGCTGCTAGCAGGAATGCACACAGCCAGCCTCCCTGTGGTACCCAGCTGGAGGGAGCCTGGGGCTGCTGGGAGGCTGTGGGGCATGGGGCAGGAGCTGCTGCATCTCTGTAAGGGACTGCATGAAGAGGTCTAGATGGAGACCAGTAACACACTAAAATCCCTTCTGGGGTGCAGAACCTGTAGGAAGAAATTACCTGCTCAGCCTCAACTAGGATCATGCTCCCAACCCTCCTCCAGTCCCCAATCTTCCCTCTTATGGAGAGCCAAGAGGGAAAGGGGTGCTTTGCCCATCACCCCATTTCTTATTTTCCTTTTCCATGGAAGGAAAGCAAGCACAAGCATTTCTTTTTCTCCCCCACATCCTTCCTCTCTCAAAGTGAGGAGAAAGAGGAGTGAGGCTGTTGCAAAGCAGAAGTAACATCGTGGTACCAAAGACACAGCTCCCATCACCTGGCACAGCAGTACCCAGCAGCTGAGCAACTCAACTCTCACTCTCCTTCCTTGAAGTACTAACATGAAGAAAACCACATTTCTCTAACAAAGCAACATTTCAAGATCCACAAAATCTTTTCCCTGTCAAATAAAGTGGATGATGGACCTGGCTGAAAGCACAGCCTTGGGAGATGGGTATAAATCCAATCCTGATGCCCTGGGACTTGGGGCTCACTCAAGCTCCAGTTATTCCCTAAGTGCCTGGAGGGATTTTATCACCCCCTCCCTGCTGGGAGGCAGACCCAAATAGCAGCAGTCTGAGGATCTAGAAGTAAAGGACTGCAAAATTATAGCAAAATCTGGGGAATAGTCACAATGGCCAAAGCAAAGGCATCTGTAGGCAGAAGTGTAGGAGGTGGGAATAATCAAAGAGTGCTCTCCAGGCTACTGCAGTGTCCTTTCAAGGTGTGCTTGAGTGATTAAGATGACAGAAAAATTGAATTAGGAGTAGAAGGAGGAAGAAAAAAGCCTCATCACATGCTCAGTGTTGAGATCTCTTGGGGAACTCAAATCAGTCTGTGTCAGCCTCAAACCGCACTACCCTGGTCCAGGGAGTTTCACTATAATTACTGCTTTAAGAGACCACCCTTTCTTGGCACATCTGCTGGGATGCAGCTGAGTGAGGCACCCAGTGGTATTGTCCTGACTCTCAGGGATTGGTTTTTAATCACTGGGGCAGCCACAGGACAGAAGATTAGCATCAGGACGTAAGAGACAGCTTCTTTTGTTAAAGTGCCTTATTTTCTTTGAGCTTTTAAAGCATCTTCTAAAACATCTTCAGTAGAAGGAGGGCACCAAAAAAAAGGAAAAAAAGGAATACAAGTTTTATATGAAACAGAGTAGAGAATTAATCAATATTTACACAGATCTTGGATAAGATTATAGCACAGACTAATAACCCAACACAGTAAAAAGGAGAGTGTCAAAAAGAAGGGAAAAACCTGTTTGAATGCTTTCAACACCATTCCCCGGAGATCCCAAGTGTAAATGGTTTTATCTACAAAAAGGCATTTTAACTTGGGCTTTGGTAATCGGGGTTGATTACAGGGGTTGATTACAGCCCCGCTGCTCACAGCCGGCGGGAAGACGTGGGTGGGCACATGGCCACCCAACCTCTCCAGAGCACAGCCCAGGCTTAGACGAGTTCAACTTTAGCGTTTGGATAAACAGCCACCACGTCATATCCCTCAGGGGGCTTAACCCTCTCCTTGGCATGCGTCTCGCAGTACAGCTGCTCCTCAATGAAGAAATACCCTCTCTGCTTCAGGTTGAGGCCACAGTCATCGCACATGAAGCACTCGGGGTGGTAGAGTTTGTCCCGAGCCTTGACGATGGTGCCCCTGGGAGAGATGGGGAAAACTCAAGTGAGGCAGAGAAACAACGAGCACAAACAGCTTTTCCTGCTGCCTCAAGTAAAACAGAGTAGGTGGAGGAAAGCAGCATGCAGGGACATGTACGGGTGTTATCAGTGGTTCCCATCCCAACCTCTCAGCCCACCCAAAGCTGCCACCTCACTCCAGGTGTGGCTTCACTATGCTTCTGCAGGAAGGGATGCTCCATACCCAGCAGCATCGCTCCACAGTTTGATGCAAAGCAGAGCCTTAAATATCTACGCTCAGCCTGGATCTGAAAATCAGGAGCCAGCATCCTGCAAGGACTGGGGCTGTGAACTCACAGGCACTAATGACTTGGGGAGCAGAAACCCTCAACTCACAGCACCAGCAAGAACACGGTTACAGTCGTTTGCACAGCTCACACTCAGCCAGCAAATCTGGCTTGAGCAAGATGTAAATTACAGCAAAACATAAGTTACAACAGTTCATAAATTACAACAGAACAAAACAGAAAACACCTATACTTTCTGAAATAAGCATCCATCTGTCAGAGTAACTCTTCAACAAACAAACTAAACTAACCCACAGCTCTCTTCTCAACACTCAAGGTATTTCTATCCCCAGCCCTTGTAAGGCAGCGAAGGAGTGCCGGTGCTGTGGCGCTATTCATAGTCCCTGGGCAACTACTATGATAAGAAGGGCACAAACTATCCCATAAATCATGCCTTGCGAGATTCCCTTAAAAGGGACAATCCAAACTGTATTGCTCAGGTTTAGATATGGTTAGAAAAAACCAGAAAGGGATTCAAGGTATTCTCCTATAAATTCTAACCCATGTGCCTGGCAGGACCCAACCCAGCCATGTTCCTGTGTTGCCGTCCCCACTTCACAGGGGGCTTTGGTGAGGCAAAACACTTACACAATTCCGTTCCCACAGCGGGTGCACTCGGGAAGCATCTGCAGCCCGGACATGGGACCACCAAGCTTTGGCACTGGGGGCTTGATGTTTCGGGGGTTGCTCAGTTTGTCGAGTTTTTCACCTGCCAAAAATTACAAAGACACAGATGGAAAACCTGGCCTCTCAGGGCTGCTTTTTTTCTCTTCTTCCTTTTTTTTTTTTCTTTTCTTTTCCCTTAAGGAGTCAAATGAGTCTCCACCTGTCGTAACAGGATCTGCAGCTTCCTTGGAAGTTCCAGGACAGCACCAGCTCAATAGACATGGACCTTGTCAAAATACAAAGCAGCTGTGATCTAGAGATGTAGTTAATTTGCCTGTAATACTACTTACTGAGTTAAGAATAATAAATAGTGAACAGCTCAGAAAAGCTAAAAAAAAAAAAAAAAAAGGTTCCATCACACCAACATTTCAGGTACACTTGGTAGATCCACCATCTGTCAAGGAGATGGAGATGGAAGCCTTTCAGAGAATGAGGCAAGCTGAACCAAACAATAATAGAATCACGTGTACTTTTCTTCCTAGAGCATGCATTTAAGCTCAAATAATCTAAACCAAAATATTGTGATAGAAGATAAGGTCTTCTGAGACTCCAGGCCTCCATGGAGAGACCCCTGCTCCCCTGTCCAGTGTGTCTCAGAAGTGCTTATTGTCCTGGGCCCAGACAGGAAGGGGGGTGCACACCTGACTCATCCCCTGGGGTGCACAGGCACCTTCACACCACAGCCCCCCTCTCCAGCCATGGCTCTGACACAGGGGCCAACACTGCTAGCAGTTCCAGCCAAGTGGGTAAAACCAAAAGGACCAACTTCCCACCAGACCCCACTTCCCCAAAAGACAATACAGTGTTTGGCAATGCCAAGAGCTTTGATACATGCAAGAGTGCCTGCCCAAGAGCAGAGCAGGGCTACTCCACCCCAGGAGTTCCCCCAGTGCTCAGCTGGCTCCAGCCAAGCCCCTTGTTGAATCCTTCTGCCACCTTGCTGGGAATAAACCGAAACTGCTCGAGCTGTTGGCTTCCCCCTGTGTGAGACACAGCATGCTTGGACTAGACACACTCATCTACCAACATTTAACAGTTAAGCTGTCACTGCCTCTCATGCAGAGTGCTTGAATAAGCTGCTTAAAAAAAGAAAGAAGGGGGGTAAAAAGGGATTTTACAGCAAAATGAACCCTGCAGAGAAGGCTGCTTCCCATCTTCCTGAACTGTGGATCATTTCCTTCTATTTACCAGCCCAGTCTCACGGTGATTTATGGTCTTCAGCAGGGCAGCAAAATGCTGTAACTCCACAACCTCAACCATGCCATCTCTGTTATGGTTGGAGTGTTTGTCCTTCCTGGGTCATGGGTGCCTATGAAGGTGGGCACTGCCATTCCTCCAGCCTCCACTTCAGCACAAAGCATTGCTCCCTAAGGGTATGGCATAGGGCTAAAATGCTTTCAGTAGAAACACATTCCATATAAAACAGGTTGTTTTCCAAGACACTCAGCTCCTCAGAAGAGGAGAGCTTGACTTTAAAAGGAGCAGGCTCAGGTCAAAATTTGTAATTTTAGGCTTAAGGAAAAAGGAGCAGGGGTGGCAGCTGTAAAACAAACCCAGCAGGAACACTTGGGATTGAAAATGTGCTGGAACATTACAGAGCTTCATGCCAAGCAGAGATGCTTTTCACTTAATTTCTCATCCCTTGTGAAATAAACAGTGTTGGAATGACCAAGGCATGAGTGAGGCCGTGCCTGCAGGCAGTCACACATCCCCTCCACACCAATGAGAGAGAGAGGGAGGATGGTAGAGCCCAGGAGGTGACAGTGACTGCTCCAGCCTGTCCCATGCTGGCTAGTACCTGACAGCAGCCTCTCAGGCTCCAGTTGAACAGGCGGTGTTGCACTGGTGATGGGCTAGTGCCAAGAGAATGCTGATGAGCACACATCCAGGACTGGCTGGACAGTCCCAGGATGTGGGGACTTGTCCTGGCACCCATTTGTTCCCCATTCCCCCAGTCCACAGCCTTTTCTTTCTTCCTTCCTCCTAGCACTGGGTCCCTGCCAGCCCAGGGCTGCAGGATGCAGGGGGAGGCAGGAGCAAACCAGCAAAGCCTGAATTTTGTTCCCTTTCCCTGGCACAGAGAAGAGAGGAAGGCAGCAGTGTTACTAACTGGGATTAACAGAGTCACATCCCATTTGCTTCTTCCTAACGAGGAGACTGGGGGAGCAGCAGATTTGTCCTTGCTCTTGGTAAAGGACTTGAAGGTCCAACTAGGGCCTGTATTTAACATCAGTTTTTCTGCCAATGCAGGGGCTGTAACAGTAATATTAAATATAATAATAAACCCAGTGCTTCTGAGGTTGATCCTATCTCATGCTTTGCAGCTATGGCTCAGTCCCACTGAGAAAACCAATACTGGTGGAATTCCGTGATGATCAGAAGTTACCTGCAATTGTGCTTCTTGTGGAGCAAGATCCAACATCCTTCTAGTCAAAGAACGGACTTCTCCAATACTTAAGATACACAGAAACTGAAGTGCAACAGCCCAGCTCCCTACCTCTCATGGCTTCATAATGAGATTTACAGCAGTTGGTATTTTCCCATAAAATATACGTTCCTGGATTCACATGATTGGAGTATGGGGCCCTTGGAAGGAAGCAGAAGTAGGAGTCTTGCCCTACTGACTGTAAAGCAAAGGCTAAAAATTTGAACATAAAAGCCCCAATAGACTTAAAGTTGAAAGGCAAATAAAAAGAAGGTGAAATTATAGACTAGGGATCTTATTATTTAATGTGTTAACGACATGGGCAGGAAGCTGTGACAGACCTGAGAAGTGAACCAAGAGCTCCTGATCTCTATCCCTGCCTTGCTGAGGACCATCCCACGTCCTTATGCAAATGCCATTTACTTAACCAGACCAGGTTCTCCAACAGTGATCTTACACAACCGCTTAAGGCCATCACATTTCATAAACCATCTCAGAAAAACAGCTGCCACTCTGGTTGCAAATCCAGCTTTCACACAGTGCTCAAGTCAGCCACAAAATTTGGTAAGCTGGAGTACATGAAACCCTGATTTGAAACTTGCCATCCTGGTGGTTTCCTCACAGGAAGGTGCTTGGGTGTCAACCTTCTTACCATTCTCACCGGCCTCCAACATGCCCTGTAAGTATCGGAAGGATCCAGACTGCTTTGGCTCTGAAATCGGCTTTTCATAATCCTGAAGCATCTTGTAGACATCCGACTCCACATCAATCCCATTTCTGTTCCGTGGGAGAGACTTCATGGGGTCAATGCTGGTTTAAAGCAAAGAAAGAAAGGCTCAAGTCAAACAGAAACAGCTACTGTAAACTCATCAGGCAGGTACTGAAATCTCTACATTCCCAGAGATTCAATTAAGCACCTCTGTTCCCATGTGCTTCCCTGCCTGGAGGTATGTCTGGCCCAGGAACAGCTGCTGAACCAAGGAGGTTAAACTTGTTCCCTGTTGGGCTCCAACTGAGCAACACAACAAGGGCTAGCCCAGCTACCAGATGCCTTCAGGAAAGAGGGCAACTGCTTGCAAATGCTGTAAATTGCTTTGCCACCCATGGAATTTATTGAAAAAATGGGAAAAACATGCATTTCATTAACTATGCAGGGCCAGGGCATGCACCCACCCCTTGTAAGGGCATCTGGAGAGCGTGTGCCAGGCAGGACAGCAAAACCCCTCTCCACCCAGAAGTGCCTCTTGTGAAGCTGGTGTTAGTGTAGGTACATCACAAGCACAGCTCACAGCTTAACTGAGAAAACCACCCCACCAGGGAGGGGGACACTGGGGCTGCCCTGTAACCCCCACCTCCAGCCTTCAGACTGGAGCTGCTCCTGGTCTGTATGCGGAGCATTCGGGATGCACAGACGACAAATAACAATTTAAACCCCTATTCCAGTCCAATACATTAAAACAGGAAAAGCATGGTCTGCAATCAAAAATATTTCAGGTACATGTTTGAATGTCCTGCTGAGAAGAGCTGAATCCAAGTGCTGTTGTGCTCCAGAGGCCCCAACACACAGCACAGCTCCAGGGGAAGGGGCTCCTCTTCCTTTTTATAGAGAAGGTCATCAAGGACATTATAAAACCAATAAAAATAGCAAGAGCCCTGAAATCCATCAGCTTCACATACTTTAGCCATCATCTGGGTCATTTTCTCCACCAGTATTATATTCCTGTCTGCTTAAACAAATAAACAAAAGAAGTAACATTCACTTTTAAAGAAAGAAACAAAAAAGAGAAAAAAACCCCTCCAATAAAAGTCACTTTCAAAGAATGGCCAGAGCTCCATATTCTGGTAGTGACTCCCCAGCAGCTCCGGTCCCTGTGGGAGGTGAGGGCCAGCCTGGGTGATGGGGCTGAGCCATGGACTGATCCCCCCATGACTCCCAGCCAGTCCAAACCCTGCATGTGCACTCCAAGTGCTTGTCTACCCTGCTACAGCTCACTCCTACATCAATTCACTTGTTTTCAATGGGAAAGGGCAGATTTTGGTGAGCCCAACCTCATCAAACACCAATTCAAAGAAAATGCACTCCTGCCCCAATTCTACTCAAAGACCCAAGTGAATGTCCTGACTTTTGGCTCACTTGCAGATAACACCAGATTTTGTTCTCTGTATTTTTTGTGCAGCTCTCTTCTTTCCAAATTCATTAACTTTCCCAGAGCAGTACAAGGAATAAGCTGGCTTGCAGTATCACCGAAACACAGAATCATGCAGACACAGAGTTCCCAAGCTGAAAAGAAACTCTCTTTGCATGTGATACAGACATTACTTTCTTGCAGGATATTTTGCCAGTTTGGAGGAACATAAATCAAGATCCTCATAAGCCATGTGAAAGCATCCCAGCCCACAAACTGGCTTGTCTCAAAGTCCGAGTTATCCACCCAAACCATTCTTGGCTACACAAAAGCCTTTTCTTTCCTAGGAGCATTATTTATTCCTCAGCCTCCCGGACAGCTGCACTGAGCAGATATTACACTTATAAACATCCCAGTTACTAGAGTTCATCTTTTCAGCCAGTATCTCCAGCTTCCAGGGCAAGTGTTGGCTCCTGGGTCTGCGGCAAGGTGATCCCCACTCCTAGAACGGCAGCACCCTCCATCCTGCCTTGGATATACACTTTGAAAAAACAATGTATTATTGTCTGTGACACTCACAGAGCCATGAAATTGTTTAGGTTAGAAAAGCCCTCTAAGATCATCAAGCCAAACCATTCCCCCAGCACTGCCAAGGCCACCACTAAACCATGTCCCCAAGAGAAACATCCAAATGTCTGTTAAGTCCCTCCAATTATGGTGACTCCACCATTGCCCTGGGCAGCCTGTGCCAGGGCTTGACAACCTTTCTGGTGAAGAAATTTTTGCTAATATCCAACTTAAATCTCTCTTCCTCTTTTCTTCCTTAGCATTAATCCCAGTACCCAGGGGCCACTAATCTACCTACACACATCAGCAGTAGAAGGGTCTTAACAGAGATCTGGAGAACGAGCACCTTCACCAAGATGCATACCTGAGTATTGCTTCAACATCACAAGCTTCAATTCAATGTTGCAGTTGCTACCTATGTAAACGTGGCTGTTTTGTTCAGAAATTGGTGTTTCCAAACCTTTTTTTGCTTTGTTTTGTTTATTTGGTTAGTTTCTTTTTTTCCTCCCACCTACACTTGACCAACGTAGCAGGGGTCCAGCCCAGCATCTTGATGGACTTGGCAGAGTTAAGTCAATGGTTAGAGAGGATGATCTTGAAGGTCTTTCCAACTGAAATGAGTCTAAGATTCCATGATCTCTGGAGCTTCAGGAGCACCACAACCTCTGTGCACTCCCTGAACCAGAGTTTGCAGGAACACCAGCAGACACAGAGCGCAAGCCCGGCCCTGGTCCTACCTGTGGGCAGGAGTGATGTGGAGTCCACTCAGCTGGCCTGGAAGCACCGACTCAGAGCTGTTGTTTGCATAGAGCCGGGTTGGTTGGTGATGCTGCACGTTCAGCATCTGCTTGTTGTCCATGCCCCCAGACCCATGGGGAATTGACCTCCTGCTCTGGGCAGGGCCACTGTCCTGGAAGAAAAAGAAAGCAGAAAACCTAAGATTTATAGTGTGCGGTGGATGTGGAGGGGCTGTGTTGGGACATGCAGTTTGCAGTAATAATATTTTATGTGTGCTGTGGAAAACAGGGATGTGCAGCAGGAAAAGGAAAATTCAGGCTTGACCTGCAATTAAATTGTGCTGAATCTACACAGCTCCCCTGGGTCCCCAACCAAATGAACTTGCTGTTTTTCTCCATGGTGAGCCACTGCCAAATATTCTGCATTTATTCTCCATGGTGAGCCACTGCCAAATATTCTGCATTTATTCTCCTGTAAAAGCGTATTTGCTGTTTCTTTAAAAGAAAGGCTCTTTAAGTGAGTCTACTTCGTATTCCAGGTTCCATCACTCTGAGGGCACTTGCTGTGCTCCCGACCTCAGGGCCATCACTTCCATTTCCATCAACAAAACAGGATAAACCCATGCTAGGCAGCTCCACATGCAGGTTGGGCAACACCTGAGGCCAAGGAACCAGTCCTGGGATTTTCACTTGCAGCTACTCTTGTCCACACAGATCCATGTTCATTTAGGGAGGTTTTCTCCCCAGATAAGATCAGTCATTTACAGTGTCAGAAACCATGAGCTTGGTATTCATATTTCCATTTGCTTTTTAAGCCCCAAGGTAAATTGTAGAAATCTTTTTGTCATATGACCTCAAGTCAGAAACTCAGATGCCATTAAACCACAATTTTTCCACATTATTTTACCATTTTACCAATGTCAAACATTACCTATGTGTTATTCCACACACACGGAATTCCATGTATATGGGTGTGCTATTAGTCAGTCCCATCCACACCCATAAACCAAGCAGTACCTACTGCTAATGTCACCTGAGCCAGGCTTTACCTGCAAAAACTCAGTATGGGGAGAGGAGCTAATTCCAGCAATTGGGAAAAGCAGCAGGAAGCTGGACACAGCCCACAGACACTGGCTGCTATTTCTAGCCATGTGAGTCACAAATATGCCTGGACTGATGAAAGACATAGATGCTGTGTAAAAGGCTGGAATCTGTTTATTCTGGTTTAATTTGTTCTAGGGCAGCTCCCCAACAGAGCTGCCTTCCACCAGCTTCTCAGTAGATTGAAGCTGATGAAAAACCAAGCAGGGAAATAAAACACCATCCTGTGAACAAATAACGAAGTGCATATTGTGGGGCTCTGATACAAAGCTTACTTTTGATTAAAATAATCCCATAAATACTAATTGGAAACAAATGTCTATCACTTGTGCACAGGAGAACATACTGGCACTCCCAAACCTTGTAAAAACGAACAGCTAAGAGAAGTAAAAACCAGATCCTGTTAGAAAAAGATCTTGAAAGTCCAATTCTTCAGTTCTTCCTAAGGCAAAACACCCATTGATAAAACCAAGCTTAGTTAAGAACTGCAAGATGGTGCCTTTGAGCTTTTTTTCCTACCATCAGCTGAAAACCTGCAGCCTCCAGCAAGCTCCCAGCAACTTCCCCTGGCTCAGAAGCTGCCCTGAGCCCTCTTGGCACAGATCCCCTCCACACCATGCATGCACACACACGTGGGGAAAACTGCTTCCAACATAATAACTTCAAATTGTCTATTAAAAAAGGAATTTTGCTGCCAGGAATAATATAATTTTAACTGTTCCCCAATTTATATGCTTAAAATAAATATATATACAAGCAGGCTATGGGTTTCTAATTCCCAGATTTACATTATTATTTCAAGGGAAATAAAGAAAACACTCAACCATGACACAGAGAGGAAAAGAAGGATCATAAACATTTTTTGGGAAAAAAGCAATGGCCCATATGGCTGGCAGCATTGAGACCAATGCTTTTAGAAAGCCATCACCTTTAATTATCTGTGCCTCAGACTCACATTCAGTCCAGGGTGGCTGGAGGAGAGGGCTGGGTCCTCTCCTCTGACCTTGTGTGCTTCTGCACACTGGTGCCATCCAGACCTTTGCTGGGGAGCGCAGGACTGGCAGCTGTTTCCAGCATGGAAACCTCCTCCAGCAAAGGACCTCCAGACCATCATCTCCATGGACTTGCTTAAATCCAAGGTAGTTTGTAAAGCGTCGCCCCTTTGTCCCTGTTAAGCTCAGCAATTTGTACATCAACACCAAATGTTGCTATAAAGCTAAAACTTATTGCTTGGGCACTCTCCAAAAGGCATCCCCAGTTGCCACCAGCTCCCTGTGGGAGGAGGATGTTCATGGTGGTGGCAGCTCACCTTTCCTCTGCTCAGCCATGTTATAAAGCCACAGGTGACCCAGCAGCATCCACAGGGATCAAGAGGCTCCTCCTGTAGCACAAAAAGCTGTTCCCAGGCCAGAGCTCAGTCCCCTCTTCCTCAAAGGCTATGAGACCTCTGTAAGGCTTTGCTTTGTGCAAAACACTCACACATTCACCCTCAGAAACCCAGAATCAGATGGATTTCTTTCGAGTTGTCAAATTCAAGATCAGTTCAATTTTCCCCCCTTTGGGACCTAATTTGCTTTTCTTTTCTGGATTTTCTTCCTGCTTTTTATGGCCTTTTTTAAACTGAGTTCACAAACCCTTCTTAAGAGCTGGCCTGTGGACTCTCACCAAGGAGAACTCTTTTAGCCTTCAAACCAGAAACTCCCAATTTGTTTTCTCACACTTGGCTTTTGTTTTTAATGCATTTTGCAAAATGTCCTATTTGTCCTTCCACCCTTTTTCAACTGCAAGTCCTTAGCTCTAGACACCACAGAGATTTAGAGAACATCAGACTTCATATTCTGATCCAAAGCACTTAAAGTTCATTTACTTCAGTGTGTTATAAATTAGACTTTTAAAAGACCAGAAGTACAAACAAAATAATTAATCTCCTTTTTTCCAAACTACCAGACAGAGATTAAAACTGAAGACTGCTAATTTGAGAGACCAACATTGGCTCCTAGAACCTCCAAGCAAGCCCCTCCACCCATAGCATGATTTGGAAGGGCTTTGAGCAATGATGGTTTCGATGCATCTAAGAAACCTTCCTTGGGAGCAAACTCACAAGCTGCAGAGCTGGAAACATCTCCTAGATTACACCTCCAAGCCCCAAATCCACCCTCCATCTGCCCATTCGTGTAATGGTGGTGGGAGATTTGCCCAGACAGGACCAGCAGCAGCTCTGTCCCTGTGGGAGCCCATCCCCACAGGAATTCCCTGCACCTTGTTTATTTTCCTAATCCTGGGGGTGCTGGTCCTGTTCTCACACAACACATTGAGACTCAAACAGAGATGAAGGCCATTAATGCTTGGCTCAGCCCAAAGCAGTTTTCTGTTTGATGTTCTTCAGATTCACCCTCTTCTCAAAGCCAGACTACGATGGGCCGGTGTCAGCTGAATGTCTGCTGCCAAAATGCTGAATTACAGACACAAGCACTGCTATTTATGCACCAGGGGGTAAAGCATCCCTCAGCCATAGAGTCACCTGGAAGAGGTACCTCTTGTGACCATGTTTGGTTACCTGTGTCCATCATCCAGCAACAGCAGGACAAGCCTGGCTGCTCCAGCTCCTCCTTTGGCTTCTTTCTCCCTTGCTTCAAGCTTGGGTAATTGAGTCCCAATTGATTCAGGCCTCTCCTGGCAGAGGGCTTTCTGTGGATGAAGTTTTACTACCTTCGTTACTGCAAGTCCTCTATCATGCAAATGTGCCAAGCAATTAAGCCTGAAGACATATCCCAGTACATCCTGACACCCTCATGCCAAGACAGCCTCTACACAGAAGACAACTGCAACGCTGCAGTCCCTCCTCTCCTTCCCCCAGGTTTTCAACAGTAAAGATACTGCTTCATCTCTGGTAAACCAGTTCCAAAGTCCCAGAAATGGAAATCTTATTATTACCCCACAGCAGGAATGTATGGGACAGACAGCATGGATTTCATTTCAATGCAAATAAGTGATTTACACTGTGGCCAATGGCCACAGGAACAGGCCTGATTCTCCAACAAAAGCCTCAGGAGAAGTCCCATGGGGAACTCTTATGACAAAGGCTGCTCCCAAAGCTTGGAGAAAAGGATAAATTTTAAAAGCTACACTCATTTTAACACATATTTCCCTACAAGCACAGTTCAGATGTTCTGTGTATATGCTGCCTTTATAGACTAAGCAGCCTTCAATCTAACTTTCAAAAGCTCCAGTAAGTATGATCCCATTACTTAGCTCAGCTCAGAAGATTAAGAGGTAAGGAAAAAAGGTTGGGTCTAGTTTACTGAGGCTGGATAAACTGTGTGGGTTATTTTACGAGACAGATTTCAAATATTCTGCCAAGCTCTCCTTTCAACGTATACCACAGTCTGAAGGAAAACCTTAACCATCACATCCTTCTCACTACACTTGATGCCATGAGGATTTTTTGCTTTTTCATATACCCCTCTCATATACCCTTTTCATATACCCTTTCATACAGCTTTGCATGTATCCTTAGTGCTTTTAGCCCACATGTAATTCCCTAAGTTTGATAACTAGCTTAGACACAAAGTTCCGTTAAGCCAAGAGACCAAACATCTTGGAAACCT
>VXAZ01001831.1:175854-206233 GCA_013399875.1 Gymnorhina tibicen | reverse complement strand
GTTTGGCTTTTAATTCTAAGCCCAGGCAAAGGCAACACACTCCTTTCACAGTTGTCAGCTAAACACCAAGTTCGTTTTTCAGATCTTTTTAAGTAAGAGATCAAACTCTTAAAATCAGATGGTCTTTTTGTAAAAAGGCTGCAGACAATGTTCACATGAAACATGACTCAAGGTGGAGCTTGGTGGAGCCCCAGCCCACCCATATCCCCAGGACAGGCTGTACTGCACAAGGGCATGTAGTGACAGGACAAGGGGGGATGGCTTCACACTGACAGAGGACAGGTTTAGATGGGATATGAGGAAGAAATTCTTTCTTGTGAAGGTGGTGAGGCTCTGGCACAGGCTGCCCCATCCCTGCAAGTGTTCAAGGCCAGGCTGGATGGGGCTTGGAGCAACCTGGTCTAGTGGAAGGTGTCCCTGCCCAGGGCAGGGGGCTGGAACTAGATTAGCTTTAAGGTCCCTTTCAACCCAAACCATTTTGTGATTCTGTATAGCACAAGGTATAGCCCAAGGCCAGCACACATTTAACCCAGGGACAAATCTCTCACAATCAAAGAGTGGTAACATTTCTCTACCTTGGAGCAGCCATGTGGATGGCCACCAGCAAGGCTCTGATGGATATTTTCTCCCACAGCTCCAGGGAGAAGGTCCACCCTCATGCAAATTAAAGAGCTCAGGAGAGACTCGAGCTGCAATGCCAGGACTTTATCCCTTAAGGTACCTGGCTCCCCAGCAGTCTCTTAAAAATCCACAGCAATGGAAAACAGTTACCTAAGACAGTCGAAATTAAAATGTGTTTGCATTTATCTTGCCTGCTGCAGTGCAGAGGGCACATTTCTAACATCAAGAGTGCGAGGGGTATTTACCCAGCAGACAGAGGAGAGCTTTGTATGAATGTCTTGGTAGAAGAGCCTTGAAATTTCCTCCTTTCCCCAGCAGCAGCAGCAAGCTCTTGCCAGGTGACTACCTCGCTAGATCAAGGCTCAACAACAGTCTAAACCCTAGAGAGGACTTTCCTTCTACTTCCCAGTGTTCAGGGTCACCTTCCAAGCTCAGGAACAGGAGGGCATTGCTCAGTGCAGGTGTCAGACTGATGTCCCCACCATGCACAGGCTGCTGTTGGATTAACTTTCCCACTGACAGAAAATAATATCCACTACAGATGGAAAAATACCTGAAACCATCACAGCAAGTGTCCACCCGCCCTCCTGCCTGCTCCCTTTCTCCCAGGGAAGATGCTGCTGTTCCCATTTCAGTCCGTGCTTCCACTGAATCACTTTTCTCACCATCTGGTGTTTGGCTTATAGGACAAACCTGGTGAGTTTAACACTCACAGACTATGTTCTGATTTCATGCTTTACAGCTTACTGTCTCTCTCCTCTCTCTCATTTGGGGAATTGTTGCATTTCCAGGTGTTACCATATCACACTTTCTGATTTTCTTTCCATAATCATTATCAGCAGCTAACTGAAACTAAAAGCTTCACGGGCAACAAGCTAAGCTTCAGGCTACAAAAACATTACATGCGTAAAACCAAAAGGTGCCTACTTCACCAGCATGGCTTATCTGAACACCTCCTTCTGTAAAAGCCAGGCTAAAGTACACCAGAAAACATAGCAAAAGCAATAGGAATCTGGAATGCCTCAACCTTGCCCCAACCCTTTTTTTTCCTCATTAATAAAAAAGATAAATTCAGGTAGATTCAAAAACATGTCTCAGCCTTTCCCAGCCCTCTGTGGCACAAGCTGCTTTAGGGGATGGAAGCAGCTGCTTCAGCATGATCATCCTGAGGGACCACAGTGAGCATCCCTCCAGCATCCAGCATCCCTCCTTGCACCACTGGGGATGGCTCTCTCCACATGCTCTCACCCCAGCAGGTCACTCAAGTGACCTCCAAGAGCAATTAATTCCTCTTAAGTGAGACGCAAGTTAAAATGAAAGGGGATAAGCTGTTTTTCCTGATAGATAAGAACAGAAACACTGAGCTACACCCGTGCTTCCAAATGCTCAGCACTTCTGAGTACACAAGCAGCAGTTTCCTTACCTGTGTTAAGAGTCATCGCCGAGACTGATGTTACCAAGTAAAATAACACAGTATATGTCTATGTTAGCACTTAATCCAACAGCATTTTGTTTTGTCCTAAACCAACCCCCACTGTTACTATTTCAGTATAATTCCTATGTACCTTCACTGAGAATAAATTATTCAAGTTACCTGGACAGAAGAAAACATCATTTTGAAGTTTCCATTCCCATTTTTTCCCTCCTTTATCCTAATACTGTTTTTGCCTCTTTCATATACCAGGGCTATCAAAACTCACTTAAAGATGCTAATTTATCTAAGACATACACAAAATTTCACATAAAAGATTACAGCTTCAAGATATTACAGTGGTACTCAGAAAACTCCTTTGCTTTCAAATGATGCAATACTATATCACAGGAAAAAGTAAACACAAGTGCACAGCTATGTGTTCGTAACCTCTTCACCCAGTAAATTAGATCAGTGGTTTTTTGTGGTGTAAAACCCCAATATCTGGGTGTGAAATGTTGCCTGAGCACCCGGAGTTCACGGCTGATGCACCCACAGTGGCTGTCAGGATTCAGCATGCTTCTGCTATTAAATCAGTCCTCAAACAACAAGCTGCGAGTTCCCATGGAAGGGAACCCGGGTTTGTGCCAGGGCATTAGCTCATCCTTTGTTTTCCCCAAAGCATGAGGCAGACATTTTCCCTCCGTCAGGAGAGAGTCGGTTGGTGCCCAGCCGGCTGGGACCAGGGGTCCCAGCAAGAACTTTCCCAGAAGCAGGCATAGCCCATCCTGCCCTGCAAGGAGGGGAGGAAGGAAGGTCAGTCGCTTTGAGAAAGGAAATTCCACCTCTCCAGCAAGGAGGCTTTAACCCCCAGCTCACAGAACTCAGCACGGCCTATGCCAGGATTTTGAAAAGAAGTACATAGAAGTTTCCTGCATGGCAGGGACCTATCGAGAACTTAAAACAAATACTCCATTTAATTAAAGTTAACTTAAACTAAACTATATCTGTTACTCAGTTAATTAAATGAGGAGACATTCACCCTTAGTAAAAAAAAAAAAAAAATCTAGCAAAAAATACATATGAGCATATTTAAGACATTTTTAAAGGTGTTAAAATCAGTGCTAAGGGACATGTTAGCAGCAAATTACCCTCCCTGCTCTACTGCGGGACACCACTGCTGTCCCTGGGTGCTCAGAGCTGAGGCACCAGAGTCTCAGACTCCCCTGAAGCCCACATGTGATTTTATTTATGTAACTAGGAGCAAGCATGATTAGCAGTGATACTATTTGTGAGGTCAGGGCAAGTATGAAAAACTCCCAGGAATGATGCTGCAGAGCCCACACAGGGTGGATGCCATGTGCAACAGGAGGTGGCAGGTCCTCAGTCCTGCAACCACACACACATGAACCCCTCTGACAAGAGCAAACAAAGGTGTGTTCACATTTCCACTGGCCTGGCTCACACCCAGCACTGGGTTTCCTGCACTGCCTGGATTAGGCTGCTCAGCTACAGTAGATGCAAGTTTGTCCCAGTTCCTCCTCTTCACCCCCTTCTGGCTGGCATTTTCACATGGCAAGCCACACACCTTGCACCTGATTTTAGTCAGGGCAAACTAACAACAAATCTCTGTGGACTGAGAGCTGGGTGTCAGGAACAGAGTAACACATAGAAAAAATAATTTGGAAGTGAAGAGCAGAAACAGCCTTCTCATTGTTCCTGTGCAACTCCCATGACACAGTGGAGAGACCTCTGGGCTCTTCTCCACTGCCTAGAGCTCACTCCCCAGTCAGGTGGTCAGGCTGGGAAAGCCACTGCTCAGGACACAGCACAAGAGAGGACCAAGAGCGCTGACCCACCTCCCTCATCCATCCCCTGAGAATGACACGGGAGCTGCTCTGCCAGCTGAGTAGCACCAGGATGCAATTCCTGATGGACTGCTGTGGGAAGTGCCTCTCCCTGTCTGCACTGCCAGCAGAAACCCAGCCTTTCACCCCACATAGCTATTTCACTCAAGCATCCAGGTTTGGGAGGACTTGCATCCTATTCCAGCTCTGGCTATGTTGAATTGCTGCTGCAATTATTCTCCTACCCACACACTTGATCTACTGTCAATTAGCATTGACAGGATCCCCACAGCCCAAAGCCCACATTTCCAGCCCCCCTGGGCCAGAGAACTGCCAATTCTGGCAGTTTGGGAATGAACAAGAAAACAAACATCCTCTCTTTTTATTAGCACCGCATGGCAGTATTTTGACTAGCAAGCTCATGCTACAGGAAGCCAAAACCAGTGGGATCTCCAGAAACTGACGGATGGGTGCTCCCACTCCCCCCATCTGCTGGGGAGGAGTGGCTGGGGCCCATGCCAAGGACACCGACACCAACAGCATGCCAAGTGAGACTGGGGATCCTAACATATCAGCAGTGATGTCATGTCTGCATGATGGAAATCTTGACTGCCGGCTGGAAAGCTCCAAGCTGCCCCCCCAGCATCCCCGTGGGTCCCACCTCCACCCATCTCTGTGTCCAACAGACAGGCAGCCCTTCTTTAGGATGCAAGTCCGAATGTCACTCCATTTGTGGCCTCCTCTGTAGATTCTTGCTGTTAAGGACAGACTTGTCTTGTGAAACCCAACTGATAACCAAAAAAAAAAAAAAAAAAATTATTTCCCGAAGGTGACTCACTCCTCCTGTTTGGTGTTGTCCCTGCTAATTGTGAAAAAGCAGCTCCCCAGTTCCAGCTTCTTCAGTTTGAGGGCAGCTATTCCCCACAGTCACAGCATTAATCAAAGTTTTAATAAGGAGGATTGATTACATTCTTGGACTCTGAGTAGGGGTTTTCCACAAAGCTCAACTGAGAAACCACAACAGATTTAGAAAGAGAGGAGAGGAAAATTCACCGGCCATCCATACCTTCCAAGTTCTCTTGCACAGAAGATTACTACAAATTTCACTGCCTTCAAGACAAAGATTACACCTAAATAAACTAAATCGTAATAATAGAGATGCAGATTTTCCTACAAATCACTCCAACTGAGGCATTCTGCTTATGCTCACATGTTTCAGGGCCTTCAACAAGAGTTACTATAGTCACAAGGGAAGATTTTCAACAGATCTTTGCCCAGCATGATGAAAAAGCATACAGAGTAAAACCTGGAGGAAGGAAGGATATGTGCTCCACATTACTGCAAAGGCCACTGGGGTAAAACTCTCAAAATCTTTTTCAGGGACAACCCCCAACCTCTTTTTGTGATTTGAGGGCAGAATTCCAGCAGAAATTTTTCCGTGTTTCAAAGCAGATTGCTTTTTTCCAGATGCAAGGAAGTGCACCTAAAGGTCGCACATATTGAGCCAAGTTATTACTTTACAATGGGATTTTTCCTTCTCACAATCTAGTACGTGCCTTTGCTAGAGGGGCTGAATGAACACAGCACAGCACAGCCCTGGATCACCTGGCATTGCTCCACAGGGACTCCAGTCATGCCTGGGAGCTGTGCTCCCAGGGGACTGGATGCCTGCAGCAAGGGTTGGCTCTCTTGGGTGCTGATGGTCACCCTCAGCCTCACACAGGTCAGAGGACAACAGTGGTAACACTTGAGTTAGCACAGTGGCTGGCATGTGTCCCAGGCTATCAGCATGAACCACACTGGAGGCACAGGCCATTTGGGGAGAACAGTCAACCAGCAAGCACAGCATCCTGGAGGTGTGCATGGAACCACCTTCACCTCCTCTCTGGGAAACTCAAAAAGCCACTAAGGAAGACAACCTATGGATACAAGCACCAAAAAAAAAAAAAAAGAGCAAGAGAAAGAATCTGCTGCCTGTACTTGTGTACCCCTGTTCACACACCTCTCTCGGTGCCCAACCACAAACACATCTGCTTTACACACCTACTCCCCAGATTTACGTATTTTCAGTGTAGGTCTGGATTCAGAATAGTCCATCCCTACCCCCTTCATTATATTCTATAAAACTATCTAATTTTTAAAAAGATTCATATGTAACATATATTAATAGTCAGATTCAAATCCAATCTGCATTAAACCTCAGAAATGTTGTATCTGGCAGTGGAACTGCTGCACATTTGTTCCTCATTTAATATTATTCATAGAGTTTGGGCACATTAAAGTCTAGTAAGAAAAAATAACTGTCAAAAAAGATGGCTGTAATTGATAAATGAAGCAAACATGGCCAGAATGCAAAGCCCAAGCTCACACATCACCCTGTGCTGTAAGTCAGGGCAGGAAAGACAAACAGCCCCACGTGTCGCTGGTGTGCGGTACCGGGGCGGCTCTGCCAGTGCTGCTGTTGTGCTGTGCCTCTGCCTGGCAGGAATGCAGAATATCTGCAAATTCCACACTGCTGGAAGAGCCAGCAGACTCAATGGCCTCACACTCTGGTCCATTTCTCATGGGGTTTGGAGGATCTCAGCCCCATCCTGATCACTCAGTGGGCTCTCTGCTGCCAGTGCTTTCTCCCCATTCCTCGCTGAAGGGAACACCATTCCTCATAGCATCATCCCCTCTCTTCCACCCTTGCAGCTCTTGTATTCCTTCTGGACTGAGCCAAAGGAGGGCTGAGGGGGCAACCTGGGACCCTTGTCAGGACACTCTAAAAGCCTCTCTGGAAAGGAGCAGTTGAGCTAAACCAGCAGATCCTGCACACAGGCATTTTGCAAGGGCTCGAGAAAAAGCATGGAATAGCATATGACATAAACCACCTCTGTGGAGAAGGAGACCATCTGAGCAATATTCGAACACTCACCGTCAGCCAAAGAGTGCTCATGTGCTTCTGGGGCAGGCACAGGGGACTGTGTCAGCCTGAACTGATGTACTTTGGTGTTCTGAAGGCTGCAGGCAGCCCCAGGGCCTCCGCAACTGCCCTGTGCGGGGTAGCCAACCTACAGCAGTGAGAAGCCTCAGCAGGCTCCAGCCCTGCCATCTATGACCTCGGGTGCCCTGGGAAAGTTGGCAGCATGTGCATCAGCTCAGCACACATTCAAGGGGCAGCCAGACAGCAGGAGCTGCCCTCTGCCTATCTATCCCCCTGGTCTCCTCCTTGTTCCCCAGATATCCCTGCAACATGGACCAGCACATGCAAAAATTGACAATCCAGTACCTCATAAGCAGAGAGGGAGAAGAGAAACCCCATTCCTCTTCCTGTCAAGAAGCCAAAGGAGAATGAGAGTTACCTTTGACCTTGCTAACAAGCCATTAGTCAAGAGATGGGCAGGAAAGATGGGGAGACCTGCTCAGGTCCATCCACCGCCTGGCTGCTGCAGGAGACGGGGTAGTAAGGTAGGGCAGGATACAGGCAGAAGGCTCCAGGGAACAGAGCTGAGAACAGAGGGAAGAGAGAAGCTGCAAAACAGAGAGAAGGAGAGAAAAAAAAAAAAACACAAAGGCAAAAGATGAGAACAGTACAAAAAAAAAAAATCCACCATCATGGGAGGTGAATCACTGTCACGGGATTGGGAGGGTGCAGCAGATTGTGGAAGCAGCCAAGGTAGAGGCATATCAGCTGAGGCAGATGCAGACAGACCCTGCACATGCTGTACCCCGGGAAGGGCAGGCACCAGGCAGTCAGAGGACTCCCAACAGCTCCATCCGAAATAACACTGACTCTGAACTTGGTGATGGCCTCAGGGGAGTCAGTGCTGGATGCTATCCCTCCACGTGCTGCCCAGTCTCCTTGTGTCCCTGGCAAGCTGATCCAGCAAAGCCTGGCTTGGGTAGAAGGCAATGACAGAGATGGGATTATGCCAGATCTGCTCAGGATCTGACTCAACATGGGAACCAGGGCTGTACCAGCCCAAGGAAAGCACAGATAGACCTGCACAGAACTTTAAAGCCACACATGGAAACTCCTTCACTTCTGGAAGGACCGCAGGCAGAGCACAGGGCTTTCCAGACTCCAGACATGGATGTCCTCTCCTCAAAAGCAAGTTGGGAGAGCAGCAGGTATGCAGGGCTGCAGCTGCCATACCTGTGGGTCTGGCTCGATGTTGATCCGGTACGCTTGAGCCTTGCCATCTTCCAGGACAGGGGGTGACCAGGTCTTCCCTTCGGCTCTGCAGTGAGAAATTAAGTAAACTCTACTTAAATCGCTTTTAAAAAAGCCCAAACCAAAGCACTCCATCCCAAAACAAACAAAACCCACAAAAATCCCAAAGAAAGAAACAGGCTCCTTAAACAAAACAAAAAAGCAATTAAACAAATGGAAAAAAACCCAAAACAAACAAGAAAGAAAAAAAAAGCGCCAAGCATATATTAATTCCCTGGCAGGCCTATATTATACATGCATTTGTCCAAAATTATCCTCAAAAACAGTACAATGGTAAATAGAGAAGATGACAGTTTCACGCTATTAAAACCATGAAGCTCAAAACCATCCTTGAACTACAAGCTCTGTCTCAGTTTGGGGTATAAGAGACAAACTTATTTTGGTTCAAGAAATCAGAAGACAGGCTCTTGGTGGCTCCTGTTTTGCATATTCCTGGCTTTGTCCCTTTATTCTGCCCCTGAATCCAGAAAGTATTCTGATTACATGTGTGTATAGATATATGTATACATATACACACGCAATCCCTGGCAGGCCTGTGTACTAGACCACATCAGGAATTCCATAAACAGGGAGAAGGCTTACACCACCCTGTATGAATCATCTTGACCCTTTCAATAGTTGCAGTAGATAGAAAAAGCCCTAAAAATACAGTTTCCATTCCCAAATGCATCTTCAGTCCTGCCAAGGCAGAGCAGAATACTGTCACCGTCCAAAGATTTTCCATGTGCCTGAATATTTTTTTCCCGCATGAAGCCATCTGAGGCTGGGATGTGATCTCCAGCACAGATCTCCAACAGGCTATGAGGGAGCTGCCCGCGCCCAGGCAAAGTCCAGCAGGTTCATACACAGGTTTTTTAGGATGCAAGAAGGTTAAGTTGGAAGATGGAAACTCCATTAAGTTCAAGATAAAGCTTTCAACAAGCGGACTATTCTGTTTATCATTGCAGTCTGTATATACACCACTTCACAAATATAGGTCTTGTTCCATGGGCACAGATACATCCAAGCATCCTTTGTGGACTCTCACCCCTGCCACATACCACATTCACTTTCAGTTTAATTATCTGCAGAGTCTAAGTTTGAAAAATAAGGAGCACAATTTTAACTCAGGAATTCCTGAGGTGATTTTTACCTTTGGTATTTTGCAGCTACACAAGTCAGCATACAAAGCTGCCTTTCCAAACCTAGGGTCTGGCCCAAAACCTACCAAATGCAAGGACTCCCACTGACTTGGAACACATTTTGGATCCAACCCCTGAGGATTTCAGCTTTTGGTTTTCCACTACTGCCATTACAGCCTTTTCAACAGGAAGTGATTACTCTCTCTCATAGCTAGATATCTTGTTCTGATAATTTATTTTAGTGTAATTATTTGATTTTAGGCTAGGACAATTCATTATAAATTGGTCTTTCCAATTGGGGCAAAGGAAACAGTCCCTCCCAGGAACATCTGCATTCCCAGCAAGCCCGACCTGCTCTTTGCCACAATCCAGTGCTGCGTATATTGCTCCACACTGAAAATCAGATCTGGAGGCCCAGAACAATAGAAATGCCTAATTACACTGGCAGGGATCACCATTATTATTTCCGTGCTTTCCCGAGCCAGCCCGATGAGAGCTCGTGGTGCCCTGAGAAGGGTCCATGACGACTTTCCCCCCACTCAGCTCTGGAGCCCACATGCCAAACACAGCTTAAAGCATCCCCAAAGACTTCAACCTGCCAGTAAATAAGAAAAGAGCTTCAGAAAGTGATTCTGATTGCAGAAGATAAGAGCAATAGCAGTAAGTTCAGTCTGCGTGAAGGCACAGCATTCGGTCACCAGTATTGCCAGCTGTGACCCTTGAAGTGACTTTATGCTGTTGTATCCCCTATCACCGCTCTATGCCCAGACACGATTCCCGAACCTTTCTATGCCTTTAAAACTGCAAGAGAGAGAGAGAGAAAAAAAAACTGTGCAAACTTTTCAAAACAGTTTGTGCTTCAAGGACATACAGATTAGCTGCTGCTGCTGAGGGGCAGAGGAAGGACTCTTCTTGCTTTTCAGCCAGCTTTTCGGCTCTGTTTCTTTGGAGAGAGACGGAGAGGTTTTTGTTCCCCCCTGGGACTTCGGCTTTTCCCTTCTTCTCTTCTGGACTTGTTCAGAACATCAGAACACCAGAACACACTGGGACAATTTCCACCTTAGGCCCCGAGCGGGGCCCACGCCGACCCAGCTCCGAGGAGGAGAGAGACCACACCCACAGGACTCTAAAATCTTTCAGGTTTTCTCTCAACAAGAGGTTTTGTTATTCAGCATTATTATTATTATTTTCCTGAGTGTTTGTTAAATAAATAGCTTTTATTTTCTCCTTCACTTTCCTCCGAGGAAAATTTATTTTTTTCCCGAACCTGGTGGGGGAGGGGCGGCTGTAATCTGCCTTCCTTTGAGGAGACGATCCTTTTGGACGTTGCCCTGAATTTGGCCCAAACCGCCACACCAGCACTTCCCAGTTCTCCATAGCCCTGACAGAGATCACACTGTCTGTACCAGAAAGCAGATAAACTTGTGCATTCCAAAAGTCATTATGGGTATATTCACACTTAATGACAGACACGGGCAGACTTTAGTTTGCATGGAGAAGCCCATTCACTGTTAATGCTTTAATGATTAAACTCAAGGCTTCACCATCAGTTCTCTAGAGTGACCAGAAGTTCTTGGTATAATTGAGACCAATTCTGACAGCTTCCAGTGACAGCCTGAACAAAGCCAGGCTCATGTTAGCCCCAGCTTCCACTTGAACTACACTGAAACAAGCTGATACAGCACCATTTGGGCTCCACTTGGCACTTTGAAAGGCAAGGCAAAGGTGAATGGGAGAAACACCAGCCTCACCAAAAAGAAAGCCAAGTTATAAGTCTGATGAGCATTTATGCTTACAGGGACACTCCCTCTTTTCCCTGGGAACAGCAAAATACCATGTAATCTGAAATAATCCAAAATAATTAAGAGATGACTGTGCCTGAGAGAACAATGCTACAGGCAGCTACTGCAGGAGGGGCTGATGCTTGGAGCTCACGCCCCAGCCCTGGCTGCAGGAACACCCCATGCCCACAGCCCCAGCAGGACCAGCAGCACAGGGGTCCCCCTGCACCTGCCAGAACAAGCCCCGGAGCAGTGGGGACCTGGGGGTCAGCAGAATCACCCTGAGACCCCCAGCAGCAGGTTCACCTTACCAACAGTCAGAGCTCTGTGTTTAGGCAACAGCAAAAACCCAACACACTTTTCATACGTCAAAGGCAACAGACCAGGCATCACTCAAATGTTCCGAGTTGTTTAATTTACAGCTCAAGGACAGGAAAAGTGTTCTCAGATGTGCTATAGGGGATTAAAGGCAGCTATGTGAAAATCATTACCCTGCAGTTACACCACTCTGCTCTCTTAATGGCAGCTAGGGCATTCCCAAGAAAAATAACTTGACCTAGGTTAGTGCAAGGCCTTCCACACAGGGCTTCGTGGGTTTGGTTGTTTTTTTAATGGTTGTCCATTAACAGGACACATTGCAGACACCTTTTATCCCACCATTGACTCTGAGACTTTCAGAAAGCAATTCTCGAAAGATTACTTGCATATGCTCACATATTTTACCAGAATGTTTTTTCACCTGGTAGTGATCTGCAAGTCTCATTCTCAATATTTGTAGAGCTGCTTTTAAGTTGCAAGAATTCCTGTGTCTTAGCAAATTTCTAATTTCTCCATCCCCTTAAAAACTAACATTAATCACTTGGGAAGTGCCAGCCTGGATCAAGGTCACCGCCACCTGTGACCATGCAGCCGCAAACCACCAGAACAATCATGTTGCTATATTTCACCCCCTTTCTTTGGGGGGTGACTCCAGGGTCCTGCCCATCTCCTGACTGCTCTTCATCTCCCACCGTGGCACATCACTACGCTCACAACTGATTGTTATCACTGATACGGCCATTAGCCTTCTAGAAGCTTAACTCAGTCTAGAAGCAGCTACAGCCGATGCTTCAAACTTCCCAGGATTGTGAACCTCACCATGATAACTGTAGGGTGTTGGATCCACCCTCTGCAAGGCAGGTGAGCAGCACAGGAGCTGAGCTCTGCTGAGCACCCTGAAGGACCCAGCTCGCCCAGACCATGTGAAGAAGCTGCAGGATTTCTCCTCCTTCATTCCTCTCAGCTGAAACCATTGTGTATTGCTCTGGAAAGCTGCCTGTTTTCCTCTCTATTAGTCTTCAAGGAGCTCCAGAGGGGAAGCTGTGATTCACTTTTTCAGTTGTACTTTTACTGGAAACTTGAGAACATACATTGTCATCCTTCCCATCTTCCAGCAGCTTGCCTGTGCTGCTCACAGCTAACAGACCCCAATAAAATCCCCAAGAGCTGGGGGAGATGGAAGGAACATCAACTATGTGAGGTTCCAGAGACTTTTGGGGCTATATTGTCCAGCAGAATCATTACGGGGCTTTTTCACACAGAAACTTTCAGACAAACTCCATCTCTGTACAGAGAGCAGGAATAGATAGAGAATCTTCATAGTCAATTCTCCAAGCAGACTCAGCAGTGGCATACACACCAAACTGAGGGGGAAGAAACTGCTTCCAGGATTTATTTTAGATAGAAGGAATCAAAGCTGAACCTTTGAGGATTTATACTTTGACACCACAGTCAGGGAATAAATTCAGCTTAACCACCCTGGGGTTCTTGGCTGCACCTGGGGCCAGGAAGATGCTTCCAGTCCTCCAGCATCCACCTGGCCCTGTGCACAACAACCCCAGTGCTACCACCAAAAGAAAGGGCTGGAATTGGATTGGACTGGAAATCATAAAATTGTGAAGGTTGAAAAAGCCCTCTTAGACCATCAAGCCCCACTGTTGCCCCAGCATTGCCAAGCCCACCACTAAACCATGTCCCCAAGTGCCACATCTACATGTCTTTTAAATCCCTCCAGGGATACAAGTTCCCTGGGCAGCCTGTTCCATGGCTTGACAACCTTTTCAGCGAAGAAATTTTCCCTGACAGCCAATCGAAACCTCCCCTGGCACAACACACTAACACACTTCTTGCCTCTTAAGGAATTTGTTGTGTAACTTGAAAGCAACTTCACAGTGAGTGAAAAGAATAAGTTTTACCAGGTGTCTGTGAGTAATAGTGTATGGGGCTACTCAACAACCCAGATCCTCCCCAACCAGCTGCCACATAACTGGCCTGACCCTTCCTGCACTACGGCAGGCAAAGTACATCCCATGCTACATTGGCTTGAGATTCAACAGCTGGGAACATTATGATGGAACAGCTGCCTAACTTATCATCAGGGCAGCCTGAACCATCCTGCTAAATCTTAATCAGCGCCATCACTGCCTTCCCAACAGCCTCACTAAGCCCATGTGAACTCCTGGCCTCCCATTTTGGAGCCATTAACCACAGCCTGAACATCCAGCCCTTGCTCCAGGGATGCCCAAGTAATTCCCCACACCTTACATCAGTGCCCACATAGGCATAAGTCACATAAATCAACTCCTTTCGTAAACCAATGAGGATTTTCAACCACTTTGTTTCAGAACAGTAAGGCCACTGTGCTACTTTGCCTTTCACAGTCTCACTGCCCAAAGACAATCTTGCACATTTTGGGGCAAAGCAGGACCCAAAAAAGCCAGGGACAAAACACCCACTAACTTCAGGGAGGTCAGGCATCTGGCCAAGAAAGGAGTTAGAAAATGGAGGGTGTGAAGAAGGAGGGAAAACCCTCTCGAGAGATTTGTCCTTGATAAAGGACGAAGAGATTTTAAAAAAAGGAAGTATCTGCTAGTCCAGCCTGAGAGCAGGGGCAGCTTCACAGATACCAACACTGACTGTTGGCTCCAGGGGCACAGGAGAGCCACAGAGCCCAACATGCTTGAAAATCTGCGACATCCCCTTGCCAGCAGCTTTCCCAGTGTGGGCATAGGGCCAGTTTCTCCAGGAAAGATGCAGCACAAGCCTTCACCCTCCCAGCTGGCAGACAACAAAAGGTTCAGAAAAAGCCGTGGGGCTCGCCCTGGCCCTCTGGCACAGATGGGCAGGTCTGGACAGTGCTGCCAAGGGTTTTCCAGCAGTTTGTGTCAGCAGGAACAGTGATGCCACAAGGTCTCCCATCCCGCACCTAAGGTCCTTTGGGTGCTCAACCCTCTGCTTTCAAGCAGTGATTTCATCAAAACACAGCTCCAACTCAATTTTATGGCTACCTTTGTTTGATGCATGATACTTGGTCTTGTTCAGGCCACTCAGTAACTCCCCCTTGTTTTTTCCACATTCTGACCTTCCTACTGAACTCCCTATTCCAAAGGCATTTACTGACCAGAGTCTGAAAACAAAACCCATCTTGTTCTCTATCTCAGTAACATATAATGTCAAGGGTTAATGGAGAAAGGGCACATAATGGAGCAGTCCAGAGGGCACCAGGCGATGGAGGCACTGCATTGTGCAGTTCCCTGTCGTCCCCTTAACCTCATGCCCAGATGGAGGAACCCTGCTTTGACAAAACACAGTTAACACCAAATTTTGTGTCTTCACTGAAGACATACAACAAACAGGCTTGTTACTTCAAATGTATTTCAGACAAACACATTTAAAAATAAGTCTCCTTGTGTTGACTTGCAAACTATGTTTTGTTGAAGGCAGTGTACAGAGAAGATGCTGCTTGAAGAGCATCCTGTCCCCAAGGGAAAAGATACTAATCCACATCCCCACAGGCAGGGCTTTCTTGGAGCTCAGCCTCAGAGCAGGGTCCAAGATGTTGATCCATAGCTGTGACAAACAGCAGTGGCTGGACATGCACACAAACCAACAAAACCTCTCATCATTGCCTCAGGACATGGCTCCCTGAGCAGCACCAGGTCATCCCACATTCCAGGAGTCAGATCCTGGAGCGGGGATCCACTCACACCTAGGAGAGAAGGCCAGATGTGCTTCCAGCAATGACTAACAACCGGGCAACAGGATCCAAGAGGTCACTTGGGAGACAGGAGAGAGATCCAAGAACCAAGTCACTGTGCACTCACTTTGGGCCAAACTAAAAATAGACCTAACAGCACATCACTGGAGCTGCTGTCCTCACTGCAGAAAAAACAAACTACTCAGTTTTTCCTGTCAAGAGAAATGCCACTCTCATGGACATCTCTGGACACAGCCAAGGTGAGTTTTGCCCTTGGAGAAGCCACCAAACTGATCCAACAGTGTGATCTCCAAGAGGAGCCACCCCCTGCTGAACAGCTCCTCACCTCACCATCTGCTCCTGCCTTCCAGAGCCCTGAGAATTTATTTTTGCCTGACTATGAGATAAAAAAGTCTTTAAAATGTGCATTTGTGAAGACTTTAGGGTCTGACAAAGCCATTGCAATCCTCTTTCTTAGCAAAGCCAGGCCATGCCACCCACAAACCTTGCACCACTGCAAGGCTGGCCATCACCAGCTGCATCTCTGTTAAGAGAATGCACCTCCTCTGGATGTAACACAAGGTCTCACTGTTAAAAATATGCACACCTTGGTAGGTACAGTTGGGTAAAAACAACCTGAAGCCACAGACCCTCCACACAGCATCTTCCAGATCATCCTGAGGTCATGAATGAACATTTCTGTGTCTCAGGGAAACCAAGCAGACAGATCATCCCTAACCCCAGCAAGGCACATACCAACACTCTTGTGAGACCATCGTGACCACAATCCCTGCCCCGTGCAGGAATCACCACTTAGAAGAGGAGATGCACTTTCACAGAGATATTCAAGGGTCCAATCTGAGCCAAAAAAAAACAAAAAAAAACCCACCAGTTGATACCAGTGGCTAAAATGAAGTGGAAAGGTGGGAATTCAGTCCATCAATTCACACAGTAGAAACCCTCATCCATGAGAATAAAACACTGCCATGCTGCAGGTGAAAGCTTTTTTCAGCAAAACTTGGTTCTAACTCCCAGTGAAGCTGTTCTGCTGCCAGACCACCCCAGCAGCTGGTGGCTCATCGAAACCTCCTGTTACTACACAAGGATTTTCACCTATTTCAAGGAGAGTTCTGTCACTGTGGTACTTAGCTGGTGGTAGAAGCTGTTGCTTTTCCCTAAGAATTCCTGGGTCAGGAACTCCTGGCGGTGCTCAGCACCTCGCATACAGCTTCCCTCTCACCCGTGCGATGGAGGCACGTGGCCAAGCCCACACAGAGCCTGCTAGCTCTGGCAATATCAGAAGTAAAGAGTCCAGAGATGGCCCTTGCCAGGAATCCGATGTTTTATTTCTGACCAGCTCCCATGCCAGGCCAGGTAGGAAGAGGGCGGGCCCCGCTCGCCGGCTTCTTTATCAAGGGACACAGACAGGGGAGGGACAACAGCTGAGGGCCAATGTGGTGTGACCCAAGGTTAGAGTGACTGTCTGGCTGCTGACCAACCCGGGGGACCCTCCTCACACAGGTCACAAGACCAGGTGAGGAGGTTCCTGGCCTGTGGGGGGTGTCAGATCTCTGAATTCACCCACCACCGAGCTGCTGGGCTTCCTGGTTCCCCAGCCATCCCAGCTGGTGGCTTGGGGACTACAACAAGTTCCAGCAGCCTGCAGACAGTCAGGAAGGGAACCCTTGTCCTGGGTCCTCTTGGGGGTAGAAAATCACCTAGTCTCCCTAAAAGTGCTCCAGATGGAAAGCAAAACAACCACCCTCCTTGGCTATGGGAAATTCCACCTGTGTGAAGGGGTTTTGCTTGCTTTCCTTTTCTTTTTTTTGGTAATACTGAAGCCACATCATCTGTACACCATGGGCTGAGCTCAGAGGACTTTGCTTTAGCCAGGCAGCTCAGAGATGCCTGTCTGAGGAACCATGAGGAATCACAGAGCATTTGCTCCATTTATGGCAGCACTCCTTCTCTGCTGCCCAGGCATCCAGTCAGAACTACATGGTTTTCCAAGAAAAGTATAAACAGTAAATGATAGCTCTCTATAGCAGGAAATGTCTCTCTAACCTGAAGTGGAAAACTATATCCACTTCTTTAAACTTATTACAGATAATATTAGCCATTTGTGAATATAAGGAGCGCTCATTTTGCCTGGGTAATTTGTGATTTTGCTACAGAATTAATTCCAATTTAAATCAGTAAAACCCCAAGAAAACCAAACCAAACAAACAAAAAAAAACAACCAAACAAAAAACCCCCAATACCAAACTCACGCTTTCATTTTGCTTTGAAATACCCTAAAAAGTGAATTTGACAGGACCTTAAAATGTGTAGTCATTGAACAGATGCTTAAAATGACGGGTGGATGTTCATGAAGTGGAAGGGTTTGTCCAAAGGAGATTCTGATTCCCATGCTACTCTTGCTTGAGTTGACACAATCTCGAAGATTCAACACAGGCCACAGCCTGGACAAGCCACTTTTTCTATCAGTGATCCATTAAAAATAATTTTGTTTTACTGTTTTTGAAAACACAGGACAACTACCCAGACCATGGGGATGCTCCAAGAGCCCAGCCTGAGACCACATCTGCTCCAGGGCCAGCCAAAAGCCTTCTGAGCAACACCGACACGGGAGGACATCAGAGAGAACCAACCTGTTCACAGAGAGCAGCAGCTGGTCCACACACGCTTTGATCTTGTTTTGTGCTTCTAAATGCGTCATGTTGTCCGTGTTCTCTCCGTTAATTGCCAAAATAATGTCTCCTGGGCATAGGTCTGCCATGGCTGCTTTACTGCCAGGGTTAATCTGGGAAAAATAAAAGGGTTACTTAAGAGAATGCTGGTTTTTTTTTTAAAAGAAGTCCAGTTTCTTGGAATAAGATGCAGGTAAAGAAAATAGTTATTTCTGGAGTATATGTGTTTTGTCTACACCAATGGCATCTATCTGAGGTTGGATGTCAGAGCTCTCAGTAAGAGAACTAGTAAGCCCAGTTCTCCAAGGGCCATCCCCTACAATAACATTCTTTGAAATAAGGGATTTCAGTCAACTCCAGCTACTGTGTGACCAGGTCCCCTCCTCACATTTGTCTCTTGCTTGAAATAAATGTAATACGCTCTTTCCAGAGAGATGCTTCACACTGCTTTGGCTTGCAGACCTTTCATGATGTTGCAAGAGTCAATCCCCAAGGAGCACATTAAACCTTCCTCTTTGATTAACCAGCCATGGACAAGTGCCATCCCCTGACTGCTGCCTGGGGAGAGGTCACGTTTGACATCACTTTTTCCAGACTGTCATCCAAATGGCTTGTCTCTTTCTAGCCCTGCATGGTCACCAATCCCAATCCCCGAGAGATTTAGCAGATGTGGCACTTGGGAACATGGTTTAGTGGTAGCCTTGGCAGTGGTGGGGTAAAGCTGGACTCAAGGATCTTTAAGATCCCTTCCATCCTAAACAATTCCATGATTCTATTCTATAAATATCACATGGCTCTTTAAGCCTCCACAATTCTTTCCTTCTGGTTTTGTAGGAGTGCCAGAACCTTATAAAACTTCTAACTTCTTTTGTGAAGAATTAATGAGAGGTCTAGATACTGCTTGTGATCGCCACAAGATCAACCCTGGAGCCCATAAAAGAGGTTCTTGAGAAATTACCATTTCATTTATCATTTCATCATCCTAAATGTGGTTTTAATTTTTACAATAATATAAAATGATGCAAGGCATAGTCAGAACAGGTAAACATGACTGGTTAAACTCTTAATAGCTATGTGTTTGCCCTCTAATTTTCTCTTCAGTTTATTCAGAGCATCTGCTAACCAAACACATTTTATCAACTGAGAAGTTATTGTGAGCCTGACTTTTGGTTATTCATGTGTCACTGCATTAAAGCAAGCTGGTGCTTTGATTCTGTTTACTCTTGATTTACACAGATATAATTCCCTGTCTTAGGTGGTGGGTCTCTGCCCCACCCTCCTTGAGAAATCCAGAGTGTGCTCCAACAGCAGCACTGCTCTGCCTACCACCTCCCCTTGGACATGGCTTACGGTGCATGACAGCAACCAGACAGACCAGGTATAGTTTTTCAGAGAGAAGGACCAAGTGGGGCAGTTCCCCAGTGCCCAGAAGCCCCCCAACCACCACAGGCCATCGTTAAACAGGTGGTTTCTTAGAAAGGAGGCATGCACACATCCCAGCTTTCATCTTGATTTCACAGAATCCTACAATGGCTTGGGTTGGAAGGGACCTTAAAGATAATCTTGTTGCAACACAGAGGCACCTTCCACTAGACCAGGTTGCTCCAAGCCCCATCCAACCTGGCCTTGAACACTTCCAGGGACAATTTGTTCTATTTTTGTAGGGAATTTGAAGAGGATTTAGTCTTACCACAACAGCCCCTGTGGATTGCACTAGAGCTACCCCTGGTGAGAAGCAGACAGCCCCCAGTGTACCATGGGCCTTCTGCACTTCTCCCTGTGTGACCACAGCCACCGGCACCACCGAAATACAAACCTGAAGGTGTTTGAGAAACTCCAAACCACTTCTGACAGTTAAGTAGAACTGGCAGCCCAAGTAACAGCTTTTGTTGCATTGTCAGAGTAAATCAGTATTTGCCATTTGCTCTTCAATGGGCTGTTTGGCTCTAACAAACCTGCCCAGGCCAACCCCTCATGGGCTGCCCAATGACTCAGCTCAGAGCAAGTAACAGGAGATGTCTTTCAGCTCCACACACATTAGCTCTGACACAGGACATTTCAACCCAGGACAGTATTATTTTTCCCCTGGCACTGTTAGGGTTTTTTGGACCCCTGTATCCATTCACAGGGCATTAAGGTCCTTCTACAGACACAGAAGCTGCCAGACTCATCAGAAAGTGAACCTGAAGCTCAACCAGCAGCTCCAAGGAAGCACCTCCATGCTCTTGCCTGCTGTTATCTGCTTCCCTCAGTGTTCACCCCACAGCCCTGGCTGCTAGCAGGCTTTTAGACTAACAGACCTTCAGCTTTACCCAGGACAGCTGTATTTTGCTCTTGTCTATTCAGTGCTGATGGATTTTTCCCCCGCATTGATCTTAACCAGGTTGTAGCTTCCTTGGAGAACAAGCTGTTCACAAATAGGACTCTGTTTCCTATTTTCAGCTTCTGCTTTATTTAAAATTATTTTGGCAGTATTTTCATATCAGCATTTTATGCTAGCTGTGGAGATGACCGAGGGCTTGAAATGGAGCTGCACTCCAAGAATCCATTTGAGATACAGCATCGGTGTCTCAACAGCTTGGGAATCATTACTGTAATGTCTGTCAGGCCCAAAGTTTGTATTTTAGTGAATAATATTTAAAATACTGTAGACTAAGTTCTCCTAACCCACAGCTGTGCAAAGCCATTGACACCAAATACTCCACAGAAAGCCTGACAAGTCTGGTTATGGGTCAGTGCTGTGCCTGAATCCTTGTGCAGGAGTTCCACCTGCTTTGGACATGGTTTAGTGGTGACCTCAGCAGCGCTGGGTTAACAGCTGGACTCAGTGGTCTTAAAAATCTTTTCCCACCCAAGCATTCTGCGATTGTATGACATTAGAGCCTGGCAGTGTTAAAACTGGGATACACATCATAAAGTCACCCCAAGACACAGTGCGCAGAGGTTTTCGGATGGAGCTTGTATCAGAGGCACTCACTTGTGCTTCTCTCCAGAGAGCCCTTGGGTCTGCCCTGAGCCAGAACCACAGTGTGTGTGATGTCAAGGAAGCACACACGAATGTGAGAGTAATCAGATACATCATGAAGTTAAAAACACCGCAAAGAAAACCTGCACCAAGCCACTGCAGACCCATGTTCTTGAAAGGGGCCTCCAAAGAAGTTGAGGTTTGAAAACAGGAGAGGATTAAGAAAAACAGTGGTAAGATTTTATTTGAAGTTCTCCATCTGTGCCAAGAGCAAACCATTTCAAAAGTCAATGCTGAACGAACACAGACCAAGCCCAGACTGATGGATATGTAACTCAGGGTGGTGTGAGCGATCTACCCACCACAGGCAGCAGTGAGTACCCTAAAGCCAAGTCCCAGCTCACGCACCAGGGCCTAACGTGGGCTATGTCCCATGGCGCCCACTGCACCCTGCATGTGCCACGCCTCATCTTGCCCGGGCCTGGTGCCTGCCAGGATTTGGGCTGCTTGTGTGCTTTTCTCCAGTGAAGAGCTCAGGCAGGGCAATTACACACCAGCAAGGAGTCAGTCCAGTCCCTCACACCCTGCTAACCCCCAAGACAGCAGGGCCTCATGCAAGTGTTGGTGTTTCAGGTGGGGAATTCTGTGGGTGGATGGAGTGGTCTTAGCCCTCATACCATCAGCAGGCTCAGGGGGGTCTTGCTCCCTGTGAGGCCATGTAGCTCCCAAAGACCTCTGCCGTGCCATGGGGTGACAGCAACCTCAATACACCTTCAAAGCAGTCAAATGTACAGCACCAAGAGCCAAAACCACAGCAAACACTGTGGGCTTAAAGAAACACAAATATTTTTATTACAATTCCCTTAAAGGTTTTTCTTTTTCAATCAGACAAGAATCCCACCTCCTGTGGAAGCTCTGAGCTCCTGAAGACTTAACTTCATGAAGCACTGAAGCAGCACTGAGGTGAACCCCCAGCCATCAGTTAACTCACACTCCTGGTTCATGCTGTCCTGCATGCAAAGGTATTTTCCCAACAACATAAATCCAAAGCCAACTAATGGAGACTCGGGGTGAAGTTGCCCAACACAGACAAGCCAATCTCACAGAAAGGGGAGATGACGTTCTCTCTGCATCTTCCTGCTCCAGGAGTGTCATCCAGCCTCTTCCTTTGTGCCATCTCTGGTGCTCAGCATGTTCTGAAGCACAGCCTGGGATGCAATCCAGAAGAGCTGATGATTTCATAGAATCACAGAATGGTTCAGATTGGAAGAGACCTTTAAAAGATCATCTTGCTCCAAACCCCTGCCATGGGCAGGGACACCTTCCACTAGACCAGGTTGCTCCAAGCCCCATCCTACCTGGTCTTGAACACTTGCAGGGATGGAGCAGCTGCAGCTTCTCTAGGCAACCTGTGCCAATGCCTCACCACTCTCACAGAAATAATTTCTTCCTCATATCTAACCTAAATCTTTCTTGCTTCAACTTAAGGCCATTTCCCTAAGTTTTCTGTGAGTGAATCAAAGCAACTCAGAGGAACAGGCCCAGTACAGTGGACCTGTCATAAGGGACCAGGGCTGGAGTGAGCTGGTGGCGAGTTCTTAATGAGATGGTTAAGCAGATCCCACAGTGCTACCCATCACCTGAGCACTGCTGTATTTTCAGCAGGAAGGAACCACGCATGAAATATGTGCAGAACCAGTTCATGTACTGGGTGGGTCACTGGCACTTATGTTTTCAAAGCTCCTTTTATGCCCATAGAAGCACTGGTGTGTTCTCTGCCCAAGGCGTGCACGCACAGCACAGCTGCCGCTCCGGGAATGCAGCATGCATGCCTGCCAGCTTTACTGCTCTCCCAAAATTAAACAAAGAGAAAACAATGTTCTGTGTTTAACCCCTCCACAAAAACAAGCAGCTGCTTCCTCACTTCTCTCTCTCAAAAAATGAAGATGCTTGAGAACACTTACAAACAGAAAAATAAAAGAAACAAACCACTTGCCCAGCAGAGCACAAGGGGGCGTTTGCAGAGTGCATGCCCCAGGTGAGCAGCTCCAGGCTCTCAAGATCCCAGAGAGCAGCCCCTACCCACAAAGCATGCCTGTGGATGGTGCTTCCTGCAGGGATTAGTTCCCCTAGGAAGCCAGAATGTACCCCCCCTTTTCTAATAAGCGTATTTTTCTTCCTAATTCCCTCAGGCTATGTCTCATTTGTGACATCTTTGTCCTCCACATAGCACTGTGCTTCAAAAAATACCAGAGGTCCAATATTGGTGCCTGTCTCAACCCCCTCTATTGTTCCAGTAAGAAAAAGATAATTTTAAAGAAAAGGGCTGTTCACTGGGAGCTCTCTTTCACTGTCCTCTCCCTCTTCAGTCACCACAGAAGGTTCGGTGACAGCACTGCAAGCATCATCTCCACACTATGACTTTTGCCAAATCATCCACCAGGGAACTCTATCTCAATAATTACAACCAATTTTTAAAAATAAGTTTTTCCAATCATATTCCCCACTGCTTTTTCCAGGACCACCATCCACCTCTCCACTCTCCTCTGAGGCAATTGCCCTCCAGCAGCCCCCTCCCCAGCCAAGTGGATACTCTGATGCTATTAAACAGATTGGGATAATCCCAAAGCCAGCAGCAGCTCTCTTATCCTCTCTAGGATTTAGTGAGTGTTGGCATCTGACAATGGCAGGTCATTAAAATAAAGTAGATTGGGGCAACTGCCTTGTGCTTAACCTAAGTTGGTTGGTGCTGGAGCTGTGCAGACTAATTTAGTAAGCAAGATTATTTGCACCAAGAGAAGTTTGCTCTTGAAACAGTGTTCTACCTTCTGCCCCGGAGCTTGACCACAGAAGGGTCCCAGGGCTGGGAGAACATTCAGAGCAGGGTGAAATCCCCATGCCTGCTGCCTGCATCCCCTGCCCTCAAAGGGATGGGAACCCTGCTCACCGCAGGGACAGCTCTACTCGGAAACAGCTTTGCTAAAACCAACTTTAGAATTGTGCAAATGACACAAGCTGAAACAATCAATACTTTAGTGAAAGGTTAATTTGTAGTATTAACTTGATCCCTATTTATTTCTACTCTTTTCCCTAGAAACCTGCCTCTAAGGTCACCTGTGTCAGGACTGAAGGATGAGGGATGCAGCTCCTCACTGCCTGCACAGGCCTCAGCACAGCCATGGGAAAGATTAAGTTAGTCTTTATTCTCCCAGAATTTTTTATCCAAATCGATAAAAGGTGCCTATTCTGGCTATTCCCACCTACATAATGAAGGCAGCTTTATCTCTGCCACATCTTCACTTTTTATTGAGAGTGCTACTCTAATGCATCCCATCAGTGAACAAAGCCAGGATTTAACGGGTTAAAAGGTGCAATCCCAAACAAGCCTACACAGACCACACCACTCTTCTCTTAAATCAGTGGTAGTTTGTTGTAGGCAAGGCTGGGGGAATTTTCTGTTCTGCAACTCTGATCAAAAGGACCTGATTAAAGTCTTTGACCGGCTTTCAAGATAGTGTGACAAAATTCTCAGCTTTTAAACAAAGCCAGTCTGTTCCATGCTATGGGGTGGGGATGATCTTACGCAGCTACATCTTTTAAAACAGGAAGAACCAAGATTCAAATAACTAACTAACGAAGATTAATTCCCCAAATCCTTCAAACATTCTTTCCAGGGATGCTCTTCAGCTTTTCAAAGCATCCTACCTTGAATTCCTTGCCAATTCATTTGCATTTTTCTAGTTCCTTATATAAAGTCTGATGTATCAAGGCATTATTTAAATAAGATCACAGTGCAGTAAATGAAGAACACTGTTTATACAATCTGAATTCATTTAACTGCTGAAGAAGACAAGAAGCTCAAAAGAATAGAAGGGAAAGAACCAGAGTACAAGTGTTATAAAAGGCAAGACACTCGAAAATCCTTTTGAATCAAAGTACTAATGGATCCAAATCCAAATTTAGAAACAGATCCATAATGTAGATCCTAACCCAGCTCAAAGTATGAGGTCTCTGTACAAAGAAGAGGCTGAGAATCAATGAAATTGGACATGCGTTTTAGAGCAACCAGCCACTAACCCATATGCAGACCTCAAAACATGGATTGAGAAAGGCAAGGAAGGGACCCACAAGGATCATCTGCTGTATTTTGCCAACAACTCTCTTGCTCAGCCCAAGGGCACACAACTCCAGCAGCACACCCCGCGCTGCCTCCCACGGTCACGGCCACCGCGAGTCCCTTACTCCTTCTTCCAAAGACAAGTTACAGATTCTGTGCTGCTTTACTGCACATAACAGCCCAATTCAGCAAATACGGCTGCTACTACACTTAATTCTGCTTTATATTTACTCTGCCATAAATACACGGAGCAAGGCCAGGGAAGGACAGCCTGCCCTGGGGATACCAGTGAGCCCTTGATGTGGGTGTGCTCAGAGCACTGCTGCAGTCCCTCAGGTACCACACCACTGCACACCTCTGCGCAAACCAGATTGAGCAGCATCAACACAAAGTGCTTATGACCAGAATTGCTCATCTCCTTCAGAGGTTTAGGGCCCAGCTCTCCAGTGAAGTCTTCTCCCTCAGATGCCCCTCAACAAGCAGAGGGCTTCTTGAGCTCTTCTCAGGAGCAAGCCTTAAGTGCTGTGCAGAAGACATGGAGGAACTGCTTGGAGTTTGCCTTCCAAACCATCTGCCTCTTGGCCAGGAAGGCAGGCTGATGCTTTCCTTCCCATCAAAAGGAAAGCATACACAGAGTGGTCTCCAAAGAGAAGAAAATTCTTCAACATAAAAGATTTAATATAGTTGGTGAGCAAACCTGAAGTTTCATTCTTGCAGCACACTCAGGTGTTATTCACAGACTGCAGGGATTTGTGCCTTTGCTACACAGCTGCTTTCTCCCACTTTAATGGTGAATGTCAAGTATTTTGCAGGGCTTGGTCTTTTGAACCAGAAGCTTTACACATGCTAAAGGCTTCTGAAGTGTTTTGTTGCTTATGGTAAACATAAGCATTCAGAGCAGTGTCAGCATCCTGCAAACCTCCCAGCTGACCACGCCCTCTGTTGTTACTGAGCAGTCCTGGAGTCAACTGTTCAAGACAGCTTCTCTTTTAGCTGTACATTGCCCATATCTGATAATCAAGAATAATAACTTTAAATAATCTTCTTTAATCTGGTGTATTTTTCTTTCTGAAGCTTGGGCTGTAAAATGTCATTGCCACATAGTCTGCTATCAATCCACACAATATGTAAAACTACTTAAGGCTTAATGGGTGTGAATGCAAGTTGCTGTGGTTGACAAGAAGGATTGAGTGTGGCATAGGCTGTGAGGCATCTTTGTGGTGTTTGGAAAACTCACTGGCTGAAATCCTCTTGAACAGCACTTTTTATTTTTTTTAAATAAAGCTCTGCTCTCTGCGAGGAGAAAGTGGGGTTTGTTTTGGGTCTCTCCGGGCTGTAAAAGTTCCTAAAATGCCACACACTATGGCTTGACATCTTTGCTGTTGCTCAAGTAACATAGTGAAACCTGTGTTTGCTTGAAGTTTTTGTGTAAATTCTGGAGTAGAAACCAAACACAACCTTATCTACCAGGGCCTGGGGCAAATGGAGTGTTAGGGGCTGTGTACAAACCCACTACATGATCAAGCTGGGTGAGAGACGGGGTTTGCTCCGGCACACAAAAAGAAGGGGGGAGGAAGAAAAACCCCAAACTCACAAATCCCTAATTCCAAATACCCATGGACACTGAACCCATACTGCTTTGTCCAGCCTGGCAGAGGCCTGGCATGTTTTTGAGGGTGTGCTGGATTAATTTTGTTAACTTGCCCCAAGGTCAGACCTTGCCTAAATGGATCTACATGAATAACTTTTTCCGCCTGCTTTCCCACTCGGGATTATCAGTGTGCTTAATTACGGTAATTAGCATTAGGTTTTCATTCCAGCATGTTCCACCATTACTGTCTCCTGAACCAGCACAAGCATTTATTCTTCTCTTTCAGTTATTAAGCAAAGCCTCAGTAATAGAAATACTTCAGCAGCAAATGTATTCATGACATATTTCTGTTAGTTCTTATCTGTAGCTTGGATTAACTGTTCCGTACCAGCACAGCTTCACATGTAACCACCCAGACCTCTTGCCCCAGAGTTTACAGGAATGATGAGAATAACAAAATCTGACTAGCAAAAGTATTTCCTTCCACTTGAAAAAATCATCCCACTTGAAATACTATAACAAATATTACTATGCAACCAACTGAAGGACAGCTTTCATCACTCAGCTCTACACAGGCAGCAAACACACCAAAAGTCAGCAGAAATCAGGTGGGGTTGTAGTTTTGGGATTCAGCAACACAGAATGGCTTCTTCAGTCCATTTGGGAGCTCTGAACAGAGAGTGCATCATTTCTATCTAATAAACTATCCAGTACAAAATAATTATGTGAAACCAATAAAAACCTTATGGAAATCAAAGTGAAAAGCCCTGTTCCTTTTGCTGCTGTCTCTGATCCCTACCTTCTCCACCAACATACATGGAGTTCCTGGGGTAACCAAATCTGTTACTCCCAGCCCTAGCTCTGGGGAGCCCCTTCTGCTCAGCCATCCCTACCCACACAAGAACAAACCTCATAGGCCTCCCCAGATATTATACCACTGAGTGGGTTCTCTCTGCGTTCACACAGGATCACACCATAGACTCAGATCTGCCCTGACAGAGTCAGCAAAATCACTTTTACTGGAATTCCTTCCTCAGCAGAATTCTTTCTCGAGTATCCTAACCTTTAACAGGCCACGTCTCTGCTCAAATGTGAAAGCTGCTTAAAAGTCAACCTTAACTCACACAATACCTGGATAATGGATTGCAGACCAATTATTTGTCACCCTTCTTGTGTTACAGTTCCAAGCCAATGCTGAAAACTGCATTTTTGCTGCTTGACTAGAGATCAGTGGGTAAACTAATGTTGAAGCCAGCAGATAAAGGAAAAATTGTATTAAAATCTCATTCAAAAAATACTGGAATTAGTCCATTTGTCAATTATCTGTTTAGCCAAGTAATTTATCTATGATTTCAAAAGCAGCAAGTACATGGATTAAACTGGCAGAGCTGGGCAGATGATGACATCAGCTGCTCCAGGAGCTGGACAAGCAAGTTCAAGTGATTAAATGCATTCAGCTCCTCTAGTTACACTAATGACTGATTATCTTTTAATCCCAGGCAAGGGGTAGATCAACTGTGATCCTGCACAGAACCACAGCACTCACTGATGTGGTTACAAGCACAACACTGAGAACAACCGAGGGAGTTATTCCATTCCTGTTCCTGAGCCATGGCTGCTGGTCAAAAGGAATGTTGTCACTGGAGTAAGAGCCACAGGGAACCCCCTCTCCCACAGAGGGCAAACACAGCACCCAGTGTTAGCCTGCTCAACCAAGGAAAAGCAGCTGCCTGCTACCAGAAATTTAATTAAGTCTTAAAACCACTTTCTATCAAGTCATTAAGGCCACCTCGAAGGAGATCTTTTGGATCATTCCCTACCCCTATAAATATCCTTAGGAGGAATAACCGTTAATAATGTGATGTCCTACAGCTAGTGTTAGCTCACTGTAACAGCGGGTATAAAACAAACTGCATTCCCCCCCAAGAGCACAGCCTGGGGCTACAAATCCCTCCCCAGCACTGTGCTGACAACACCTCAGTATCACCCTCTAGGGCTGCATGCCCCCAAACTGGCCCAGAGGACTCTAGCCCTGCTCATCTGGGTCCTCCTGAATATACAAAAAGAAACAGGGGATAAAAGGGTAGCTATAGCACGCCTAACTTTTCATATGACTGCATGAGAGAGATGCCCTAAGCATGCCCTTCTGGATTTGCATTTATCTTTAATACTGAGGAACTCAACACTCCACCTGGAGCCCTGGCCTCTCCAGGGCAGAGCTCAGCATCAGCTGCTCAGCACAGCAATCAGATCTTTACCCCTTGTCACTTAAGGCTGATCAAATCACAGAGGGAAGTGACCTGTTTTCAAGAAAAAAAAGGCCATTGCTTAATGTCATGAGCCTATTTGAGACAGCTGCAAGGAATGGACTGAACACCATCAGCACCTGCACAGACACAGCCACCTCACAGGGGCTAAAGGCCAAGGTGAACCCTTGTGAGCGAGGCAAGTCCCATCCCAAAGCAGGACGGGGTCATCGTCATGTTCCATGCTACCAAATCCATATATTGTCATTTATCTCTTGACAATAATGTCACAAGACACTTTTGTGGACCACCTTCAGCTTTGCCCCCTGCCCCATGCTGGACACCTCTCTGCCCTGCACCACTGTGCCTCTTCCTCAGCTCAGCCTGGCAGCTTCTTTCACTATTTCCAGCTGCTCCATTATTTCCAGCCTCCAGTACCCAGAGCTGAATGTGGGTGGCTTTGGATGTCTCAAATCCCAAACTGCAACCTGATTTCCCAACATAACCAGTCCAGGTAGGATGCTTGCAGAGCTGTACAGCCCAAACACCTTGTGACACACTGATCCTGAGCCCCCTTTGGGCCCAGAAGTGGGGTTCAGTAACCCCACATCCCTCAGGCAGCCTAGCACACACAGAGAATGTCAGCATCTTGGGCCCACAGCTGGATGTGGGATTCCAAGAGTGTGGTCCTGCCTCCTGGCAGAATTTCTGCTTTTCCAGAGATGTTTGTAATTTAATGGCATTTTAGTATAAAACAAATAAAATTGGAAGTAAAGAAAAAAGGCACTTTGAAGGAAGCAGAAGTCAGCCCAAAGCCTCCACAATTAGCAAGAGTCTGCCTCCTGCCGTGAACCAGCCCAGGCAAGGGGGAGGGAGGCTTCTCATTCCTGAAGCCCCCAGCCCCCTTGCCCATGTTTCAAGCCAGAAAGTACAGATTTCCTGGACAATTACAGAATAAAAGGGAATATGGCACCACAACAGCCATGATCAGTCCTCTGCACAGTAGCAGGGTTGCACAGACCCACCACCAAGCAAAGCCCAGGCTCCCCAGGGAGCCCTCCAGCAGCCCCTTCCTGCATCCCCATGGCCAGGAGCTGTAGCAGAAGATAATTCTTCCCCAGCTTTAACATTTTCAGGTACTACTTGCAAAGCAAGCGATGTCTTTTCTTGTGTTTAGAGATTAGAGCCCAAGCAGAGCAACCTGGATGTATGTTTACATCCTAGCAGTTGTTCACCACCGTCTGGGAGCAGCCATTAGAATACGGCACATCAGAGCATCACCCCACTCTTCAGTGGGAGCAGATTTTAAAAGGGATCCAATTTAAAAGGCTGCCCAATGGAATAACACCCTACATCTGCTTCTTGTGTTACAACTCCTTGGGATCCACAGCAAGACTGGCCTAATGAGAATAGTCCTCCTCACACCTCCCAGATTTGCTGAATCAAACAAGAAATTTGGCAAGCCACCTGTCTAGGCAGAAGCAGACTTAGGTTTTTCTTGTTTAATATTAAACCAGTTATTTTTTCCAAAGTAACAGGAAAACAGGCTCCCTCCACTAAGTTTAGATGTTCATTTCTACAAGAACATTTCTACAATTGCCGGGAAGTGATTTGTGATACATCCCATGTTACCAGGGGAGAAATAGAACACCCCATGCCCAGGAGGTTCAGGCTGAGCCCCAAAAACCGAGTGCCCCCTCTCACAGCACAGCCCCCCAGCTGCGTGTGGACACCTGCCCCTTCCCTCCCCCAGAGGGC
>VXAZ01001831.1:103612-175766 GCA_013399875.1 Gymnorhina tibicen | reverse complement strand
CCCCCCCCCGCCGCTGCACAGCCAGCCCCACCAGCTACGGCTCCCTGCACCACCCATCTCCTCCTGTTACTCCTCCAAAAAAGCCCTCACTGGAGCACTTGGAAAGGGACAGTCCAAAGTAAAAACAGAGACAAAGCCATGCAATAGACATGTTTGAACTCAAAGACAAACTAAATCTCTTTAAACACGCTCTCTTCCATAATTATTTCTTTGAAACTCAGGGTACGTGTTTTCTCTTTTCTGTCACAGCTTTGGCACGTGAATGAAAAGACGGCAAACAGCTTGTGTACGTTACAACAGTATTTTAAAGTTATAGCTCCTTTCAAATGCACTCAGTGTTTGTTCCAGAACTTCAGCAGCAGCTGCCCAGGGAGCTCAGCAATCGTACACAGCCCGACATGCCGGGCAGGCAAAGCCGCTTGGGGCATCCAACCCTTTCCCGGGGCAGCCCGACGGCGATGAAAACACTAGTGCCCACGGGAATGTGCCCAGCTCACACACAGCACCTCATTCATCAACACAGCCCATCAAACCACCTCGCTGCGCTCCTTCCTGCACGGGGGATGGTTTGTTTTCACATATATCTACACACAAAGCCTATTTCAAGCTATCTGCGGTGTCTTAGCAAAGAATTTTCCAGAATACATATTTGTGAGGTCAAATACAGCTGTGAGTACACTTACACGTAATTATTACCAGCCCACAGAGACCCCAGAACACTGCAGCCTGCATGGGGAAACTTCTTGCTGACTTAACTCATGCCTTCTTTAAAAACCCCAACAGCCTGTGAACTCAGTCCAGGGCATGAATCCAAACCCTGTGAACACTACAAGCTTTGAAAGCAGATCCTTATGAATTAACATCCAAAAAAATTAAGCATGGAGAACGCTGTAACACTGGGAAAAGCGGCTGAAACAGTGCGAAGCTCAGAGGGAAGCACTTATTTCAGTGTATTGGGTGTATACAGAATAATCTGGAGTTCAAAAGAGTCCAAGCGCTGCTACCCGCTGGCCCCGGGTACAGCCCGCCCGACTCCGGGTAGCACCCGCCCCGCCGCCCATCACCTGCGGCCGGTCCCCTCTCCTCTCCGCTCCGCTCCCCTCCCCACTCCGCTCCCCCTCCGAGCTCACCCTAGAGATGGTCAGCGGGGCGCTGAAATCTTTACCGCCCACCAAACGAAAACCCCACGGCGAAGGGCCACGCAGGAGCACCGAGTGGGACATAGCGGCGGTGGGGCGCTCCCTGCCCGCTGGCGGCAGCAGCTCCAGCTCCCACTCACGATCACCGGCCGCAACTCCTAAACGCCGAGACAGACCGATCCCGCCTCCCCGGCACGCCCCGCCCGCAGGGCGCGTCGGGGAGGAGGGATAGACTCGTCGCGGCCGTCTTTGGGAGAGCTTTAGCAGGAATCGTTTTATAAGTGGGATTCGGAGCGACTACTCGCAGTGGTAAAGTTACAGTATTTTACTAGTAGTAAAGCATATGCTTGGTGTGCTCAAAGCCCCCCTCACTGCAGTTTCATTCTCTGCAGTGGAAGGAAAATGATGCAATAGGTCAGTAAACGTTTGGTTGTGACTGTTTTATTCATTACAATAAGTCTCTTGAAGGATAAAAAAGTTCAAGAAAATAACCAGATTTGGTTTAAAGCAGTTTATGAGTCCTTCATGGTCATCACTTGGGCAAAAGATAAACTTCCAATAAAATAATCACAGAATCAAAGAATGGTTTCATTTGGGACGGACCTGAAATGTCATCTCATTCCAACCCCCCTGCCATGGACAGGGCCACCTCCCACTATCCCAGGTTGATCCAAGCCCTGTCAAACCTGGCCTTGAGCACGTCCAGGGATGGGGCATCCACAGCTTCTCTGGGCAACCTGTGCCAGGGCCTCATTACCCTCACAGGGAAGAATTTCTTCCCAATATCCAATCTACCTCTGCCCTCTGTCAGTTTGAAGCCATTCTCCCTTGTTATGTCTCTCCAGGCCCATGCTCCCAAGTCCCTCTCCAGCTCTCTTGGAGCCCCTTTAGGCACTGGAAGAGTCTCTTAAGTTTTCCCCAGAGCCTTCTCTTCTCTGGGATGAACACTCCCAGGTCTCTCAGTCTGTCCCCACAGCAGAGGTGCTCCAGCCCTCAGAGCATCTTCATGGCCATTGCACCCCAACATCACTGTGTCCTTGCAGAGGTCTCTGGAGCAGCACCCAGCACTTCAGAGGATCTCAGTTTCCTGGTGGTACAGCTGAATCAGTGACTGTTGGAGCACCATGGAGATATCCATGCTGCCAGTGGTGTTTAATGGGATGGTTTGCAGGCACAGAGTGGTGGGTTGGAGGTGGGGTGGGTGGTCAGCAGAGCTGCTCAGCATGTCCCCCAGAAGCTGAGAAAAAAATCTCAAAATGCCTGTAAAATTTCCTTTTCTTCCTGAAGAGGGCCCACTTGAAAAAAAGGACCTAACAAAGGATTCATTGTTTTAAAAGTCCAGTTTCATTGAGCACCTTCTTGCTGCCTGTTTTCTGCAAGTTTGATTTATGTGCCATTTGCTGCAAAGTCTCTTTGTTCGTGACACAGAAAGGTTTGTGTGACTGGCTCATTGCTGTGCCCATTTACTGGGCTTTGTTCTGGGACAGGGGTAGGAGCTGTGACTTTTAAATAGGCTTCTGAGCTGTCCTGCAGCTTTGGAGTTTACCAGCATGAGTACAGTCTACATGCTATGTCACGAACCTGAAATACAATAAACTTCATTTGCTTTGCTAGAAAGGTGCCTGCAGAGGAGAGGTCCAGCTGCAGCCAATACCAGCAGAGCCTTTCCCTTACTCTTTGTTCCTCACAAGCTCCTGTCTCCACCAAAAGAGGCTACACAGGCTGACTTTTGTCTGGGTGATGAATCATACCTCCTCATTCCTGCATGATATCACCCAGCTTGCAGAAGCCTGGGAGTAGGCTGGTCTGAGGTTTCCTTGCTTGTGTTAGAAAATCCACCCAGCCAAACAGCAAAATTCCTCTCGCAGAGAGCTGGAGAACTGGCTGATGTCCCACCTCTCCTGCTCTTGCTGTTCAGTGATGAAGAGGATTCCCTGAAGGACAGAGTTAAAGATGTGCACAAATGCAGTGTGTCAGCATCAGCATCTCCTTCCTCTTAGGAGGGAAAAGAAAAAATTTTTTCTGTGAAAGGCACTAAGTTTACTGGAAAGTGGCAACAATAAACCAGAGATAGGGAAAAAAAGAAGAGAAAAAACTAAACCCGCAGTTTTGTAGAGTCAAACATTTCCCACTGCTATTTACTGGAGCTGCATTCTCTCTGTGGGTTCTGAAATGCACACTGGTGTGAGGGGCAGCTCCACTGTGCAGCAAAGCCTCAGGGGTTTGAAGTAATTCGCTTGCAGAGGCAATAGATGATCAAAACACAGAAATCCCCTCTATCAGAGTATTCATTTCAAAAGCAGACAGGAAACTGCTGGCTCTGAGGCACTTTCTCTTCAAGGCTTTTTGAATGCTCAGCCCAGATCACCCCTCATGGAACTGATGGCTCATCTAAAACTTAACCCAAGTAAAAAAATAGCTAAATTGGTATAAATTTGTGGGTGTGCTTATTCCAAATGAGACTATATTCCAGAATACACTATGCTGTGTGGAGACAGTTTTACCCTGAATAAAACTATCTGCATTTGAGTTGCTCCTGATGGAAAGTGTTCACATGCAGAGCAGCCCTCAGGATTCAGAACTGTATCAGGAACTAATTTTGCACCCCTCTATCATAGACCTTTTTCCCTAGGATGCAGGGAATGAGAACATTAACTAAAGAGGTTCACAGGTGCCCCATGTTCTCTCGGCTGCTCACACACCTTTTCACATGTGCTTTCTTTGAGTGAAGCAAAGGTAACTGCAGTCTACAAAGGACCCAGTCAGCTCTCGCTTCAACCACCTAAAGTGGGCTCATAAATTTCTGGTTTTGTCTTTGATAGAATCATAGAATCACAGAATGGCTTAGGTTGGGTGGGACCTTAAAGATCAACTTATTCCAGCTCTCATTAGCAGGGACACATTCCTCTAGAACAGGGACACATTCCTCTGAACAGGTTGCTCAGCGAGAATTTTTCAATTCCACTTTAAGTAATTTCCAAAAACTAATTGGAATTCTACTTCTGGCTGAGAAATTAACAGAACCAACAGCAGCTGAACTTTGCTGTGGGAGCAAGCCTTGACATCCAGCTGAAATACAGTATTGCCAACGTGCTCATCCTTCAGCTGAGTGCTGAAACCCTACAGCAAGCTCTAAGACCACACATTATTCAAAGAGAGGTCAAACATGTTCATTAATTCAATCTCATCACTCCGTTCACTTTATCTTTCCCTTTCCTGATATTTCCCTTGATGTTTGTTTCCAGTATTTTTCCACCACAAAGCCTTATCACCGCTTTGTTTCTTTTTTTTAATATTCCATTCAAGCTCTTCTTTGCCACCAGTGACACTCTCGGTTTCCTTCCTTTGTTTTCACAGACCAACTGGGTAAACTACAGATCTTTGTGTCCCATTTTGAATGAACATTCACGTTTTCCATCTGCCACCCTCCCAATATCTAGCAGAGGTCTGTGTTTATCTGAGTCCTGATAATGACCCTTCAATGCTTTTTTTTTTTGAACATCTGTCCGTATGAGAGTGATTTAAAGCATCATTATGGCTTAACAGTTCTTCTCCAGGTCAGGAGATCTTCTTGCTTGTACAAATTGTCATCAGGGCTCTGGCTGTTTCTGCTTAGAGCCATTTCAGTGGCTGAAGTTAGTAATGAGTTATCCATCCCTGGAAGTGTTCAAGGCCAGGTGGGACAGGGCTTAGAGCAGCCTGGTCTAGTGGAAGGTATCCCTTCCCATGGCAGGGGATTGGAAGGAATTTGAAGTTCCCTTCCAACCCAAACCATTCTGTGGTTTTATGATTTAAAAGTAGCTTTAAACACCAAACTAACTGTTAGCCTGTAGGTTGGCCTTACCAATAGCCACACTCCTGTTAAAATTGTGTGTCAGAGGCTCATGGTTTGTGTTTGAAAATCATTTGTTGTGAATGGTCATTTGTATGTTTTAATGCTGGTTAGTCCTCTTCATATTTGTGATTGGAAAAGGTCCCTGAAAGTGATGCTGATCACATGAATTCAAAATCCTTGTGGGAGTAAAAAACTCCAAGCAATGTTTCATGGAATTTCTGCAATTTGCCCTCCCAGTAGTCAGTGTTTCTCAGAGTACAACCTCTTTTCCTTTCTTACATTAATCAGTAATCCTTGATTTTTTGCATCTTAATTTCCATTTCCATTGCCATTCCCATTTCCATTCCATTTCCATTTTCCATTCCATTTCCATCTTAATTTCCATTCTCATTTTCCTCATTGAATGAGACCTTTCTGGTGCCTTCCTATCCCGAGAGGATTCACATACAACAGATTCTCAAGGGTTCCAGTTTATTCTTCTACTAAATAGTTTAAAAAAAAATCCAAAACCTCAACATCCTGTGAAACAGTTAAATTTGAAACTCGTTATTTGGATTAAGTACAGGCAAATTTCAACCCTATGGCAGCTTTAGCTGCAGGTTTCCAAAGGATTACTTAATTTATATGCTTTGCAGGATCTCTCAGATCTGAGTTATTATTTTGGCTTTTGAAAGTTCCTTGGCATACACCCAAGTGTTGGGAACTGTCATTCTGAATTCTGTTTAATTCATTTGTTTGTCTAAATCATTTCTAAGAAGTTTGTCTCATGGATCTAAGCATCCCACAGAGAAAAATCCAGCTGTGATAGAAACCATTAGGATAATCAAAGAAATCTCATTCCTCCAGTAGAATTTCTTCTCTGTAATCACCTTCAGGTGGAGAAGCCAGCTGTCTCCCAAGGCTTTGGAGCTTTAAGGGATTACTACAGAGAAAAACTGAGAGAGAATAGGTTTAGATTAGATACTAGGAAGAAATTCTTCCCTGTGAGGGTGGTGAGGCCCTGGCACAGGCTGCCCAGAGAAGATGTGGCTGCCCCATCCCTGGAAGTGTTCAAGACCAGGTTGGATGTGGCTTGAAGCAACCTGGTCTAGTGGAAGGTGTCCCTGCCCATGGCAGGGGGTTGCATCAAGGTGATATTTAAGGTCTCTTTCAACCCAAAACATTCTGTGAGTCTATGAAAACTAAGAAGCTTCATTGTCCACGGTCAGATTCATCTTTGATTTGCAACACTGTGCAGCAGGAGCAGATTCACAAAAGGGACAAAGGCAAATCCTTTGCCTTTATAAGATGTGTTCAGAGGGTAAAACACAGCAGGACCTGACACGAAATGCAGTTTATTCTTCTAGTCTGGCAAATATTAATGAGACAATACTTACACATTCTTATTCTAAGTCTTGCTCATCAGGCTACCAGTCATCTACCAGAACTTCGGATGCTGGGGTTTTGCAACCCATTAAGCAGCAAGGATAAGTCCCTACCTCCCAAACACTGCAGACTAAACACAAGATAAGAGCCTGTGGATGGATTTCCCAAGGGGAACACCAGGAAGCAATGACACAGCTTGGCCAGCTCACATCGGAGCTCAACAGCAGCCTGTCCTTGATAACGGCAGCTCCACAGAAGGCTGTGGACAATATAAGGCTCACATCAGGGCTCACCGAAAGGTCACAACACATACAAAATGTTACAAACAAAACACTTTTTAAAATATATATATTCCCTTCTTACCAGTTTTGCTGAAAAATGAATTGGCTTCATGTTCACCCTATTATCAGTCTCACTTTCCATCTCTGAAGTCAGAGGAAACAGATGAGCAAGTGCCTGTTAGGTCACATCTGACCTTACTCACCTTAATCCCCAGACTGAGACTAATGCCATGACGAGCCAGGCAGCACAGAGCAGGCAGGTGGGGACTGTCCTGCTACCCTGCCACAGTCACTGTCGCACCAAAGGAGATCCTCAGGTCTTTTTCACCTCACCTGTGTAGCTGCAAGCCCGGAATATATGGGCCAGATGGAAGAAGTTGGTCTGTTTGCTTGGAAGGGGCATGACCGCCTCCCAGCAGCTTCAGCTGCTGCTGACGAGGGCAGGATTAACCCCAGTTCTCGCCCTGCGCAAGCTGTAACCTTTTCACAGCCTGCCACTGTGACCAATGAGCGGCAGTTGAAAAAATAAAAAGAAATATTGGCATAATATTGTAACCAGAAGGTGAGATTACAAGTGATCTGCTCTTTCTGCAAGGCTAAATGTTCCCATTATGGGATTAAATTGATTGATTTCCCATCAGAAATGGTGCCTGGAAGAACAAAGTCAAAACCTCTGGTCTAATGTGAGTCACTTCACTGAGCAGCTGAACACTGAGATTTTGTTGTTTTTTCTCTTGTGAAATCATGACAGATGTCAGCTGTTGGTATATTCTGCAAACAAATCTGGCACATTTTTATTTCACACAGTAGAATCCAAGCGATTGTACCTATCCAGCAGAGGAGCTCCCCAGACTTTCTTGGGGATTTCAGCATTTATCACCCTCACTCTTGACTCTGTTTACATTTATGCTTCCTTTTTTGGGTGGTGTATGGCTCCAGAATGCAGACAACTGAAGAGAATTAAGATGAATATTCCCAACTCATGCAGGTCAAGCAGTTTGCCTTTTATCATTCAGAGATAATTACAGCAAACTAACTCTTTTTGAAAGGCTGAGTTCCACAGATGCTGGCATTAAGATTCAGTGATCACAATGGTTCCTGTAGTTGGGTTTCACAGAAGTTTTCCCATTCATTTCAGCCTTAAACTGATAGGGACAGAGGGATCTGTATGTTAAGTATGCTAAGAAATGTATGCTAAGAAATAGGGGATAAGTTGTGTGATATCTTATCCCAGTATGTTCTTCCAGGATTCATTTAGCCCAATCCATTAGCTGCTGTCTCGCCCCATGTAAAGCATTCCCACTGTCCTGGGGGTGTTCCATAAACTACCTGGGGAGAATCCAGAGGGATCAGTCCTCATCTAGTGTAAGAGGCTGTACTCTGCAAAGTGTAAACTATATGGTAAGGGCAAAGCAATGCCAGTAGAATAGCTTAGGGTGTGAGAACAGGATGTGAGGCACACAGCTCAGCTCAGCTCCTGGAGCAGATGCTTTCTCCCTCCACTCAGGCTGTTCTTCATCACGTCCAGGACTTTTGCAGAAGTGTGTATAGAGGCCCAAAGCATCTCCTCACACCACAGTTCTACTCACTAATGCACAGTTATGTCACTTCTTAGGGACTGAAGGGAACATCCCCTAGAAGGACATGGAAAATGCAGTGCTTAATTGGGGGTGTTTATCCTGGAGGAGAGAGGTATGTTTAACAGCTTGAACTCTCCCAATTTCTTGAGTTCGTCAGTTCATCAGAGGAGGATTTCCAAGAATCTTTTGAAAACTGTTGTGCTTGAACTTTGAGGTGAAATGCTATGAGGTGCTCACACTGGACAGAAAATTAAGCATTCATCATCCATGAGCAAGAAATGAAAAAACTCAGTAATACAAAATGAAGAAACTCCTTCCTGATGTCATAGGCTTTAGCTTACTCCTTATTTTTTTGGTTAGTGTAAAGAAACAAATAGACTAAGCCTTCATGTCACTACTAGGGCTTGCAGGCCAGAATTAAGATGCTTTGGTGTCCAAAACCTGCTATTTCTGGGAGAGAAGCTCCTGGGCACCAAGTGAGACCAAAAGCAGGCAAATAACATGCAAACAGAATTTTAAAGATTACTATAACAATTCAAGATTGGTCTTCTGAATTACTATGTCTTGTCTTAGTTCTCTCTTAATATTCCCAAAGTTTGCACTTGTGCATCCAGACTGCACAAATATAACAGCACAAATTCCAAACCCTGAACACAGGCAGTGACTTTATTGAATAGACAAAAAAAAAAAATTAAAGTAATTGCCAATATTTGTGTTCTAGCACATAAGCAGGAATTCATAAATGCTTGCAGGAATGTAACATACCAACCTCCTTAAACAGCCATATCCTGTTTCTTTTGTTTCCTTTTCTGCCTTCGCAGTGAGTGTTGCTACAACACCATCCATCATTGCTCCTTTCATCTGTCAGGCCCTCCAGCCACCCGCCCGCAGCTCCATACCTGCTCCTCCAGGTCTGAGCTGTCTGGATTTCCCTCATGTTTGTCGTTTCAGGTGTAGATGCTCATCCTTTGCAGCTGGAGCTGTGTGGGCAATGAAGGGATCCCCTCTGGATCCCTCCCATACCTGTTCGGCTGGTTGCATGAATAGGTTTCAGTCAAGCAAGATTAGATTTGACAGGTTTTGTCACAGGGTATTCATGCTGGGGACTGAAATGACAGTTAAATGGACACAGTCTAGGCTGAGACAGAGCATGGTGGCTGCAGTCAGAGGACAACATGCATCAACATCCCTCTTCAGAGAAGTTCAAGCACATCTTTCTTCTGTTACTATTAGGTTCTTAACACATTAATTTTGTGGCTGACCAGCTGCAGGCTCCTGCCACTGAAGATGTTCCTCTGCTCTCTCCAGAACATTGCCCCAGAATATCTTCTGGAACATATTCCTTTAAGAAACTGATGCTGCACAAATGGTAATTTCATTTTCTTTTTCCCCTCATTCCAAGCATCCAGTTACTGGGTCATGGAAAAGCTGAACCTGAAATAAACCTTTAAAGTATTTTGAAGGATTTGTCATTACTCAGAGAAATAGGTCTGACATTCACTTGAGTGCGAGGAAGTGGAGGGAACAAAATGGGTTACTCAGAAACTGCCTTGGGCCAAAGCTCTGTCTTTGGCTCCATCTGGACAACTCATTTAGGCTGAGAGAGCTGTGTCGCATGATTTGGAGTAGAATTTGCCCTTGGAGCTTAAATAACCTGAACGATATTTAAGAACCTGCAAGGATGTTTGGTGATACTGCACAAAACCTTATCTAGTAGCATTGAAAACTTTGATCCAAGATTCAGTGATGTCAAGAGAAAAGATCCCACTAGTGATGGTGGGAATGTTGATTCACTGAGCAGCTTGGCCATTATCCCAAGTGTCCAGTGGGCATTAGGATAACCAGGGATTCCACCTAAAAAAAGGGTCAGGTCTCACTGTTTCTTTTTTAACACATGCGGCCCCTTATGTTCTTCAGCCTTTTTCTGCTTTTTTTAGGAAAGGGTATGATCTGACTATGGAATGAAATGCCTTATGTCTGACAAAATAATAAAAATCACTTAAAATCCAAGGAGCATGAAAAACAAATGTTATTAACATTGAACTGTTCATCTCCTTCAAGCACGGTATTACACTATGGTCATGAATATATGTCTGTACTTTAATTTATTATTAAGAAAATAGCTCCCATCTACTTTTCTAACCAAGGCACTTAAGAGTCTTCTGCAAACATCCCCAAATTTGTCCTTGCACACAGAATAAATGGTGTTTAACAAATAAGACTGTGGCATCAAATGGTTAAATGACCAGTTCCAAGGTAAACAGCCACGCAAGAAATTGTACCCGATCTCCTAGTTCACTCTCCTGTGGTTTAAGCAAAAGATGGATGTGTCTGAAAAACCCACAAGGGACTGAGGGTCCTCTTCTGTTCCATCAATTGTCCTGAAGTCCATCTGGGTACACCACCAGTTAGCAGAAAGAGCTCACGATGTTCCACCAAAGATATTTCATCTGTTAAAGATACCACGCAAAATAACACTTGGTTGCCAAAGAATAGGATATTTTATGAATGTTTAGGCATGCAAGCTGAGGTGTCACAAGATCAAACAGAACCTAGCAATTCTGATGCTCATAAAATGGCCAGGAAGGGTGACTCGTTCAGCTTTTTAAATTTTTCCATTATTCTTTGAAGATTTAATATGGTTTGGTTTTTTTTTTTTTAAGCTGGCTTTAAATCTTCACAGTGCTCTAAAGCTCATTATCCATTCTCAGCAACCCCAACGTTGATCTGCAGATGGTTCTGCTGAGCTTAGCCAGAGGGTGCCCTGTGCCGTGGCCCCAGCTTGCCTGTTCCCAGGAAAACCTCGCCTGGCCCGAGATCCATCATTTTTCTTTAGTTCAGCCCAAAGACATTCACTGCTTCCTTCAATATCTTCATTTCAGCACTAATTTTAAAACCATCAGTGTCACTGCCTAGGGAGAGAGAATACAAATACTTGGCACAGGTGGACATTTACTTTTCTGTTTTCATGGATGTGGAGTCAGTTGTGCCTGTTCAGAATGTCTCAGGAGAAGCATGAATAGTTTAAACATGTGTTCAAGGAAGATTTTTAGTTTATGGGTCCCCAGGTATTATTCCAAGTTGTGCTTTTGTAGAATTTCTCAAATAGGTGTACTATTGTTCTTCCAAAGGAGACTGAAAAAATATTTGAGGATAGAAGGAATAGTCTTCAGAGCACACTTTGCAGAGGAAGTGAAATTGCTGAGTTAGTGCTGGAGGTGGCCCAGCATGGCTGCAGCCCCTCACCCGCCTGACTCCCCAGGAAGCCACAGGCCAGCCATGCTGCAACCACACAAATCATCCAAGACAGGGTCAGTTTAGATTAGATATTGGGAAGAAATTCTTCCCTGTGAGGGTGTTGAGGCCCTGGCACATGTTGCCCAAAGAAGCTGTGGATGCCCCATCCCTGAAAGTGTTCCAGGCCAGGTTGGATGTGGCTTGGAGTAAGCTGGTCTAGTAGAAGGGGTCCCTGCATTTGGCAGGGGGTTGGACTAGATAAGCTTTAAAGGTGCCTTCCAACCCAAAACATTCCATGATTCTATGAAGGAAAGATGTATAGTGCTCTTGAAATGCTACAGAAAGCTCTAGCATCTTGGTGGTTTGTAAACTGAAACTGGGGTGGAGCAAGCACATAGCTGAGTTAACAGCAGAGAGGTTTCTCTGCATCCTGCAGTCACTGAGCATCAACTACTGATGACTCACTTGGAAATGATTTGTTGGCAGCTTGTCCCCAGCCAGCATGCAGCCTCCATCCCACCACTCCCACTGACCCCCTGGCTGCACACGCCATCTCAATGCTCTCAGGCAGGGATGAAATCCAGCTGACAACAATAGATACCACAGGAAAAAATCCCCAAGAGTTTCTGCTCCTGTGAGGGATTTGACAATGGAAATAGGGGAAGTCCCTTCGCTGGACTTGGCAAAAAAATTTGGACAGTGCTGTCAGGAAAATATTCTTCACTGAATGAGTGATGCAGCTTATTAGGTCTTTTCTGTATTTTTGTGACTATGAAGACAGAATTAATGAGTAAGAGGCCCTTACAGCTGGTGTCCAACTCAACAGTTACAACATGCTGAGGGAAGCACACTTTTTCTTTCCTTTTGGACAACCAAATAGTATGGTATTTTTAGCCCCGTAGAGAGTTTTCTCCTCTGTAATGATGTAAGGCTCCTTCTAGCTCATCAGATTTGGTCACCCACTGTACAAAGCTAAAAAGAGACAAAATTGAACACCCCATCATGTCTGAGCCTCAGCTCAAGGCAGGATGTCAGGAAGAGACTTTTGGCTGCTGAATCAATCACACCCAAGCGGAGGAGAAGGCAGGACACAGAACCCAAACAAACCACAAAGCCTGATTCTGGTTTGAACTGAACTCCTCCTAACGTATCTCTATTTATGGAGCTGTTTGACGTTAGACAGAATATTAAGCTACTTTATGGCTACTTCATTTGAACACAATTATACCCATTTGCCACAAATTATACCCAGGTGGCAAATTTACTGATTGTGTTTTTAGAAGCCTTTTTCCTATAATCCTCCTCATAGGCGGCTGATTGGTGAGGCTGGATCCCTGGCTAGTGTCAGCCTGTGTAGTTGTGTCCAGTGTATTCATCTCTGCTGATTTGTGCCAGCTAACAATTTGCCCCATGTATTTTCATGTTCTAGTGTTGGATGGAGCTTGGAGCAATCTGGTTTAGTGGAAGATGTCCCTGCTTATGGCAGGTGTCTGGAATGAGATAAGCTTTAATGTTCCTTCCCACCCAAACCATTCCATGACTCTGTGACTCTTTGTAGCTAGAAATCTAGAAATCTCCCCTTCTCCCAGCTCCCAATCCCAGTGTTGTGTAACTCCACTATAAAGTGTTATCAGGAGGGTTTTTTCTGCCTCCTGTTTTTTCATCTCATAGGCAACCAAATAACATTCACCTAAAGCTTTATATGCAAAAAATTAAAGTAATTTCCTTTGAACATTCATTTGAGGCATGTTAGTTTATAAAGAAATCTATCTCTCTTCCATCGCCCTTCCCAGGCACTTCCTTTGCATTCCTGGCTGGCGTGTCAGTAGGAAATGCAGGTGCCTCAACCTTCGACTACTGGCACCCATCACCATGGGAGGACAAAAGTGTGAAGTTGTATGCCTAGGATAGTCAGCCCAATGGTTTTATAAGTCTTCCCAGCATGGAAAGCTTGTGGCTTCTAATTATAGGTGCTAAGCACTCTTATAAAAAATTAATGGTTTCCTATTGATGTATAAAACATAGAGGGTGAATTCCTGATGTGCTGTCAGCCAGCGTCACCCTGGGGACTTAACAAATGGCTGCTGTGCCCTGTCGTGCATGGGGACACTTCCAGGGTGCTTTGTATAAAACTTGGATTTTCCTTGTTGGACTCATGGTCCCTCCTCTGCTGACCCACTCACTAAAAGCAATGGGACGTTTTAGGTGGATGTTCACAGACAGATACGAGTTCCAGGTAATACATCCTGCAAAGATGCCCCCAAATAATTTTGGGGTGTAGAAAAGGCCTTCCTGGCCCATTGAAAGTGCCTGAGAATGAAGTTTCTGAGTGAGGCTGGAGCCTAAATGGGATTTACTTTCGCTGAATGCTCTGAGGGGCCCCTAAAGACTTTGTATTGGCTCCAATCCAACCCCCGTGAGCATTCCCGTCAGTGTGGCTTTCGGAGCAGGCCGGGAGCAGTAATGGATTGCTTGCAATATTTCCCAGGCATTTGGTTTATAGTCACTGAAGACAAAGTGTATTTGGTTTCTAATGAATCAGGGATGTTTCTCAGCATAATGAAGTTCCTGCCCTTGTTTTTCTTTTTGTAGCCCAGCATTACGTGACATATAAAACCACCCCATTTGTTTTGCATTGTCTGGAAGTAAATTCCCCCATAAGACCACCACTGAACAGATACTATCACGGAGGCCAGCCCCACTCCCACATTCCTGTCTCCCTGGATCCCCAGCCCTGGCTTATCTTGCTGCAGGGCATTAGTAGCTGGGTGATGCTGGGTGCGTTCACACAGTGTCCACCCCATGCAGGCACAGCACACACTTCCTGGCATGGTGTAATGGTGTATCCCATACAGGCACCAAGCCCCAGTTCTGTCAGGAATGTGTCACTCTCATGCCACAGGACATGTTTAGTCCTAATTTCCATGGGCCTTTTTCAGCCAGATATGCCCCATCCCACAGGACAGCTGGATGTGTAAATGCCTGTAACATTTCTGGGTGAGTGCAAATGCATGTGCTTTGTTGAGAATAGTGCTTTATCTCATCCAGAAGCAAAACACAACTATGTAATAAACTGTGATCATAATAAATAATAAATCATATAGTGAATAAAATCATATGGTGGATGTGAGTGGGATATTCTGGTTTGGGACTTTTAGTGTAAGGAGATTTTTTTGTGGCAATAGTTCCTGTTTCTGTGGCTGAGAGAGTCAGGGTTGTTCAGCTTGGAGAAGAAGAGGCTCTAGAGAAACTCATTGCAGCCTTACAGTACTTGAAGGGTGTTCATTAAAAAGAGGGAGAGTGACATTTTACGGAGGCAGATAGTGATAGGACAAGAGGAAATGGTTTAAAATAAAAGGGGAGAGTTTTAGATTCAACATTAGGAAGAGATTCTTCCCTGTGAGAATGGTGAGGCATTGGCACAGGTTGCCCAGAGAAGCTGTGGCTTCCCCATTGCTGGAACTGTTCAAGGCCAGTTGGGTGGTGCTTAGAGCAACCTGCCTGTGGCAGGGAACTGGAACTACATGATCTTTGGTATCCTTTCCATCCCAAACCACTCTATGATTCAATGATTGTCCATCTGTGGGGCTAATGGTGGAGTGTTTTGTCACTGGGGTAGCTCTGTGGAGCCTGGTGTGTCCCTTTGAGCCAGCTGCAGTCCTGGCTTGTCTTCCTGCCCTCCTGGGAGTAATTCAAGCCAGGACAGATGACAGACCTGGCCCCAGGTGGGAACTGGTATGTCCCCCTTCCTGGTGAGTCCAGGGCCAACAGATGGAGACTGGAAAACTTATTGTGAGATAGAGAGAAGGAAGAATTGCTTTCCAGGTTGCAAAGCTGAGATGTGTAGAAATGAAGTGACTTGACAGGGGCCTTTGGGGACAAAAGCATGGTCCATGTCTTTCAAATTGCAATCCCGTGAATTCATACAAACCCATCCTTCCTGGTCCCTGTGTCTGGCGATAGTGGTGCCTTGAGAGCCAGCACCACTTTGGGAGGAGCAACAGGAGTCAGCCCGGAGGGAATGCGCCTGGAGAGGCTGGCAGCTCGTCTCGGTGCACCCTGATCTTCCAGTTGGGTATTTCCAAAGCACACAGAGAGTCAAGCATGCTGCAATGGATGTTTTCCACACAAAGCCTGCTTGCCAGAACTTAACAGCCTGTGCAGGGTCTCCATTTCCTTCAGTGTCTGGAAGTCATGTTAGGAGCACCTGCTTCTCTTCACGGACAATAACTAACACACAGTCCTATATTTCTACTGCATTTATGAAGGGATTACTCCCTAAAGGACTCAGTACAAAATTCTGGTGTTGTTAAAATTGTGCCAACATTTTACTCACAAATCTTTGATTCCCACCGAAGTTAGTGGAAAGTGGCTTTTAACTTGCTGGGGCTGTGCTGGGGCCCTAAATTGAGTTCACTTCAGGATAACCCTGAGGAAACCTTTTTTTTGTTAAATGTGGAAAGAATCATATATTCCACTTGCTGTGATTACCAAGGTAAGAATATAAGGGTTTTTTATTTTTTAGCTTTAGGCTTTTTGCTTTTTTGCTCTAGGACCACAAATGTATGTATGCTGGTCTACACTGTAGGTATAGTGCTACTATTAATAACAACCTGACCAGAAAAAAGAATCTGATCCTGTTAAGAAACATATTACACAACTCTAAGTGTATCGTATCTTGAGTTGAACCCAACCAATCTTGATTAATTTGTGTTTGACTACTAAATCTACAGTTGTAATTAAATTCAGGGCAACAGCAGTTCTACAGAATCTGAGTTTCTAATAAATTCATATTAATGTTTCATTTAAATGAATGGATCTTCAGCTCACGTATTTTTTTACTTTTGGAATAGACTCAAAGGATCATAAGGATTTGTTCTTTATTTATTCCTTGAGCCTAACCAGCAAAATGTTTGCCTTTTTTGTGTTGGACTATAGCCAAAAGGGACATTATAAATCTCCGACTGCAGCATTTTGGGTATCAGAGGCTGTTTTTACAGCAGAAGACAAGTTCAGGTTGCCATTGGAGTTGTTTATTAGGAATCCTGTTAGTTAAATGCTGAAGCTATGCTTTGTGTTTATATCACTTGGTTGTACTGGGCTGTGCTCACCCTGACTAAACACAGTTTATTTTCTGTTGCTGCCCTCTCCTTCCCTTCCAGCTGTTTGCATTGCTGTGCCCCAGCGTGAAATGCATGGAGGCGTTTTAGGCACAACCCCCAAATTCTTGTCACCACCTTCACGGTGGTGGCAGCTGAGAGTAGTCCTGGCTTGGAAGAACAACACCAAGAAGCTGGAGCCAGCAGTGCCAACCTCGGCTGCTGAATCCTGGGGAGCAGTACAGGGAGCAGCTCCTTCACTACCCTTCCCCGTGGCTGGAAAGTGCCCGTGGAATTAGTCACTCACATGGCTCCTATGAGCAGCTCACTCAGCCTCTTTGCATGCTTTAGTCTGGAGAGTACCTCAGTTAATAAAGCTTTGCCAATTTGTCTCAGCTCACTGCTGGCCCCACGCAGTGACTCACTGCTAATTATTTCTTTGAGGAAATTAGAGGTGGTTCTTAAATGTGGATTTTTACTGGCACAGACAACACACGAGTCTGGATTCTGTTTCACCCGGGAACCCAGACATTGCAGAGAGGACAGGTCCGGACAGGGACCACGATCAAGGAGGGTGTCCATCTGCATGGAAAACAAGCAGGTTCCTAAAAGGAGCCCAGTGGGTGCACCAATGGTGACAGGATGGGTTGGGGACGGCAGAGGTGCAGGGGGACCCAGCTGCTTGCCATGAAAGAGCAGGGAACACGTCCTCACTTGTCACCACTTCACTCCAGGGTTAGCATCCTTGTCAAAGGGAGTTTGCTGGCTCCGCTGCAAACATCCCCTTGTACAAACAGCTCCATTCAGTCAGGCTTCTCTGTGTTGTGCCAAGTGCAGGGTGGTTGTGCAGGGGCTGAGGCAGGTCACAGCCCTTTGCCCTGCCTTCTCCTCCCTCTCCCTGTGGGACATGCAGCTTCCTCCTGACAAAGAGTGATTTGAGTTGGAAGGGACCTTAAAGATCATCTCAAACCAACCCCCGCTGCCATGGACACGGACACCTTCCACTAGACACTAGGTTGCTCCAAGCCCTGTCCAACCTGGCCTAGAACACTTCCAGGGATGGGACAGCCGCAGCTTCCCTGGGCAACCTGTGCTAGGGCCTCACCACCCTCACAGGGAAGAATTTCTTGCTAATATCCAAACTAAAACCAACCTCCATCAGTTTGAAGCCATTCTCCCTTGTTCTGTCACTCCAGGCCTTTGTCCAAAGCCCCTCTCCAGCTCTCTTGGAGCTGCTTTAGGCACTGAAAGGGGCTCTAAGTTCTCCCTGAAGCTTTCTTTTCTCCAGGCTGAACAACCTCATCTCTCCCAGCCTGTCCCGAGAGCAGAGGGACTCCAGTCCTTGGAGCATCTTTGTGACCTCCCGTGGACCTCCTCTAACAGGTCCATGTCTTCTTGTTGGAAGGACCAACACATGTTCTCGTCTTCATCCTCTGCAGGAGCAGAGCAAGGATTTCCCTGCCTCAGCTTTGCACCCTAGTAATTCCTAGCAGCTCTCCTTAGGTTCCAGCTTCCTGCTTTGTTTTCCAAACTGCTCTTTAATAAAGTCGGGAGGACTTAGAGAGGCAGAAATACACTTGACTCCAACGCCAGACAATATCTTGCAAGCTTAGGAGCACTGGGACCTTATTTCTGGTCTCTGAGGTGGACAGCAGATGTGAGCAGGGACTTCAAGCTCTCCTGATAATTTAACATGTAACAATGGTGTTAGCAAGAGCCAAATTGCTAACTTGGTTGTGAATGAAAATAATCACCCTGCCAGACCATTGCCATGAAAACTCTAAGAGCAATGAAAACAGACTGGTCTGGAATGAAACCCACTCATTGTATCAGAATCATTTTGTGCATATTCATTGCCAAGTATGTTGGCTTTTGGGTTATTTGACAAAATATGGCCTCAGCTGCTCTCTGCTGTTTGGCACTGTGTCAGGAGAACATGGAAAACAGGGAATCCTATTCCATAGACTTTTAGAAAGAAGGTTGGAAAAAAAAAAAGGAAAGGAAAGACAAAGAGTATTTTATATAATTAAAAAAAAAATTTTAATAGTAGTAATGATGCAAGCAAGCCATTGAATGGATTTTGTGTTTCCTGGCTACAAATGGGATTTTTTTTTTGTGGGAGAGAAAGTTCATAAAGCCTCTCTGCTATTTATGCCTTTGACCTCTGCATTACCCCACCTGTGGCTGGGATGACAGATGTACATCCATGCACTTGGAGTTGTGAGGTTAAAAGGAAAAGTGACTCATTCAGTATGAAACCCCCAGGAAAAAAACCCCTTCAAAGTGAGAGAGGTGTTAGACCAGCAGCTGAATTTTGACCAGTTGCTGGACTGACTTATGGGTTAGTGCTGTGCATCCATGGCTGCTTTGGGATGGGCTTTCTGGTCTAAGTCCTTAGGGGCACAGGTGCTCACTTCTGTTGAGAATGGGTGAGGGGCAAACAAATCCCAGCTGCACAAGTCCTGCTGGGACACACAGCATGGTGCTGGAACAGAAGCAGAGTTGGATGTGAGATGACTAAAGGAACCCTTTTTCTGTGCCTACTGTGGGAGAGGCCCCAGCTGGTGAGGATGTGTTATGCAAGCTGGTCCTTTTTAGGGAAGAGATAAAAGTAAATGGCCTTTGACAGTCTTTTGTTTACAATTCCACTTTTTGGAACACTAGGCATGATCTTTCAGTTTCTGTGGTTTGTAACTAGTGTTTGAAATCGGCTTCTCCTCTCTGTGCTTTTGGTTTTTAAAAAAACCTTTTTTTTAGGGAGCAAAAGTAGCATTTACAGCTCTCTCTGTGTAAATCAGTTATACTATAACCACTCTGAGAACGGCTTCATCCTCTTGGTCACAGTCCTGTGCTGGGGATGTGTCATGTAATAACACATCCCCAACTTAGTGGAGGAGGGAGCAGCTTGAACTACAGAACTATCCCAAGACAGGCATTTGTCACTTTTAATGCTGTAAATGAGTGGACTGGAAACAGAACTGCAACAGCAGAGCTGACCACCATCACTTATATCTGGTTTACACCCTTTAATCCATTGATTTCAGTGCTCTTTCCTGATGTCAGGCAGTTCTCAGCTGCCTGAGCAGCCTGGGTGTCTTTGGGTTTGGTATCAGCATGAGAAGCCTCATGGGCTCTGCCTGTCTGCCCAGCATGGTGTTGGGCTGTTACCACCATATCCTGGATCTCTGTAAAGCTGATCATTTAATTCATTTTTGTTTGATCCAACACTTACAGTATTCTTGCCTGTCCACATACTTGGGTCCTCTCGTCAGTCACAGACAGAGCCCTCTGTCCTGGGCAGAGGGGAAATTGCATGTTAATATGGAAAATACCAATAACGTTGTTGAATTTTGTTGCTACAGGAACAGGAGCTGCCCATTGTGAAGGATGCCCAGAATTCTGTCTTTAAACAATGACATGGAAAAAGAATGAGACACAGAAGGCCAAGAACTGCTCTGTGGGTTAGTTTTCTGTTTCTTTTGACCTTTAACTATAAATTGTCCCTCTTATGACTGTCTCATAATATAGTCTGATATCGTACAGAATTTCTCATGCTCTTGCATTAACAAATGGGATGATGTATTCCCCTCTTCTTGCTCTGTGTCTTTCTGTGAGTAAAATACTTCGTCAAGAGATGAAAGATACTATTTGTGTTCAGCCCACTTAAATATCTTGTGTTAATGTACTAATGCACAAGTGTCTGCAGTCTGCACCCAGATGTCAGCCATAATGGCTTTTCATCTTTCAGTCTGATCACTGGGTTGCTTTTATTTAGGAATGAGTAGGACTCAAAGAGGAAGTGAATAATTCTGTGGTTAATGAGCACATCTGGAGCTATAAAAAAGCCAGGCTATGAAGGAGTAGGAAGGTCAAACTGCCCCACATGTGTCCTGCAGACAGCAGGCCTCTGCTGAGCTCCTTGGTGGAGGTACTTTAAATAGCCAGGGCTGATTCCCATCAATGCTGGCAGAATGGAGCTCAGTGTCATACCCAACTCCAGACCCAACATTCTCTGTCCCCAAACTCCTTTTCCACCACTGGGAACCACCCTCTGCCAGTGTACAGCTGGTTTCATGTGTTTAGAACAAACTAAGTTCCACAACTTTGCAGCCAGGCCATGGCAAGGAGCCAGTTCCCATAATTTCTTCACTGGGACATTTCCACCTGCACAAATGAGAGGCAGGTCAGTGCAAGGCCTTGATGCTCCAGTTCAGCTGCCATCCCAGTTGTGTCAAGGCACAGAAAACACACAGCAAGAAGTGGGTCCCAACAAAGCACATGATGAACACTCAAAATGACTGTTTCTTCAAAGCTGCTGGGAGTTTGGTTTTCTGCTGGCTTACAGCATGCACCAAAACACACAGCCAAACACCATATCAGTAGAGAAGGAGGAACACAGAGCTTGTGTTAGCACAGAGGAGAGGTTTTCCAAGGCAGGGTGGGGCAATTATGCCACGACTCCCTCAGCTTCGAGCCAGAGGCCTGTGACAGCGGCACTGAGCAAGGCCTCGGCCAACTGAGTCAGCCTTATCAGCTGGGGCCATGCCAGAGGGAGCAGGTTATGGATGGGCTGTCAGGGCCTCCTGGCATGGCCTGCCAGCACTAGGTAGCTTCACAGCTGCTGGCCACTTTCCACAGGAGTTTTGAGAATGCTTTTGAAAAACTGTGCAGGGAGGTTGTATTAAACACACTGCCCAGCTGACAGGAGGGTCTTCTCAGGACCAGCTAAATTCCTGCTGTATTTTTAACCTGTTCATTGACCGTTGCACTGTGTGCCTATGCTAGCTGTCAGGAGCTGTCTTAAATTTCTTTTTTACTTTGCCTCTCTAGGATTTCAGCCCTGGATACTCTGCTCTCTCCCAAGGGGTGGGAGTTACATGCAGAGTGTGTGTTTCAGGCCCTGCTCATGCTAAGCAAGTGGCTGATGGTGACCATGCTGTGGGAGAGGAGGGAAGGTCTGACCCAGAGCAGGGGACAGTGGATCCTCCCAGCTCAGCAATGTTTCAGGATACACACATAGGGTGTGCAGGAGACCCCATTCCTTCTCCATCTGCATGATTCTTCTCTGCTTCCTTCACACCTTCCTTCCACAGCCAATCCAAAATCAAGGCCAGGAGGAGGGAGAGGAGCTGCTGGTCAGCTCACAGTCAAAAGAGGGATTGGGATGCAGAGAAATGTCCAGCAGTTACAGGATGAACTTTGGTGTCTATTCACTTTGCCTTTCTTGAGAAAGTGTCTCTAAGACTGAAAATAAATAGTCCTGCTGTGTCTCAATTGTCTTTTCAGCCAACAGAGTCTGTGATGCAACTCCTGGCTCACTGATGTGAGGTCAGGCATAGAGCAGCTAATGCTGACTTCCTGCTCACCTGAACTCCCACCCAGAAAGTGACTACACTAGTTTAAGTAAATTAATTTAGAAACAGGTTCTTTCAGGCCACACAGTTTCTGTAGGGCCCTGGGGAGTGATGCCAAAGGGGAGCTCATTCTTTCCTGCTCATTGTTTCATGGCTTACCTGTCAAAGTAGGAACAAAGGCTACATTTCGCAGGAGCTGTGACAGCAACTGATGCCATATGGACCTCATTCTGCTTGTCCCAGTGATTCACAGGGGCTGTCACAAACCACCCTCCCTTCATGGCTAACAGATTTCCTTTTCAACTGAATCAGATTAATCCAAAATGTTTCTGTCAAGATAAGGAGAGTATCCATGGCATTACCTATCTGAATGGCTGAAAGCCTATTATTGATCTCACTAATTCTGTGTTTCACTGTCAAACTGCTGAGTCAGTCACTGGTCTGTATTCATGTATATTAATGCTTTTAGGGATTGTCAGAGACTGAAATATTATAGTTTATGACTTAAATATTTTCATGAAGGACTTTTAAAACTCTATTGCAAAAGCCGCAGAGAAGACTACCGCACCCTAAATGGGGCCCTGACTGAGGCCTTATACCGCTGGATGATGAAGATAAGATAACAACTCTGGGCTGGGGACATTCGCAAAGCCTGAGCCTAACACCTCCAAAATGGAGACCACAGCCCCAGGGCTATCAGATGCCAGGCTCGAACAGGCCCTCGAACCAAAGGGTGGGGGGAGAGAGGCTTTGGGTGTGTTCTGGAAAAGCCTCTGGTGAGAGGCGCAGTGACCGCCCATCCTCCGATGTGCAGAGGAGCCCAGCAGAGGGGCCCTTCACCCAGAGGAAAAGCTTATCCGCAGCAGAGGGGGTGACATGGCCCAACAAAGGCCCCCCCAAAAGGGGTCCCCAGACCCCACCCCAGAGATGACGCAACAGACTCTCAGTGTTGCAAGGGACAATGTCAAACCTAGCCCCCTGCAAGGGAGACACGTGGGCGTTCCCACCTGGCCCAAAGCGTGTATTAATCCACGGGATTCTGTACTCTCCGGTGTGTGGCGGCGTGGCCGCGGCGGCGACGGGGGACCCTCACCACCAGAAGACCAGATGGAGGGGAGCAACGAGACGTCGCTGAGACCCCTGGATGGGTGATATGCTCCCACCTTACCCCTGTCACCTCTCCCTGTCCCCCACCCCCCCACACACTTCTTTCTCTATGTCTTTCTTTCTTTTCTCTGTCCTTCTCTTTGCCTCTTTAACTATTAAATAAAAATACATCAATTTTTTTGGCACCAACATCTAACCTCGTTTGGTTTTTATCTCATTTTTGGTAATATTTTGAACCTTCTCAAAGTTCTATCCAGTTTGTGCACAGAGACTTAAGTTTTCTTTGCTCTTCTGGGTTGAAACTGGATCGTAACAGGGATAAAGCCAAGATTCTTGTGTTTTGCAGAACACAATTCCATTCTTTTACTTTAAAATAAGCATTGCACACATACTAAATACAGTAATACCCATTGTTTTCCAGTTGGGTTATAATGGAACTGTTGAAACTGTTAAATTTAGTTTCTGAATTTTTTGCTAGTTACTTTCTTACTACCCAACTATGTGTGGCAGATGCTGGTATCATGTTAGATTTGTGTAATGTATAGTGAAATATATTGCTTACATGTGTAGCCACAATATATTGGCAGAATGTGAGTTTTTATTTCAGTTTGATGTGAGGTAACAAGTACTTTAGTATTATCCAATGCTGCTTCCTTGGCTAGCCAAGACTCTTCCCTTCGAGGGTAATAACCATTTTACCACAGTCATGTGAAGCTAGCACAGCTACTGGGAGGGAGGGGAATGGATTTATTCTGAGCACCTACAACAAGAAAAGTGTTTATTATTTAAATGTTGAGTCTCAGCTGTGGAGGTTTTTAGGCTGGAAATTGATGCACGGGAATGCAGGGCTAGAGAAGGCATGCAGCCCCTCAGCCTGCTCGAGAGGGTGAAGCATGAGGCTGATCCTGGATCCGGGCTCTGCGTGCTCCCTGCCGGCCGCTCCGGGAATCGCAGCCCGGCCCGGGCCAGCGGCCGGTGGCGGGGCCCAGCCGGAGGCAGCGCCGGTGTCCGGCCCCGGGCACACGGGTCTGGCTGTCGGTCACTGGCTGCGGAGAGAGCCGGAGGGTCCCGCGGGACGCACTGCCCGGCTGGGCTGGGCTCGGGGACATGGCGAGGCACAACCAACGGGTTAATACAGATGATGCACAAAGCATGGAGCGGTGTTTTGCCCGGTGGGAAGAGTGGGTGAGCTGTCTGGTCAGCAGCCAGGGCCTGGGGGAGAACAGCTCTAGCCTTCCTTCAGGGAAGGGATCGAAGCTGAAGCACTTGGTGAGGTGCCAGGAGAGCTGGGCAGCAGCACGAGGCGAAGATGATTCTCAAGGATGCCAGGGGAGCTGGTCAGCAGCATGGGGCCAGCGCTCCACCAGTGTCACTTTAGAAACCACATGGCTGCCTTGAGACAGCTCCTGTGAAATAAACAGTGCCACACTGAGGCATGAAACACTTTTCACAACCACATCGCTCTGAGTTTAACGAGAGATTGGACACTTTCAGATACATCACGGGATTCTTGGGGTTGTCCTGTGGAGGGTCAGGAGCTGGACTCAGTCATCCTTGTGCGACCCTTCCAGGTCAGGATGTTCTGTAATTCCAAGGGAACTTTCCAACAGCCCAAGAGCGTCCTCTAATTTCTCTCAGCAAAATGATGCTGAAAGTGATATGGAAAGGGCAGCTCCAGGCATGTGAGGCTCTGCTGGGAGCTGGGCAGCCATCGCCGCATTCCTGGCTGCCCTTGGCTGCCCATGGGTAGTGTGTGCAGTGGGGTGTAAAACCACAGCAGCAGAGCTGTGCCACAGGCTGCACCCTCCAAGAAAACTGAACACAAATACTAGCACTGCCCAGCATGAGTAATTTAATTTTTGACTTCCCAAAATTATTACAGGGACAGCAAGTTAGGCCACAATACCAGGGTTGGATCTGCAACTAAAATAGCTTCATCTCTTGGGACCTGAAACTTTGCTAATTAAGAGTCTTTCTCCTGGAATTATTAGGGGTTTACAATCTGTATAAGTTGAGGATTTGTCTGTAGGACCAAAATTATTTACCTTGTGATAAATTTCCTCTGTCACACCCATACATTCAATACAAGCCAGATTGAGCAGAGTGGAAATGAAGATTTATTTTATGATATTCTAATGTGCTTCTTGAATTACAAATGAGAAAATACAGTTTAATTTTCTTCTGAATTTCCATCCAGCTCTACAGCAAGTAAAAAAGTCAAGGGACATTTTTATGTTAAAGCAAGTATTGTTATTAGCCTCTTGGTTGTATTAATACATATTTTCCAAACATATTATTTTTCTGTATTAACCATGGAGCTTTTAATCTTCATTAACCAAAATAACTCAGTTCAGTAATTGCTAGATAGAGCTGAAGACATATATATAACAAAGAGCAGACTAGAATATAAAACCACACAATTATATAATTTCAGTTTTATCAGGAGTTATGAAAATGCCTGTAAAGAACACTGGAATCTGTTCAAATGTCAGAAATTGTTAAATGTATATACTCTTTACAGATAAGCAATTTCATTTCTTGCAATGGCAGTTTAAATCCACTGCCTGTCTACTTCTTTTTTTTTCCTCTTCCTCTTGATGATTTTCTAATGTAAGGGAAGAACACAGCCCATACTGATTTAAGCTCTTTGAGTTATTTAAATGTGCTTAGAAAATGTGGAGCTGAAGATGCTTCTACACACACTGTTTACCGTAGAACCAGTCATTGTGGGAGAAATCTCTGCCTCTGCACTTCCCCAGATCATGCCAGAAATGAACTGTCTTGTATATCCTATCACAGGCAGAGCAAGAAAAAGTATTTGCTCTGGAAAACACCAGCAAGTGAATGGTGTGACTTTACCTATGGAGTTGTAGCATAGGCATATGTAGAAGATGTATTTTCCCTTCCAGCAGCTGTAGTGAAAGGAGTTCACTGCCTTATTTAATACCTCTACATGAACATCCATGCTCAGGCATTCACTGTTTACTTATGCTGAGTATACAGTGCACACACTGTGCCTCTTCTTCTGCCTGGGAAGGAATAAAGATCTACTGTTTAAGTCAGACAAATATTTTTAAAATCAAGTGATGTGCCAGAAAGGATTTCAGGAGCTCCAGAAGTTAACAATTCCATCACTGAGTTTTGCTGTGCAGATATTGCTGCTCAGAGAAAGGATCAGGACTCATGCTGCCAGTGTTGCTCTGATTCAGCACTGAAATGGGGATTCAGAAAAGATGCTTTGCAGGAGCAGCTCCAGATCAGGCAGGAGAGGAGGCACCTCTGGGAAGAAGACTGACCCTGTCCCCTTCTGGCCTGGGTGGCTGTGCATGAACCATGAATGATACAAAACACAAACGAAGGGATGTTATGTGAGAATGATGAGAAGCTAAAGGACTAAGTACCCTGCAGTTGGAAGAAAGATATGTTTGCTTTGCTTGCTGGCTGCTGGCAGACCTGGAGGTCATTAGTCTGTCAGAGTGGAACTTACACCTGTGATCAATCAAATTTAGGAAGGATGCTGTCATCCTTCCTAGGATCTCAATTCTGAGATCTGAGATTTCAGAATCTCAGCACAAAGCTAATGAGCCCTCTGCACAAGCATTTTTCATCAGGTGGGTTTCCCTTCCAAGGTGTCTGTAAACTATGTTGTGTGCAAATAAACACAATTATGTTGTGTGAAAAGCCGGCACAGGCTGATGCTGAATGAGTAAGGACACAGAGCTGAGAGTGCTGGAGCCAGTCAGCAGTGAAACCACAGAGCTTGGAAGCAGCATTTGCCCAGGCTGCTCTCTTTAGTACAAAAAACACAAATGCAGTGACCCTTTCCTCATGTGAGAAATCTTTTTTGGATAAATATACCTCAGTTCCATGTGGAAAACCCATACACATAGCAGGAGCTATGCCCAGCAGATGATTGCCACCTAAAGCACAGTGACTGCAAATTATCATCTCTCCAGAGAGAAGTATTTCATTCTGATCTGACTTCAGACTGATTTAATATTTTGAATCAACGTTTTTTTAAAATGTCTGGTTTTTCATCCACTAATTAGTAGTCTAAATAAAGTAAAGGTTGAGATTGTTGTGGGTTTTTTTCATAGGTTTGTAATGTCTTTTACCCATATTTCTTAACTACATCTTTCTCTAAACCTAAAAGGAATAATGTGACTGGCTGGCCTTTCCTATTTCTGGATTTGATTTATGCTGGAGTCTGCAAAGGAATGACTCACAGAGCCTTTACATTGGCCGCTTAGCCTCATACAGAATCTGTGTTGAAATCCAGGACATGCAGAGAAAGGTCTGCCCAGTGCAGTGTGGGATGACCCAGTCCTTTCCACATTCCCTCTTATTACTGGACCTTATTATGCAAAAAATGTGCTTCTCCTCCACAAACCGCTATGTTAAATGTGTCACAAGGTTAAATCCCTTGCAGGTTGCTTTCTGAGCTTCAGGCAGGGTGATCTGTCTGTATTATTTCAAAGTCTTCATTTCTTTACCTAGCAGTGAAAATCACTGTTCTGTGGAGAACACAGGGGTTGGGTGGGCAATACTCAGAGGTGCCCGCTTGCCAGCTACCCAGGTACATTCCACTTCACTTACACCCCAGCTGTGGTGACACAGGGAGATGGGAATGTGTCTTTCTGCAGATATCAGCATCTTCCTCAGGCTCCGACCACTTAGAATATTTCCTTCTTAGTTCAAACAGGGAACACAGGGTGATCCATCATTCCTGCTAGCCAAGTTTACAAAAGAGTTTATTTGTTTGCTGAGGCAGGGGCCAAGTTTTGATTAAAAACCATAAAATGTGGATATGGTTAAAAAATGTTTCAGCCTGGATAGTGCCTCCTTTGCATGCAGATGATGGAGGTCACAGTCCTCAGAGCTGTCCACCCCAAATACCCCCTGACAGATTTCAAAGGAGAATATCAGAACATCGTTTATGAAAGGTGCCTCGTGTCCTGCAAACCCCTTGGATGCTTAGCAAGGACTGCAGTCTGCATCACTACATCCCCTGGTTCTTTTGGGCATTCCTGGATAATTTGGAAAATCTAATTAAAACATGGGCAATGTAATTTTAAATGAGAAGGGGAGAATGTGTGTCTTTTTCCCTGCAGTCAGACCCCTCTAATTCTGTATGGGTGCGCTTGTACTGTTTTAAATAAGCCAGTCAGGAAATTACCAGTTTTTTCTGTGTTTGCAGAAGTTTAAATGGCCTTGTGAATGTGCAGCTGGGCACGGCTCAGAATGGTGCCAGACCAGCCTCCACTGTACCAAAATTATGTTGAATAGGAACACAAGCCATCAGATTCCTCCCTGGGATGCTCCTGGTGAATCCAGCTTTAGTGTCCCAAACCTGGCACAGAGAAAGCTGGAGGTATTGCTCTGTATGACAGACCTTTTCCATCTGAACACTGTGTGTTTATCTCACCTTAAGTCTTGTCTAGATTATCTGCAGCAGAATTTAAGGCATAAACCCTGTCCTTTCACTTCTCTCTGTTGTACTTTGGTGTCCTCAAGGGATGCAGCCTTGAATAACAGTGAGTTATTCATGACTGCCTGCAGCCTCCCAGTCTGCTTAGCTCAGCTGCACCAGTGCCAGGGTGGCTCAGGGCCTCACAGGACTGAGTTCCCAAAACAGTGTATCAGCATAAAGCCTTTTGCCCAGAGAGAATCCTGGAACAGGTCAGACTGCTCAGGAAACCTTCAGAGCAGGAGTTTGTTTGCAGCCAAGGTCTCTGAGTTTTGTCAGAGGAGAAAGCATGGTATAGTTGATAACTCAGCATTTCACACACTAGGTTCATTTAGCCTGTGCAGGGCAGCCCCATGCAGAAAAACTTGAGCTGGCCTGAGCTGGCTGCTGGACAAAGTTACTTGCAATCAAGACAGCAGATGCCTACTGGGGAGCAGTGGGAGCATGTAGAGCAGTGGACTGTGTGGGCTGTGAAAGTGCAGTAACCTGATGTAGCTTTGTGTTGCTGCTGTGCACAGGATGTTATTCCAAGAGGAAGTTGTAATCAGGTCTGTTCGTAGTGAGGTGTGTGTGTCTGGCCACATTGCCTTTTCCCAGTGTTTGCATCTTAGTCCCACCTTCTCCTTGTGATGGAGATGTTTCTCTAATGCTTAAAGGGTTTGATTCAGGATGGCTTCCTGACAAATGCTCAGGAATTTTGCTGTTTGGAAATGCTCTGTGATTTTGCTGTCAGCTGGGTACCAGACAGTGCCAAGCCCACAGCTGCAGCTGGCACAGGAGGCTTGTCCCTGTCCATACACCCTTCCCTCACCTCAAAAGCCCCCCTGCTTCTGCCTATCACCAAAATACAGTTTGTATTTCCTTTGGTACACCAAATCCTCAGCTCATAGATTCACCTGTGCACAGGCTAAAGGAAGACTAATAATTAGATGATACTTCAGCAGACAGCACCTCCACAGCATGGCACAATCTTTTATCTACGGCTGATGTAAAGACATTGCTGAGACTTTTGGCTGGATCTTTGAACAGCAGAGATTGGATATTGGCATGCCTTGACTTTTTGGCTTCCGTCCTTACTCTTCTAGGATCTGGTATGATTATTTTTTCATTCATGAAAAGCAAAGGAAGAGCAACAGACATACAACTAATTTTAGAATTTGTTCCTGTACAAGGCCTTTTTACACATGTAACTTCTAGCTTCAGTTTCAGGGAGAAACCTGAGCTGTGCTGAGGTCAGAAAGAGTTGTTATCCAGACATGTTCCTGCCTCCTCCATTCTGAGTCACTGCATTGTTTTATGGGAAATGCTATATGGCATGACATAAATACTCTTCAGATACTTTTAATATTTCCTCTGCCTAGGTCTTGAACAAACCTTTTTTAATATGAGAGACAAGGGGGCATCCAAAAATACTTGTGTGCGCTTTTGGCAGGCAAGCTCTCTGCAAAGGGATTTTTCCTCTACTTTTAAGGAACATAAGGGTTTCAAACACCCACAGGGTGCTTGATTCTCCTGGTTTTAAAGCAGATCTACATATCATAGCTTTACGGGTTCAGTTGTTTCTCTCACATATTCTCACTCGGCAAGTTTTTTCCCTTTTTAAATACATTAAAACTGCTACTGTTGCCAGTGGGCTCAGCATTGTCTAGCAGCAAGTCCCTCGTAGAGCCACTGGCATTGGCTCCATCGGGTATGGGGGAAGCTTCCAGCAGCTTCTCACAGATGCCACACCAGTAGACCCCCACTACCAAAATGTTGCCACACAAACCCAACACACCTCTACAAACACATTTTTAGTCCTTTCTACTAAAAGAGAAGAAAAAAATCTATTTCTCCCTAACATAAGCACAAAAAGTCTGTAATAAAAATAGGTTAAAAAAGAGGCATCAGAACTGAGTAAGGAATCTGGCTCTGACTCATGTCACTGGCTCTGAAGACTAATGGTGTTTTTACAGTCTCTAAAATGTACTAATATCGTTAATGCCATCACAGACTCACAGCTTGCTTCTCTCACTGATAGTGATGCAGTCATTTCTAAGTTCACCCAAACAAATGTTAATGTACAAAGTGTATGTATGTGCAACATATGGAACTGTGTTAGGATGTTCTGGTAACAGGACAGCTGGACCCTTTTATTATGGTTTATGATATTAGCAGTTGTTGAAAGTTTCAGTGAAATTGCACCCTTATGTTAGACATTTATTTCCCTATTTTCTATTTTTCTTATGGATTGTGCTTTGGTGACTCATCTCCCAAAACCTTGCTTTTTCAGTTGTATTTCACTAGATCTCTCTTTAGAAAATGGACTTGTGATTGAGTGAATTTGGAAAGCAAGAGATAGCTTGTTCTTGGTGTCTTGCATGGTCTAATTCGGTTCCTGGTTCTATTTAATATTGGAAAGGTGTTCTTTTTGGTAGAGGTAACTGTTAGGGTGATTGGCGATTATGATGGTCACTCAGAATTACTGTGAATACTGGTTTCTGGAGAGGAAACAGTAAATTAGACGTTCTGGTGAGCTGAGGAATGATTTTCTCTTTGTTTCAGCTCTGCCCGTGCCTCGTGTCGGGTCCGTCCTCACACGAAGCTGTGCCTTGGTCCCGGGAAACCCAGTGGGGCTCCGGCTGCTCTTGCCCTCGGCGGAGCCCAGGCCAGCGTGAACCCATCACCCTGCTCGTACGGCCCTGCCACGTTCCGGCACTGAGACTGTTTTCCTTCATTTCCATAATTTTCCTTCTGCCACGAGCCTGCCGCCTGCCCAGGGAGGCAGCCTGCCCCGGAGCAGCTGAGCGCTGGCTCGGCGGTGCTGTGAGCAGCGCCTGAGCTGCCGCCGGCCTGCAGGGAGCACGTCCAGAGCCAGGCGGGTTATTCTAGGGATGGGGCAGGGGTTACAGGGGTGTTTGATTTCCCTCTGGATCCGCTTATCACCGGGGAACAGCCGCTGCGAGGCCTCAGCAGCGCCCGGGCGGCGCGAGCGGCGGGGGCTATGCGCCGCTACTCGCGGCATTACGGCGAGGGACGGCTCGGGGACGGGGCTTCGAGAGCGGCGGCGGCTCAAAAGGGGCGGGGCCGGCGGGAGGCGGGGCTGGAAGGGCCGGGGTGCTTCTAGAAGGGGCGGCGGGAGCGGCGGCCGAAGGGTGAGCGGCGCAGAGTTGGGGGGTACAGGTACAGCCACAGTTGAGGAGCCTGCGCTGAGGGCGGTAGGGTAGCAGCAGCAGCCTGCAACAGGTTGTGCCCGCTGCCGCAGCCCCCCAGGACTCGCGGGGGTCCCTCTGCCGGGCTCCCCAGGGGCGCTGCGGGAGAGCCGTGAGCGCTGCCCGGCGGCGCGATCCGAGCGGACTGAAGGCGGTCTAGCCCTGGCGCGCCATGGTTAAATCCTTGTCCGAGGTCCTCGCTCCGCTGCTGGGGGTCGGTGGGTCCTGGGTGGCTGCCCCGGTCTAGCTCCCCGGGGCGCGGTCGGCGAGCAGCAGCCCCTCGATGCTGCCCACGGGTCGGGCTTTAGGGGACGGCGGTTTGGCACGGAGGGAGGTGGTATCGCAAAACATCAGCGGGTTTTTGTAAGCGTGTTAGAGGTGTCATCGCAAAAATCGTGGAAGAGCTTGTTCCCCTTCTCCGCGCTGTTTGGGTTTGATAGGACTGGCATTCCCGGTTAAATGACTGCCAGCTGACTGTGCCAGCTACATTAACTGGCATGTTCCCTGCCTGCCATAGGCTTAGCATAGAGCAAGCGATGCCTTAAGCTTCGTAGAAGTGTTCAAACCCCACTTGTTCTGCTCACGTATCATTTTATTTTACTCTGAACTCTGTTTTCCAAAAAAAGCCTGTCCCTGCACGGTTGTGCAGTGAGCTGGGGACAAGCCAGGAGAGCACAGGCAGCTGTGTATGACCTGTACGATGCGACCAAAGCCTCGGTGGAAAAGGCTGTGCAAAGGCAGTGGAGAGCAGCTGGTGTGAAAACTGAAGGCACCAGCTAAGTGTTACCACAGCTCAGCTGGGACACAGCAGCTTGGCTTGGCATGTCATACAATGGCAAAACATGCCTTTGACTAAACAGGAGTAATTTTATTTCAGGCAGCAAAGAATGTCCTTGTAACCTGGAAGCAAGGAGGAGAGAGGCTATGTAAATAAAGACTATTTTTGGAACTGTCAGACTTTGTGATGTTTGGTGTTTCTAGCCAATAATCATCCCTCTTCCTCAGTAGTAAGGTAGTGTTCCCCAGAATACATTTTTGTAACAAACCTCTTGCTCTTTAATTTTATAGGTGCTCTGTGAGGGTGGAGTGGAGCTGAAAGGCCACTGTGGCCATCTTTACCACGGTAATACTTCATCTTTCTGGCATTAAGTACTTGGAAATAATCCCACAGGTATGTTGTGAATATATATGTAGCAATCAATAACTGCCGCTCATACTTCACAAGCAAAACATTATTCTGCACTTGTAAATTGGCACTGCTAGGACACTAACAGACAAGAATGTGGCTTCTTGTTAGTGCTGTAATTTCTTGGGATTCAATTTTTTTATGTGACTAATCATACTTTGGGAAGCAGTGCAGGAATTACGTACTTCAAAGAGAGTAACAGCAGAGGGAGCAGGATTTACCAGTTAGCATAAGAAGTTTTTCAGTGGAGGTTTAAGTCAAGAATCCAATATGTTTATAATTTCCATTCTGTGGTCATTGGCAAACTTCCAAAGAAGCAAGCTGTAAACACAGATATTTTTCCTATGACTAGTTTGATTTTTGTGCATGGTTTTCTATATGTCAGAGACATGAGAACATGGAGTGTGGAAGGGGGCATGTTCTAGGGTGATGTTAGAATAGAGTCAACCCCTGAGATAATGAGAACCTCTGAGATAATGCCTGATTTTAATTAAATTTAATTGAAAGAAACAGTTCACTGACAGTAGATCTTTTAATATGAAAACAGCCACTCTTATTTCTGAGCAGGAAGATATTTTTAATGCTTTGTATGAGCAAATGGCAAGTATGATGATATACTAAATTTATGGCCTTTGCACAGTAAAATACAGTCTAAATATTACTGCTAAAAAAATAAGCTGTAGTGGAAAAAGCCCAGAGTCTTTTTGTCTTCACTGACACTGTGCGATTTGATGTCAGGCTGCTTCATATAGGCATAGCTTGCAGAGTAAGATTCAGGTGGATTTGCTGTGCCTTAGACTTGCATCAGTTTTGTTCTCTACTGGAGTGTGGAAGAAACATTCTTTGTTAAGGCTTTAAAAAATTATTGGGAGCTAATCAAGATGATTATGGCCTCTAAGGTGGTTATAATTTATTTTATGCTAAAAGAAATGCCAGCAGTTTTACATGATTGTGCTGTGTCCTTGTTAATGCTTGCAAATAAATAACTTCTCATATTCTTTTGGCTTGCCTTGAGAAACACAAGGCAATCATATTGATGTTTTTGCTAGGCAATTATAATCGATTTTAGATGCATATTAAAATGCTTTGTAAAGGAAGGTGGTGATGTTGGTGTAAGATGCTTTCAGCAGTAAAGCCAATGTGCTCTGGAGGAAGGGGCTGGGTTGGACACTTGCATCTGAGTTTGTGTGGATAATGAATTTCAGCTCTGAATTACTTGTTTCAAAGTCTTCAGCCAATGGTATAGGTTTTCTTTCTTAGGATAAAATGATTATTTCCTTAGTATTTAATAATTTCTAAATAGTTTTATAGCTGCTATCATGTGTCGGGCTAATCTGCAAGACTTGAAATACTGCTACAAGTGGATGGTTTTATGGCTGCTTTTCTTGGTTGGTATTGAAAGAGGCTCCTCCTTGGCAACATCTTGAAAATCTGTTAACAATTAAGCTTGTCTTTTGGCTCTTAGTAAGTAAGCAACCTTGCAGGTTTTTTGTTTATACCATTTTCCACTTAGATATCATTAACCTTATCTACAGCCATCAGTACTGATAGCAGCTTGATGCCTACTTTTGAAGCTCCATTGTTTGTGGAGGGGAAAGGGATGAAGCCATGTGTAGCACCAGTTCAGTGCTGCTTGATGTGTCTGCAAGCAAGAAGACAGGATGGAAAACAGTGGCATTTGGACGAGCCCCAAACAGACCTGTCTCATCCAAAAGTCCAGCCTCAAATTGCTGTTTGAGGATGGACCAAACTTCAGAGCCTCAACTGTGTGTGCACCAAGAACTCATCAGTGGCCTGAGGTGACCTTGAAGTAGTGATTTGCTTGTTGGATTTCACCGTGATATTTAAATGTAGATACATGTGGAAGCAGCTGTTTTCAGAGTGATTTTCTAGGTGTCTTTAACAGCACAGGCAAGAGAAGAGGAGAGAGGCTGTAACCCTTACTTGTGTCATCAGCTTGTATGTTGTATTCCAGTAGTTCAGAAAAATGGTATCTTAATCAGATATTGACAGTAACTGGTTATGATACTTTGTCTCACAAGCTTTATTCTTCTGTAGCAAATTCTGGGTCTGTAAGCATGGAACCAAACCAGAGAGTGGTACTCTGCCTTAATTACTTAAAAGAAACCATTGCTGTGTGCTCTGAAAAAATTTTCCCCCACCTAGTCCTTGGAGAAAGAGGTGACTTGCTTGTAGCAGTTTGGAGCACTTACATCACATCCCACTTCCCCACCTCCCCTAGAGAAGCCCCATAGCAAAGGGAGTGTTGTCACCTCTAAGTCTGGAGTGGGAGAACACTGGTTTTTTTTCCAGAGTTCATGTGATCAAGAAGTGTTCACATATGAATACAAGTAACACTCTGGTCTAATTTACCACAATAAAGGGTATGACTTTTATTCTTTGTTGCACAGACTGGTCTTATGTTGGTTCCACTTAATTTAATTCTCCTGCATGAGGAGTCTGTGCAAATTTGGAGCTGGATTGAAGGACTTGCTTTTTTTGTCCATTTTTAGTTAGGCTGTCAGGCAAGTGGAGGACTCTTGTTCTGTGGTGAATAGAGGAGACCGTAGCATATCAATTTGATCATAAGTTGAGTCCTAAAGGCACTGGATGAGTAATAGGTATTTGTTTCCTCTTCTGACCTGAAAAAAGTCCTCCCTTTCGGCTGGGAGCTGGCCTGTGTCCCCTGTGACTGGGAATGAAATTCAGAGTGAGTGAGAAACTGAAGAACCATAGTAGGTGTGCAAGCAACTTCCCTTTAATAGGTCAGGTCTCTATTTTTATATCTTGTTTATTATGAGGTCTTTAGAAAGCTTATTTAATAAAGAATTCAGTCTAACTTGTGGAGAAAAATTCCATCCTGGTGATTTCGTCTAGAAGAACCTTTTTTTCCTTCTGCCAGTGTTCTCTGAGCCTGACAGCACGCTTTCCAGTGGGAATAATGATTCACTGAGGTCTTATACTGTAAAGAATTTAAAAAAAAAAAAAAAAAAAAAAAAAAAAAAAAAAAAAAAAAAAAAAAAAAAAAAAAAAAAAAAAAAAAAACAAAAAAAAAAACAAAACAAAAAAAAATAGAAAAAGCCAGGAATATAGGCAGTATTTGTCCTACACAGACTTATTGTCTGGCATTTCTGTTTGAATAAAACACACTGGCTTTACAAACATTGGTCTCCATTTTTCAGCTGGAGTGGGGTGGGCATATGTACGTGTGGCTGTGCATACATGCTCCTGCCAGGCAAGACTGGTTATTCAGCCTCCTGTAATTCATTATTTGTGCTGGTTTTCCCAGTAACAGCTGTGAAAAGAACGTGTACAAACAATCTGCAAACCCTGCAGCCAGGTGTCCTGCTTGTTCGAGCAAGAGCTGCTTTCTCTGTTTACTGAGGTCTCTGTTTATTGACTCAAGTAAAACTGAGTAGGATGGTAAAGCTGTTAAAGATCTGCTATAAAGACAAGCTGCTAGCTGTAGTAAGTGTGCTTCTTGGCAGATATCCTCAGCCATGAGAGAACATGGTGAGGAGGTGCAGGAGAATGTAGAGTTGCCTTGTTTTAACTGGAATATTTACTTGTAATTGTTCTCCCAGGCTTTATTTTGTGCATCCAAAAAACCACTCCATTAAATGATGACAGACTATTCAGATGGATGGACAAGGCTTAATATATCCAAATTAATGTACTTCCCAAGTGCTCTTGACTTGCTGAGCTTTCTGCTACATCACTTATCGTGGCTTGTAGTATTGGCAGACCTCTGCATGGCACTATTCACTCAGCTTTACTCGTTTCTCAGATTACCCATGTACTAATTCTTAACTAACTTAAAAAACCAGTTTGGGAATATGTGGTTTGCAGGAGGGTGAGAAACAGAAGAGGGAAAGGAGAAGACTTATTATGATGCTGTGAGATGTTTTCCTGCTTACTTATGCTTGCAAACTGTTGTGGTAAATGATTCTGATTCCTTGTGTAGTCTTGTAAATCAATCAAAAGAATAATTTAAAAACAATCATCTTGCCATGTGATAATACACAACAGAGGACAGAGCTATTTCTAATGTTTTTAGTGATGGCGGTGTCACTGAGGGTGTGTTTGATGTTTGTGTCTGTGGCACTGGTGAGTCCAGCTGAGGGTGAGGGCTTCTGTTGTGCTGTGGGCTTGAAAACCTAAGAAAGAAAGGACAATATCCACCTTTCATCTTTTGCCTTGTGGATATTTCATCTTTTGAAGGCAGACGTGTGGAGCCCAAGGGAACAAATTAGAGTTATTGCAGAATTATCTTGATTCCTTCCTATTTGCTACATTGCTTGAAATTTCAGGACATTCCATGTATTTTCCCTTCCTTTCTCCCCTCCATTCCTCTTTCTCAGGTTGATTTGATTTTGCCCCCACTAGATGCATTTTTACTGTGTTTGGAGTTAGTGGGTCACACATGGTAATCTTGAGCCACCAGTTTGCCCAATTACATTGAGTAGGAAAAAGTAATAATTGCTTCCTGAGTTGAGGTGGAGAGTTGTCACCTCTCTTTTGACGCTGTTCAAGGGTATGCCAAGAGCTCAGTGTTTGAGCAGCAGTGCCCCTACACGAGTCTGGCGTTGGTGGCTGTTCCTGCTTGGTGGACAGGCATCTCTGGAGTGAGCTGTGGGCTGATCCAAGTGCGCTGCTCCTCACAAATTCCCTGGAAAAGGTGTTCTGGTCATCAGATCTCCCAGGAGGCTCTTCTGTATGCCCCTTGAATCCCTTGATTCACTTGGCTGTCTGTTCAGACTGGCTTTCCTCCCATGCCCCTCAGGCTGTGCTTTTGGAAGTGGAACAATCTGCTTACAAAATTGATCTCTGGGGCTGGGTTTCTAAACTGGCACAGCCTTTGAAATACAGAAGTTACAAGGGCTGTGCCCAGAGGCCAATATGCTGAGATGATGCATGTTGAATAAGCAGAGTTAGAAATTTCACTTTTAACTTTTCCAACCATTGCTGCCACTTCCACGCTACAAAATGTTCTATTTCACTATTTGGCTTTCTCACTATTTGTTTCTAGACAGATTTTAAATAACTGAGTTTTATAGAATGCTATAAACCCATTTAATTTAGACTTTTATTATTATTGGAATATAATACAATTTTGTGGGTCTCATTTTCCATCTCTAGTTGTCTGACATGGAAGGCACTTGCAAAAGCTCTTGTTCATGGAACTGTTCTTGCAAAAGAGCTTGTTCTCACTGTCTCAGTGGACAATATATTGTTTCCCTTACTTTTCTCATGTGGACTTTCCAGTGTCTTCTATGTAAATCCTAAAGAGTATGCAAGATAGCATTTGAGACTAAGTAGCAGCTCCTGTGGTTGAAGAAGAGTTTTTTCAAGCTTTACTAATTAAAATTCAGAGAGTCTAAATAGTTTTCATGAGGGCAAAATGACTGAAGATAAAGATTAATGCTTTGGTTTGTTTCTCACAAATAAGTTCATTATTTTTCTTCTACCTTTTCCTTTTAATTTTTTACAGGTTTGACGTATCTGGAAGATGAAGCCCTGGCTGCAGCTGGTGTTCTTCCCCTGTGTTTTCCTTATCTGGCACACAGAAGCAGAATTCTTCACCTCCATAGGTGTGGAAAGAACCAGCACATGATGTTGTGATATGGTTATTGTGATTGCTAGAACTGTTATCAGTTATCAGAGTTATCAGTTGAAGCATATGACTTTCTTTACGTGGCCATGGCCAACACTGTCTCTATTAGGAAAAGCTGCTCTTCTGTAGCATCAGTGCAATTTGTTTGCAGTTGGTTGACTTAGAACGCTGTGACCAACATGATTCAAGTTTCTCTGGGGCCTCTGTTAGTAAAATAAGATGGGGCCTATGTTCTATTAGGATTTGTGCATCTGTTGTCATCTTGAACAGAGCATACCACCTTATGCTAAAAAGCTTAGTCCTGAATTTGAGTTATGAAAATAATTTAAGTGGTAAATATATGAAGTTTTTTTTCCACAGGACCTGAAATCTCCTGTCTTCTCAAAAAGTTGGAGTTAAGTGTCAGAAGGAAAAATTAATAACTCCCTTATGTTGTGTGTTTTGTTAGGCCTGAGTAAATCCTAAATAATTTGCATTGTTATAAATCTGAAAAATAATTTGATTTTTATGGCAATTTAGTTCCTGTGTTCTAATAGGATGCAAGCATGTGTGATTGTGGTAGAGCCTCAAAATAAGCACAAACTGAGTTTTCTGCTGTTAATTGGTCTAATGTTTTCCTGGGGAGCAGTGTGGGGACTTCCCCTTCATAAGGGCATTAGAGGCTGATTAACTACGGCTGGCTGTCCTCCAGAATGTTCTTTGAATCCGTGGAGCTGTTTGTGAATGGCAAAGCTCAGAGGTCCTGGTGGGTTGTTGTGCACCGCTGTGTGGAACCGCTCAGCTGGAGTCCTACTGCCAACCTCCTGGCATGCCCGGTGGCTGGCTGAACAATACTTAACTACATGTGTGTTATTTGCTTCTGATTTTTTTCTAAGTTAAGTAGCATTTTATACAAAGCTTCCATGAAGGATCACCTTCTCTTTACACTTACCTATTTCTGAACCTTTCTTAACTCTGAAAATAGCACAGCCTGCTGCCTTCTATCTGCTTAATCATACCTCATTCATAATTACTTTGGAATGCTGGAGCTAGAGCTGTGGTTGCAGTTATAAATCTCATCATGCTCTTTCAGTTTGGGCTTTGAAAAGCCAAGTTTGTCATAGCAATTAGGAGCAACATGTTAGCAATTTCCACTAATGCTAATCAGGAGAGTGTGTATGTGTCTATGAACATTAGTCTGAAATTCCTCTCTGCTTAATGTTAGGTTGTTTCCACAGTTACCCATATTGTAAAGCTGCAACTTTAAATGATGCCAGAGATTACACTAATAATTTGTTAATGTGACCTAATCTGTATCCATATGTAGAACAGATGCTTTGGCAACCATTTGGATCTTTTGTTGCTTTGACTCCATAGCTGTATGAGTGTCAAACGTTTCTTCTAATTGTCTTGCATGCACATGTAATACTAAAAGTAATTCTGAGGCAGTGGAAGGGTTAGAGCAAAGCTACATGAACTGTTGGAGCTGGGACTTTGAAGCATTTGAATGCCAGACCTATGTGTCTAATAGCTTTTGTGGTTTACAGGCATTGAAGTGCACACCCTTAATTTGTCTGTTGTTTGTGGTGGTTTTAATAGCCCTGGAGCATTTAAGGTTTGTCTTCCGTGCACTTGGTAATTGTTACTTTTTTAGGTCTGATGAATATTTGCTCTTACTCTTTTTAGGTCAAATGACAGACCTGATTTATGCAGAGAAGGACTTGGTACAGTCTTTAAAGGAATATATCCGAGCAGAAGAGAACAAGCTCTCTCAGATTAAAAGGTAGGGGAGGAGACTGGTGTTATGAAGGGTGACAAAATGTCTCATTTGTGTTCAATCACACCCCAACTTTGTCACCACTCTCTGCTGCTGGATCTTGTTGGTACTTCCTCAGTAGATAATCACAGGGAGAGGATAGGTACTAACTTGGTGTAATTTATTCCCATTAACCTACAAGGGTCCCTGCTTCAGATATCACTTAGAATTTGCTTCTTTGGAAATGGTGCTCTGATGGGCTCTCCCCACTTTGCCCTGTCCTTGTACCATCACAGGACTCCTGTAGAGAGGACACATCAGAGTCAGATCAGGAGTCTTGTCGTGAGCGCTGAATGCCTCTGTGTGCCAGTGCTCTGTGCTGCCTGTTGTTTCATGCCATCAGCCCTGCTTACAAGAGCCAAGTGTGCCAGTGGCATTTACCAAATCTCTGGATTACTTCCTGTGTTGGCTTTGCCCTCAGGGACAGTTCTCCTGCCTTGTTCTCTTCAGGTGCCAAGCTGGCTGCAGCACATCTGATGTCATCGTGATTGCTTGGATCACTTGAAAGGCTCTTGCTGACAACTGATACTTTGTGTCCCTTAAGAAGATTGTTAATGCTTGTCTAGCCAAAAGCAGTATCTACTAGGGTGTGACAGGAGGATAGTCTAAATGAGGTTCAGGTTCAGAAGAGCCAGGTGCCTTTAGAAGGAGTAGTGCTTTCCAAAGAACTTTTGAACTTGAGGTTGTATGTGTCAATCCGACCTTCCTTTGGGAGTGTAGGATGAGAATGGAGCTATGGAGTAGTGAAATTATAGGAATTCTGGTCACATATACATAAAATGTTCTTTTCTTGAAAAGCTGCTCTTTGGAGGCAAAGCAGTCTCCTCTTTAAGTATTGGTAAAGAGAATATCTGTTCAATCTATGTATAAACTGGTGTTTTTAAAGCTCATTACAACTGAAATGCATGCCTGCTGTAGTTAGGTTTAAAATACTAAGCAGGGAAATATTTTCCCTTTGAAAGAGACTGTTGTAATTAAAAAACTTCCACTTTATCCTTGTGAACTTGAAAGGTTGAAAGCCAGTTTTGACAGTAAAAGCGGCAATAATTTGATCTAGATGTGTAATTTGAATGATTTAAGAAGGAGGATGTGCATTCATAAATTGTTCTCAGGCTGAGGTGCACATTTCTCATTCCAGCTGGGCTGAAAAAATGGATATACTGACCAGCAAATCAGCCTCCGATCCAGAAGGGTATCTGGCACACCCTGTAAATGCATATAAGCTTGTGAAGCGTTTGAATACTGACTGGCTGGAATTGGAAAACCTGGTTCTTCAGGATATAACGAATGGTAAGGACTTACAGGGGACTGCTGTCGGGAGGCAGCCTTGTGTTCTGAAAAACCACAAGCTTGGCTTAAGTATTATTGCTAAGTTTGTTTAGAAAACAACTAAGGACTTGCCTTGTGTGTACTGATTACCCAAGTGAGTGAAACTTGCAACTGAAACACATGTCAGTCAAGACTCAGAAACTGTTTTATTTGGGAGAAAAAGGGAGAATGGGATATGCTTAAAGCTGTGGTGGCAACTGTTCTGTTCTCCTGTATATAAACTGCTTCATCTGCTTTCCCAATCTGTTCCTTCTCTTGCTGATCATTGTTTTTTGACCATGTTGATCAGAGAATGAGATTAAGAATCAAAATGCATCCCATATTGAACTAGTGGAGAAATTTGTATAATCTCCAGCATTAGAGTTGGCAGATGCTGTTGTAAGTCTGTCAAAACAAGGATAATATATGGTTGCTATCAGTAAACCTATCCTTCTAAATCAAATGCTTCCAGTACTAATCCTTGGGTTTGCATCATATTGTCAAGTGCCTGCCTGGACTTGCTTGCATACCTTTTTTTTTAAGTGGAGGTTTATTTTTACTGGACTCTTGGAAAATGAGGGAGAGGTGGTTATGTTTTTCAGGCAGAACACCGCATGTTTTCCCTTTCTAGTCTGCATATGCTAAAGTTTAGGTACTTGGAAGTTTTTTCCAGACAAGGCTTTTATTGCCTTTCGGAATAGTCATCCTAAATGGAAATAAAGTACTCAAGTCTGTTGAATACATCTGTCACTAATTCTTTTTCTAAAGGCTTCCTTTTCCAGTTTGGCTTGCTTGTATGACTGGAAATGGTTGGGCTATTTTCCTTCAGCTGATGGCTTCCTCTTCGGCCCAACCAACCTGCTGTGTAACCCTGATATGTTTACCCAGTGCATTTAATTGTATTTCTGAGTATCACCTGGTTTTACTTGTCAGGTTTGTCTCTCACTGTGTAAGGCCCTACCCTAGTGAGGGGATCCTGGATCAGGGTCTCTGTCCCTGGAACTGAGAGCTGAAAAGCTCTTATGGCTTTAGAGGTTGGAATACAGAGTTGGAGATCATTGACCAGTACTACAATCTAAAATCAGTTGTCTCTGTGGATATTGCAGGAGATCTGATGAAAGCTATTAAGTTTATATGTCAAAAAGAGACATTACAGGAAAATGAAGATCATTAGATTCACACTGTACATCAGTAATTGTGTGGTACAAGAAAATTGAGGAGTTTAGTTATTTATCCTTTATTTTTTGCTCATGAGCCATACTTTTTAAAAAGGGACAGGAAACAATGTGTTTATAACTTTTGAGCCTAATAAGAGGCTTTAAATCTGGATTATTTGAAACTCAATTCTCAGGCCAGAGCAGATGTTTCCTCTTCTGTGTTCATCTTGTACTGATATTTATTCAAGCTCTGGAAGTAACATCTTTCCCTTTTACTGCAAAGGCTTTATTGCAAATCTTACAATCCAGCGTCAGTTTTTTCCAACTGAAGAAGATGAGACAGGAGCAGCGAAGGCTCTGATGCGCCTGCAGGACACCTATAAACTGGATCCTGAAACCCTCTCTCGAGGGAACTTGCCAGGTAAGTGCACCAAGGCATCCTCAGCTTTAACAGGAAGGAAGTGGTAACATCCTCAAACTCTCTCCAAAAGTCCTTTATGAAATGAGGATTAACTGTTTTTGCCACAGAGATGTTTCAGAAAATTTAGAGAGATACTGGGTTGTCTGATTATTAGCAGAGTCCTGATGAATGTTTGTTGCTGCTGCTTATGAGACACCTACTGAAACAGGTTATGGTGGCTACCAACATGCTGTTTACAAACTGAATAGTCTTCATTGGTGTGTGGGTAGATAAGCTGACACAATGTTTTCAGTTATTATAAGTATTAATAACCATTAATAACTAACTAAATTTTAAGTCTTACCTGTGCATCTTCTGAGCTGGAGCAACTGGAAATCAGTGCAGTCACACTCAACTGGACGCTCAGTTTGTTTAAATAAACATCAGCTTGTTTATACACAAATACAGATACAGTAAAGAGAAACAAGCTGGCTGTGCATGTAGTCAGGCTTCTCTGATCATCTAACAGTGTTAGTCTGTAGGTTAGGTGAAGTCTGTTAAGATGTTAGTCTGCTCTTCCTTTGTCTACAACAGAAAACACAATAGCTGACCACTGTAACTTCTGTTAAACTTCTTTGTTTCCAAAGGAATGAATTAGAATGAAATTAAGATAGAGTTTACTCTTTAATTCTGATGGTGATCACTTTAGTACTGAACGTAAAATATTGTCAAAGCATTGTTTCTTAGAAATATTTTTGGATAATAATTGTGTATTTACAGATACTTCTCAATGTATTAAGGCAAAGGTGCTTCTGTGTGGATTGCTGAAAGCTATCTTTCTGTTTTTAGGAACAAAATATAGATCCTCCCTGACAGTTGGTGATTGTTTTGGCATGGGGAAGACAGCCTACAATGATGGGGACTATTATCACACTGTGCTCTGGATGGAGCAGGCCTTAAAACAGCATGATGAGGGGGAGGATACAACAGTCAGCAAAGTAGAGATCCTAGATTATCTCAGCTATGCTGTTTTCCAGTTTGGGGATTTGCACAGAGCCATGGAGCTCACCAGACGGCTGATATCCCTCGGTAAGAACAAAGACCATGTTATTTTAGCTGGGGAGTGTTGCCAGCGGCAGAGCTAAGAACAGTTGTGGCCTATCCCGTGAGCTGACTGGAAAGGATATCCTGACAGATGACTTACAATAAATGTGGGTCCTGGAAAAAAGTCTATTTATATATGAAGTATCTTTAACAAGCTGTCTTATGGTCCATGCTGTTGTTACCCAAGGCCCCAGTGTGTCTGACTGCACTCACTACCTGTGTGCTTTGCTGCAATGTTCTGAGGTGCTGTGTTTGGCAGTGGTTAAAGCCTTGCTTGTCTCAAGTGGAAATCAAGACTACCACAGACTTAGGCAGTGCTGCACCTTCTGTGAAGTCCTACTGACTTTACATATTCCTCAGTGCAGGTATGTTGCTGTGCATGGTTCCTTTGCGATGGTATGGCACACAGCAACAACAACGCGGTGGTGGTAAAGGAGGTGAGAAGGTTCCCTTGCATGGAGACTGTAGCAGGCCTTTATTCCATGCTAACTCCCCAAGACCTAGGACCAGAACACGTGCCAGCCCCCATAGGCAGTGGGCTGGAACATGGCCTGGAGCCCAGAGAGAGAAGCTGGTGGCTGGCTGAACCCCAAGGCAGAGAGACCCGGCCGATGTGATTCAGAGTCCCTTATCCCAGGCAGAGGGGGCGGAGAGAGCACATGGCAGGGCATAGGGGCGGTACAAGGGCGGTGTTAGGATAACAGGGGAACCTGAGGGAGTGGTTTGGACTAGAGATGGGGGAAGGGGAAGCCACATGGGAAGGGCAGGCAGGGATATGAATAGGAGTACACTATACAGGTAGTCTTGGATGCTGGAAGAGTACTTTGCCTGAGATCTTACAGTATTTATTTCTGAATATTCAGAACAAATTGAGTTTCTTGAAACCTCCTTTTATTTTTGAACTGTTTCTAGCTTTCCCTTGAGTAAGCAAGTAAGCACTGCTTCCTATCCAGCTTTGCCTACTTCCTGCATTGGAAAGGCCTGTCCTCCTCATTTAGAGCTAACATTTACTGTGTTAGGTATTTCGTGGGTTTTTTAATGAGCTGTGATTCTTAGTTTAGATATTAGCATCTTGAGAGTGGGTGAAACCGTCCTATCAAAAAATATGTATTAGTCTAATTTCCGCTGACACTAGAATTCTTAAATTAAAATTTACAAGAATATGAGGATGTATTGGACCTAGCTCCCTCTGCAGTGGGTTTCAGCACTGATAGCAGAATGCAAATCCTTATCAGCAGCAAACAGTGGAACACACTTGGTAGTCCCCTCTGGAAGCAGCAGCTTCCTCTGTTCTGGGCTCACCTTCCCTATCTGGCCACTATTACCCTGTGCTCTAATGAGTGGTGACCACAGTGAGCAGTGGGGTTGGTTCCATAAGATAAACACAATAAAGTTGTGAAGGCCAGAAGGAAAAGAATCTGTTCTAGGTGGTAGCATCCAGAAACACAGGTGAACAAGGGATTGTTCCTTATCCTGGGGTAAAGGTCTATTGATAATGTTTATTGATTCATACCAACATTATTAATAAATCAATAATACGTCCAAAGATGCTAGAGATCCAGGCTCCCTCCCATATAAACCTGTTAAAGCTACAGATGGATGCTGTAGGTGGGCTTAAGGTGATAACACACACCTCAGAGCTTCCCAACCTGAGAGAAGTCTTTGGGACTGATTACTGTGGCTGGACTCCGTCACAGTCCTTGGTTAAAGTGTGCTTGTGCAGTGTGAGTGAGGAGCATGGTGGAGAGGAGGGGTGCAGCAAGTAGGCTACCTTGGTCTCTGCTCATGACCTCTATGATCTACTTATTTTGGGTAGAACTGGCCAGAAAAGTTGAGAGAAAAGGAAGAATGTGAAGAACAGGAACTTTTATTCTTTTTCTTGGAATACAAGCTTTGTGATGGGTTCTTCCAGAAAGGATTCTTTTGTATCCTGTGTGCACCTCTCCTTTGTGAAGACAGAAACTTCCCAGTGTTAATTTTCAGTGCAGACTGAAGCCAGTGCCTTTGTTTGCCTGATAATGCTTTAGGAAGGGAAGAATTGTTGCTGTCTTGATACAGGGACTTGTTCGTGCTAACAGTTCCTGAGTTCACAAAAATCACCATTTCTGTCTCTTTTTCTCCAAATGAAGACAGCACTCATGAGAGAGCAGGCAGTAATCTGCGGTACTTTGAGAAGCTGCTGGAGAAGGAAAGAGAGGAGAAGGAGAAAAAAAAGTCAGTAAACAAGACTATGACAGCCACAGAAGCCATGGTGCAAAGTGGAGCCTATGAGAGACCTCTCGACTACTTGCCAGAGCGTGATATCTATGAGGCCCTTTGCAGAGGTGAAGGGGTGAAAATGGTAAGAGACAAGAATTTCCTGACTGTGCTGCCTTTGCATAAAGGTGGTCAAGCTTGGTGGGACATGTTATGTTTTTCCTTCTGTGAAGCTGTTTTTTAAGAAAAAATTGAATTTGGTTCTGTCCAGGCTGATATTTGTACCTTGTATCTTGGCTTCTCAATCTTCATCTGTTACACACAAACAGCTCTTAGCTGTACCTCTTAAAGGTTGTTGAAAATTGATTCTCCTCAGTCTGTCTACTCAGCTTTTTCAAAGTCAGCTGTACAGATACACAAGGAGGCTTTTTGCCCTGAGAGCTGATTATGCTTTATGACACTTAGGGAATCACATTATTCCTTCCCTTTTGCATCTTAGGCATGTTCTTCTGGAGTGACTATTTTGACCAAGTGATTTCCAGTACCTCTCAACAAACATGGCTTCAATTCTTAGTCCAGGGAAAAGAACCAATTTATTTCATCTGCGTAGTCTTAATGATAAGAACCAGGCTTTTTTTTTACAGCTGATTGTGCGCTTCTTAGTCTGTAACCTACTGTGATTTAATTCCCCTAAAGGTTAGTGTTTCAGATGCTGCTTGGTGGTATTTGGAACAGGATATCTTGTTTTTAATTGCAATAAATTGCAGAATCACTCTTGTTTACCTCTTATATCTTCTGGTCACCTGATGGCTTTTACAATGTATGTGGAATGAAGATCATCTTCTTGTCTTGCCTGTTTGAAGTTCAAGAAAAGTGTTTGAGCAAACAATGCTTTGTTTGGCATTTTATTTCAGACACCTCGAAGACAAAAAAGGCTATTTTGTAGGTACCATGATGGAAACAGAAACCCTCATCTGGTCATAGCTCCCTTTAAGGAAGAAGACGAATGGGACAGCCCTCATATTGTGCGATACTATGATGTCATGTCTGATGAAGAAATTGAGAAAATTAAACAACTAGCTAAGCCAAGGGTAAGTTTCCCTTTTCCCATCTCACTAATGACTGCTAATTCCATGCTTCAGTCTCTTTTAGCAAGGACTAGGCAAAGGATTTGAAAGATCTGGTTTCATACTACAGATAATACACTGCAGCTGTGAGCCTAAAGATTTCAAAACTGCCTGGTGATGTAGGACCATAAAGTCCAGGCTCCCAAAGGTATTTATGCATTATTGCACTTAATCATGCAAAGTTCTCAGTAAATGCCTTAGAAAGCTTTTAAGAAATTAGAGACTATATGTGAAAAGGTAAATGGCTGACTTAAAAATGATAGGAGTAGGTTTGCAATATGCCTTAAGTCTACCTTTTGAACTGGAGCCAAACATAAATGAAATTTGAAAAGCCCAAATCTCAACAGAAGTGGAAAGAAAAAAAGAAATGTAAGTTGTGCTAGAATAATACCTAGAGGTTTGGGGTTTTGGGTTTTTTTGTTGGTTTGTTGGGGTTTTTTGTTTGTTTTTGTTGTTTGTTTTGTTTGTTTGGGGTTTGCAGGGAGGGCTGCTGATGATTTGTTTTGTTTGTGTATCCTGGAATCCACTGCTTCCGTTATAAACCATACGTGTTCCCTGTTACTCATGGTATGAGTTCTGGTGACTCTGCATGCAATAAAAAAAGCAGCTACCTCATGCAAAGCCAGTAATTATCTGTTTTTTCTGGAGGTGGAATTTCCTGCCTAACTGTCACCTTTCTGGCAAAAAGAAGTATGGCAGTGTGATAGTAGTAGATGCCACCTTAGTTTTTGTGTCAGGTCTGAGCAGAATGTAAAACTGAACAAATCTTTTGCTTATAGAGGAGTGGTTCATTTTAGCACTCTTCAGGCTACTGCTATGAAATATGGTACTAAAATTCCAGTGAAGATTTAGCCTTCTGTAAGTATTTCTAAATGTAAGCATAAATAGTTAGAAACAGATTGAGAAACTGATGCTTCCCAAGAACATTAATAATTTGGGATGTTTGTGAAGCTGGACTTCTATGACTACCAGCCAGCTGTGGAAGTGTTGGCTGAACACTCCTGTCTCAGTGAGGACTCTTACCTCCATAAATGGAGAACTTTTCCTATTACATCATAGTAGAAAACTTCAAGAACTTCAGATAAAATGGAAGCATTCACATAGAGCATATCTCTTAATCTATTTTATCAAATAAAGCACTGTCTAAAGGTAGCTTTTTTTGGTTTTTCCTTTTTATTCAAAGTTTTATGGAAAGTCTTATTTCTTGGTCTCTGAATTTTGCATATATTACTAATGTTAGAGGATTTTTTCGTGTAATCTACATACTGTAGAACTGCAGTCAGTCCCTAGAAGGTAAATATTATAGCCTTAAGATTCAGATGAAAATTGTCAATTTAAAAAAACAACCATTTTCTTATGAGTTTTTTTTTTTAAACCTGTTTATAGCTCAGCTGCAGGAATAACTAAATTCTGCAGTACTACTGAAAGAATGGAAAATACAAGTCCTGTGATGAGATGGTCCTTAATAAATACAGCTTAATTTTATCCTAGAAATTTTAGTTAGTAATCATGGAAGCTTTCAGACAGAACTGTGAAGTGTTATGTTATTTTAGGCTCAGAAAGATGAGCACTTTCTTTATTCTAAAATGCACTTGCAAGAAATTTTTACTTTTGAGTCCAAGCACTTCAACATTATCTGCTGTTTACACTTGCCAATACTTTTTGTAGAGAAAGAACATCTGTATGTGATTGGGAGTAGCTGCAGTTGAGTTGCTTTTTATGCTTGTTTTGTAAAATGCAGTCACTGTTATTCCACTTCCAAAAAGTAGATCCAGCTTTTCAGGCAATCCATCAGAACTGGCTGGGGAGGGTCAAGAAAATTCTTAGCTCTTCTGATGTGGATAGCATTGAGGCAGGTCTGCCATCAAAGTATGAGAAATTCTTAATGTTACCTGCAAGCCAGGAATGTTTGAACAGGCAAGAATATGGCATGAAGTGGGGAGAGATGAATATCTGAGCTCATGCTGCTGCAGGGTTTTAGCAGTGCAGAATTTCAGAAGGAAATAACAATGGAGAGATTGCTAAACTAAATAGACTGAAACAGTCAGTGAAGCTTCTGACCAATGAAGGGTGTTATGATGAATTTTCAAAGCAAATGCCTCTTAAAAAGGCTGATTTCTCCACCCTGAGAGAGGAAGCCTTACATTTATCAGTTGCTTATACCAACTGAGATGTAGAAGAATGAAGAAACCTGCCTATCAGAGCAGATGGGGAATAATATCAAGGTAGTCAGGCCTCTTTGAGTTCTGATTTATTTAGATCATATGCTAGGTGCAGAAATCAAGCAAGCATATACAAGCTTGAAAATGGCAGCAGAATGAAAAGTTTGGGAAGCAAAATATATATCCCTAAAGTTATGCTTCACTGTACCAGTGAAGAACAACAGTCAGCCTGACTCTTCTGTTATGATTTATACAAGAGAAATCTGGAACAAAATAACAGTGAGTCAGAATTACAGCAACAGCTGTGCCAAGTACTCTTGTATAGGGACAAGACAGCTGTCATAGATTGTAAAGCTGGCTGGAGACTTACTTGAGGAAAAATAAAGGAAATAATGACTGCATGCTCTGAAGAAGATGCAAATAAAAAGGCTTTCTGTTGAGGCCAACAGCTAGTCTGAAGGCTTCACAGGTCTTAATTTGGACATGGTTAACTTCTATTCATGAGAAAAGCCCATGACAAGAAAATAATCAGCTTTACCCGTGGAAGTGTAATATCAACAGAAGTATGGAATCCAAAACAATAGAAAGAGAAGACAGCAACATATCTGCACCTGTTATTTTTCTGAATGCTTGAATGCTTATGTTACAGGTAACCAATAGTATTATATTGTAGTTAAATGACAGGCGATGAATCCATTGTTGTAATTTAGTAGCCAATGAACTTGTAACATGAACGATAACATAGAATAGTCTATAAATACGCAGTCTTCCTGAAAATATAATGCTTTTATGCCATAAATCCGGTGCAGTGTTCATGTTTGTATGTTGCGGCCACCCCAACAGCGACAGCTTTCTATGACATATAATTAAGTGGAAGAAAAGAGATATGATTTAGAGTGTGTGTGGTTGGCAGGAGTTAAATTTAAATGTCTGAGCTTACAGTCAAAGAAAGGAGTGTCCCAGTTCTTGTTCTCAGCTGCAAGAATGAAACCAAAGTGATAGAAGTATTGTTAGCAGCCATCTGTCACTCTGACACCACAGCAAACTTTATCAGTTTTGCCAAGTTCAGATTTTTTTTTTTCCTACAGATCTGGTGAAATGGCCTAAATGTGATGATAATGTTTAAAATGTGTAGGTGTGCTGTGCTTTTGCAGAGTTACCTTCATCATGTAATAATGTTTCAAACTGTCTCAGAAATAGATGTTCCAGGCATCTTTCAGCTGGAAAATTTGAGCATGGGAATGTTGAGAGTTGTCCTCAGGAATTTTCTGCTGTTGGGGATTTGCTTGCCCCATAATTTGTAACTCGTTCTGTAAAAGTTTTCACTCATTATTTTACATCTGAGAATGAGGTTGGGTTTTTAGTCCACATGAGGAGCAGGCTGATTAAATTCATGGACTCTCCAATGATTTTCTCTTTGCCAGGAACTTGGACTTCATATGTTGTGAACTTTTGTTGTTGTTCCCTCTTGCTATTATTGACTCCAGCTGTTTAAAAAAAAATGCCTTCAAAACCTGTTCAGCAAGTAACTTATGGATTTAATCAATATCATGGCTTGTGCAGTCAATCAGGCTCTTTTTCCAGGATCAAATGCAGGTGATGGATTGTACTTGTTTCTGCATGTGTTGTTTTAGCGTGAAATCAGATCATATTCTAGGTTGAAGCTCTTTCATCCAGTGAGATATTGAAGTTGGACAAATCAGGTGTTGATTTTGGTAAGATGCGAGAAATTTTCTATCCTGTTGCTGATGTGTTTCTTCCCCCTTGGGATTTTTTTTGGCACAGCTGGCACGAGCCACAGTACGTGATCCCAAAACCGGTGTCCTTACAGTGGCTAGCTACAGGGTATCCAAGAGGTAAGCAGAGAGAAGGGTTTAGCTTTAAGGTTTTTGTGCTTGACAAAAGCAGCTGTTGTCTGCTACCTACTGTGTCTGAAAACTTGAACTGCTTTGCATGTAACCAAAGCTTCCCCAACAAATGCATGGAAAATGGCTCTTTTAGCCATCTGACAAAGGGCAGAAGAATCCTTCTGCCTTGGGAAATGTGGTGTGGTAGTTGGTATTGTAAAATAACGTGTTTCTGTCCTTCCCTTAGCTCATGGTTGGAAGAAGATGATGATCCTGTTGTGGCCAAGGTGAATCAGCGAATGCAACAGATCACAGGGTTAACAGTGAAAACAGCTGAGCTCTTGCAGGTTGGTGCACTGGCTTCATCCTGGAGGAATTAGCTGCCGATTGTGTTGGTCTGGTGCAGATGGATGTTTTCCCTGTGTGTGCCAGGCAGAGAAGGGTAGAGATATCAAAGAAATAGAAGATTAACTTTGTGCAGGAATCTGAGATTTACCTGTTTGTTCTGAGGGAAATGCCTGGTGCTTATTTTTCAAGCCTGCAAAAGCTGAATTTCTGTCCTAGTTCAACCTTTCTAAGACCCATATATTTTTTGTAGTCCTGCCATAGTCTCATATGAATTCTGATCTCTGGATGGCTGTTGGGGAGAAGAGTGCCCGTAGTACAGCACTGCCAGAATAGCTGTACCTTAGCCCATTCACTGTTTCTCTTCCTCCATGCTCCTTCAATTCCTGTTTCAGAACCTGATTGAAATACTGTTGATTACAGGCTATCCATAGAAGCCAGGTAATTGTGTAGTGATCTAGGAAACACATTAAGTCCAGCCTCAGAGTAACAAAAACATGTTACGTGATTATAAAGTAAGTGAAGAGGTGCTTTTAAGTTAATTTTCTGTGATTCTCGAGAGGCTTGTATGTAACAGATCATTCATGAGTGGCACAGAGTCTAGTTCTGTCCTCTAGGCTGGACCCACAGGGAGTTGCACACATTCATCTGCCTTCTCTTCAGAGGAAGGAAGCAACAGTGTGGTGAAACTACTGCTGCTGAATGTTAAACAGGCTGTTGTAGTGATAAGTATAAACCCTTGAACTATGAAAGGGTTGTTTCAAGTTGTTTCTCATCTGAGAAACAAGTTGTTTCTCATCTGAGTACCTCAGTTCTGGCAATCTAAAAATAAATTAAGTGTACTATAGATAATAATCTTACCACAAAGTGCTGTTTCTCAGAGCATGCTTTGGATTTCTGAGAGCAAGTGCTATTCTGCAGCAGTCACTTGCAGTTCAATAGATATTTATGTGCTTCCTTCTTCCATGCTGTAGGTTGCCAACTACGGAATGGGAGGGCAGTACGAGCCACACTTTGATTTTTCTAGGGTAAGATCACACTTGCAATTATTTCTTAGTGGGGTGGGGAGGAGGGAACAGTTTGGTCTGAGAGAACTTTTGAAACTGTTTTCTGTTAGAGCATTTAATATGTAGGCCTGTTGCATGGATGGATTATGAATTCTGAAAGCCTTTGCACTGCCTTCTCTGATGCTGAAAGTTCAAGAGAATATTGAACAAATCTCCCTGCTTACCTTTGGGACCTTGATTCCTTGCACAGTACAGAGACGCTAAAAGAGTCATGCAGCACTTGAATGTGCTCTTTCTGTTGTTTTATTTGTAAACTGCGGTCTGCAAGCCCTGGGTTATGAGGGCTTTGTTCCATTAGGCTTCCGATTTCAGTGACATTGTCCAAACCCTGCTTTGCTGGGTGCTTTAAACCATTTTGCAGGAGCTGACTGAGGAGGAGATATCTTTCCACCTCCCTCCAGAAAAGTAAACATTATGGAAACCCTCGTGGGTTGTACAGGCCTTCTGGCAGATCCCTGAGAGTGGCTGCAGCACTGGGGTCTGAAAAGGGTTCCCTGGGTTGGTGTTGAGCGCAGTGCTCCAGCAGCAGGTGGATGTGCGCGTGGTGGTGCTGGGTCTTCATGAGGCACTAGAGGGCTCTGTGTGGCAAAGAACAGCTCTGGCTTGCTGTGAGTGGGGAGAAAAGAGCAGATTCTTAATAATGACCCTAAACAAGTTTATGGACATGCTAGTCATACTGAATAGCTATGGTGACTGGTAACTTCAAATATAAAATCCATCCTTGATGCCTTGATTTCTGTGGTATTTCAGTGGAATGTGGCATAATTCATTTTGTCCCAGTGGTTTTACCTGGTAGGAGGGATTGCTGCAGCCAGAGCACACAATCCAATAACTGAGTGCAGAATTGAAGCCACCCAATTTAGTACTGGTTAAAAAATAAAAAAATTCCAAGTTTCAACACTATGGAAGCTTGTATTCATTAGCTTTGGCCCATTGTGAGAATTTTCCTCTTAACCTTAAGTCTGCTTAGTTTCCTGAGTTGTGCAAATGCTCTTAAATTCTCTTCAAAGCCTTTGAACTCAAGGACCTCAGGCATCAAATTGGCCAGTGTGGACTTTACTTTTGGATTAGGAGCTGAAGCAGAGCTCCTGTTGGAACACAACCTTGGCTGCAGTTGTCAGCTGAGGCAAGGCAGTTGCAGGGGTTGCCACAGTTTTGGTCCAGTCCTGCAGATCTGTGCATCACAGACTTCGTGCTGAAATAGAGGTGCTGCTGTGTCTCCCCAGCTTCTGATCAGCCTTGAAGCTTTTTGTTCCCTTGCAGTTCTCAAATAGAGGCACTTCAGTAGCTGCCTATTACAACTTGGAGATTTTATTGGTTGTTCAAGTCAGATTTTTGCTGTTGGAAGTTCATAAACTCATGAGTGGACCTGGGTTTCACAGCAGCGGCAATAACCAGGGAATTCCCTCTATCTCAGTGATCTTATGTTGGCTTTTTTGGATTGGATTTGCATATGCAAATCTTAGGGTTTTTATGAACCCATTTCAGGAAAGACCACTTGTTTATTAAAATACGCTCCAAGCAGACTGAACTACATAATCTTAGACATGGTGGCTGTGGTTTTCCTTGCTGTTTGTCTTTTTCAATACTGATTTATTGTTTTCTTTAAATGTTGAACAGTATTGCTTTTGTATGTAAAAATGCACCTTGATGTCTCCTGACTGGAATGACTTCCTGACTATTAGCAATGTAAATAAATTTCTAATTTCATTTTTTTGAAGGCAGGAAAGACACTGGTATTCTAGATGTTCTTTCTGCTTCTACACTGGCACCAGTGTGACCTCAACTTCAACAAATGAAACTCAGTGTTTATTATAGAGTAAAGACAATTTGATCTTTTTGATGTGGTCTTTAGTCCTAGACAGGCAACCACCTGAAACTACTCTATAGTTTTGTCTGCTGTCAAAACATGCATTTGTTCTTCTCATGACAGTATTTCTTTGAGTTGCTGCCTTTACAAGAATCTGTGTTATCTAAAGCCCACTGAAGATTAGTTTTTTGTATTCACCTCAGTTGCTGACTTTGGATCAATGCCCAGAACAATAATTTGGGTCCTGACTTGTTGACCTGTTGGATAACATCTGTGTTATCAGGTCTGTTGTTGACCTGACTTGGATAACATCTGTGCCACAGGCCCTGAAAGCATTGCTTCTATTCTCCCTTCAGAATTGTTCAGTGCAACTTCTCCTTGTGGCATCCAAGTGCTCTGTGCATGCAGCTGTGCACCCTGGCTGCAACTTGTGTTGGCTTTAATGTTGCCCTGTATCAGTTGTCCCCTTTCTATTCCAACTCTTTAAACTGGGCTTGAGGATCTCTGCAGAGCTGCACGTACATAGCTCTAGTGAGAGCCTGTTTGGAACCCGGGTTAAAGTTGTTGTCTGTTGCAGCGACCCTTTGACAGCACACTCAAATCGGAAGGAAATAGGCTAGCGACGTTTCTTAACTATGTAAGTACCTCTGTCTTTCTACTGTCTGGGAGCTCGAAATTTGCAGTTATTCTCATTTAATTTTATAGAAAGATGAGCCAGATGCTTTCAAGCGGTTAGGGACTGGAAATCGTGTGGCCACTTTTTTAAACTATGTAAGTATGATGATCCTTTAGCAGCATCTTATTTACAGCTTGTGCAGTTAGTTATTTGTAGAGATTTCCTGGCATCTGGCAGTAGGGATTTCATTATTCTTGCAGCATCAGGTGCTGTCCCATCTGAATTGATAGCATTCTGGTGGTATTTAACCTCAGAGCAGAAAATTCAAATATAGTACCCATCTTCTCCTTTTGGCCACTCTGCTATGGAATCTTTTACTTAATTGGATTCCATGGGGAAGGGGAGAATTTGGCTTATTTCTCAAAGGGAAATACTTGGGGTACTCATGCGGTCTGCTGTTGGAGAACTTGACTATCAGCCACTTAATGTGAGAGTCATATTTTTCCACCACTGTTTGACAGCACTTGATGTTGTGGTCTGTCAGCCTCTTCCTCAGCTGTGTGGCAAAGCCAGAGTTGCTCAGTTGCTCAGCACAGCTGCTGCTTCAACAAATGGAGGGAGGCAGAGCTGATAAATTTGGTGCAACTGGGTTACAAGTGCAGATTTGAAAGATTCATTAGTTGCATGCATTATACAGCCCACAGACCATGTACACTGGAATCCTAAACATTGCTGCCACTGGGAATAATGGCCTTGTTTTCACAGTAGTCTTCTGACACTATTTTATCTATCAATCTATACTCACTATATCTTTAGGATCACCTCATCTTCTGTGTTTAAAATGAGTGATATAATTTAAATATTTTGTCACAGAATTTTAAATTTGATGGCTGACATTGTATTTTGAGAGTGAAATGCAGCTCAAAACAGAACCAGAAACACTTTCAACTTGATAAGGTGGGGAAGGAAATAGTTTTCAAAACAAGAATTGGAATAAGAGGGGTAGCTGTGAAACACTCTGCTGCAAAGATATTTTAATTTTAAATTGAGTTGATCTTTATGTTGTTTGCTTCTTAGAATTTTGGACAAGCCTTGATTTAGAAGGAGCAATACACATCTTCTCTGCCAGTTGTACATGGTCAAAGGCAATTTGCCCCTTGTTTGTCCCATGTAGAACACATAACACATCATACATGTACCAACACCCTTACTAAAAAGAGTGGTTGTGTGGCTAAGACATAAGTATTAACTTGCAAGGCTGCATGCACATGCTTTCTAGTTGGAAAGGGCAAAAACCTGTGCACCTATGGCATCTTATGCCCTTTTATTGTAGGTACCAAGCAGGAGGACACCAGAGTGGTAATAAAATCTGCTTTAAACAGAAATCCAAGTTACAATAGGGATTGTGGGGACTTGGGGAGTGTATTAACAGTAGTTTTAAAATTTGGTGGGAGCTGGATCTGGCTAATTTGTTTCTTTTAATTAGAATCTGACCCAAAGCTTACTGAATTCAGTGGAAATATGTTCTATTTTTAATGGGAGCATTTCCAGGAACTTTAGTGGGTTTTGAGTCAAGTCTAGAATTTACAATAAATCCATTGTTACTGATGAATTCAATAGGGTTTTAAATTCATTCCAGTGTAGAAGGGCAAAGCATAAAGATATACATGGTTTTCTTTAGAGTCACATAGCTGTAGCTGTTGAAGCTTGAGCTGCCTAAAGCACTTGAAATTTCATAAGACTGCTGGTGAACAGCATAGAAACAGTGCCAAAAGAGAGGCTTTCTAATAGTTTGTGTAGTTTTTGAAGTGGTTGACCAAGATGCATAAACTAAATTATGAAAATGAGTTCCAAAGGCATGGTTTCAGTTTGAGGAAACGTGGTTTAAAAGACACTTGTTTTCCTAATTGGATCATGAAGTGGAATGAAATTCTTGAAACCAGCTTACTCTGAAGTCCTCTCTCTTGTATTAGCTTATTAACATTGTAGGTACACAACTTCTAGTGGCTATTTGAAGTAGATGATATATAATCTAGGCAATATATATCTAGACATACATAATCTGGACAAAAGCCTTTAGCTGAAATAAAATCCTTCAGCAGCAGGTGCTGCTTGTTCTGCAGTTTGTGCTGGTTGAAGTACAGTCTCCTCATCAGTGCTGCTTGTAGAGGTGCAAGTGGAAATTTCAGGCCTTGGGGCACTTTAGCTTGTGGGACTGTATAAAAAGCCTTGTAAATGGACAGTTTGTGGACTTTGTTTTCTCAGATGAGCGATGTAGAAGCTGGAGGAGCTACAGTTTTCCCAGATTTTGGGGCAGCAATATGGCCCAAGAAGGTAAAGTCTGTTTATGTGTTTGGGTTTAATCCTTCTCTGTCCAGTTACTGTTCCTCCCTCCACACAGTCCATGTAAAAGTCAGCTGATGTGACAAGTGCACTTCATTGCAGCTGTAGTGATCTTGCAGATTTCAGGGCATCTCCCTTTGTTGGTAATGTATGAAGTAAACAGTTTCTCTGTATAGCTGTTTTTAACAAAGTAAACTTGTGTTCCGTAGAATTCCTCTCTACTCTGAACATGGCTGAGTTAGAATAGGACCAAGGGTTTTTCATGTGCTGTCTATGGTGACCTGTTAAAGTGCTTCCAGCTGCCTGCAGCTGAATCCATAGGCATGCCCCTCCCCTTACTGTAACCTGGTTATATTGACTAGGTTCTGACTAATCCAGATCTAATCTCACTTTTCAGGGAACAGCAGTGTTTTGGTACAATCTCTTCAGAAGTGGTGAGGGGGATTATAGAACAAGACATGCAGCTTGTCCAGTACTAGTAGGGTGTAAATGGGGTAAGTAATACTATTTTAGGAACAAAACCTGAAGGAAGGCTTGTGTATGTAAAGCTGGGGATATACTGACCTTTTACAAAAGCATTTAATAACCTGGGTGTTGCCATTTCAACTACTGGAGTCATTTGGCCATAATGAAATTTCCTGCCATTGATCTCATGAAGTGTTAAGCAGCTGCAGTGTTCAACTCTGGCTTTTCTAGTGAGTTTTTGTGTCAATGGCAGCACAAAGTATAAGACTGCCAATGGGTTTGTGTAATGTATCAGCATCAGAATGACTTGAATTATCACTTCGCTAGAATCAGGTCTATTCCTACAAAGATCTGTGCATAGTTGTAGCTGCAAAGGATGAGAGCTCCTTGCAAGGTAAATAGGAGTCTCTGGACACTAAGAATTTCTGCTTCCTGCTGAAAGCTTCTCAAGCTTCATGTTATCTATTCCCATACCTATATTCCCCCAGCCTCCAAGGTATTCCCCTGGAGTGTCAGAGCATGTTGACTGTCATTGATTGTTGACCAGCCCCAGAATACACTGCTCCTTTCTTCCCCAGCCTTTTGCATCTTTCTGTTTATTTTCCCTTAGGTCAGTAGAGAAGTACAAGCATGGATCCCCAAACTGAGAGATTTTACTTAAAGTATCCATCTAGGTTGTGATGATACCAACACTGGGTACATGGTAATAACTAATTCCAGTTCCCTGTTTCCACAGTTTCAAACAAATGGTTTCACGAAAGAGGAAATGAATTCTTAAGACCTTGTGGGAGAACAGAGGTTGACTGAACTCCAGCCTGCTGCAGACCTTTGTTTCTGTCTCCTTTTCTACTGTTGCTTGTTCCAGTTCATTTCTAAGAAATGATCCATCTTTTTCTCCAAGAGTCCTGGCACTTTACAACAAAAGAACAATAAAATATGTAACACCTGTAAAAGAAAGTAAATGGCATTGTACACATTCTTGTGTTTTGGTTGCGGTTATTTCCACATGTCCCCTGCCTTCCTCTCGTAAGTCTTCCTCTGTAGTAGTGGTGCAAACAGTGCTGTGAGCAATTCTGTTTGTTTCGGTGCTTGGTCTTGTGCCTTTTGTACCTCAGAAGATTTTAGATGTTAATAAATATTTCTTTGAACCAAAGTTGGTTTTTATAAAAACTTGTGTACATGTTGATTTTATTGTATTTCTATGGATCACAAGTTTTAAAGCAAAAATAAATGTTCTTTCCATAAAGTGATTCTCTATTTGGAGTCCTTGATCAGTGCATCAGTGTTTGGTTTTAGCGAACAGTGGGCCTTTACTTTTTCCTCTGAGGGCCTGTTGGATTGTTGCCCTTTTCCTGTAGGAAATACATCATGGTTTTGGACAGTGTTTTGTCGAAACTCCAGTACGCAAGACAGAACTGTTGCACCTTCTATGGAAACTGGAAGGTTGTAATTTGTGTATTGAAACAATAATGTGTCCTGGGAGCAGTGAGGCTGCACATTTTGTGCCAGCGGCAACTGTGGTCTCAGTGTTTTACACTTAGGAGAACCCTTGTCCTGTGGTGTTAACTTTCCTTTTGTGGGGTGCTATCTGTTTTTGATGCAAGCAGTTAAAAAAATCTGAAGCCTTTCAAGAATGTTGATAGTCTTGACAATCCCTGATTCTAAAAGCAGGAATCTGCTGATGAAACAGGGTTTTTTCCACAGGAGTATCTGAACTCAGCACCTATGGAAATCAGTAGGATCAGTAGGCAAGCAAATCTTAATCTACTTTTGTGGCCTGGAGGAGGGTTTTGTCATGCCCTTCAGAGAGGCTGGGAATAATCCTGCCCTGTGATCCTCCTTTGCCCTTTTGCTCTGTTAACATGTGAGTATTGGCCCCAAGCCAACACATGGAGGACTGAAAGGAAGTCCCATTTCTGAATTATTTACGAAGAAATGAGAGTTAATTGCTGAAGTAAAAAAAAGGCAAAAGTTATGGAGAAACAGGTAGATGTTTCAGAAATGTAGGAACTCGGTGTTGGTACCAGGCTCTGCAGGTGAATTGACTTTGGCTCTCTCCCTGGCTGTGTGTTGTTTGGGCCTGACTTCATGGGACTATGGATGACTGCAGGTGAACTGAAAGCCAGAACTGGTAATGGTTGTACAACCATAAGCTAGTGCTTAAAGACATGCTTGGGCGATAGTTAATGTATCAGTGCATGGAACTGGGTTGAGAAAGTGAAAGAAACTTCAATGGCACTGAAACATCCACTTGCAGTCAGGGTTGTCATATGACCAAGGCTGGTTTGCTTTGTGCTTCTGCATTGCCCTGTGTTGTGCAAAGACTGAGTGAGGTAAGCCTTAAAACAGGTGTTGGGTAGGGTTAGAAGCAATTCCCCTGCTGTCCTCTTAGGAGAGACTCGTGGAACAGGAGAGTTTTACATATTAGATATAATAAATGTCATCAATTTATTCTATCAGTATTAAAGCAGTGTGGCTCAGCACTGCATCTTCATGTGCTCTTGTATTTTATATGTGAAAAATTGATTAATTTGAGGGTTATTGCTTCATTTAGATGCAGCATGCACCTGTGCTCATTAAAGCTTTAATTTTTCTGTTAAACATGCACAACTGATGAAGAGAGAGGCCTTGCATTGTCTAGGCAGAGACTTGCTGAGCTTAAGTTGTTAATAATACTGAAATGAGAATCTAGACTTGTAACTAAGCTTTGTGTGAATACTTACAGCAGGTAGCTATAGAAACTGCAATATTTTTTTCCTAAAAGCTTTGAAGACCCAGGACAGCAGAGCTCAATAGCTGCTCTCTAATCTCCCAGGGCACTCCTTTGCTTGCCATGAATTTTGTGGTTGCTGGCTGGCTGTTCAGAATATCTCACTGCTGACCTCCAGTTTTCTTAGTAAAATGTCTCAGCATAACATAAACTTGGGAAATAAGGAGTTTTGCTTTGTAACAAAGTATTCAACATATGACAGTCTTGCAGATGTGAAGAAGTGACGATGAGCCAAAGCCACAGTCTCTGGTTGGAACACTCTGGGTTTCAGTGGAAGGAAGAGGAACCTACTTAGACTTTGTCAACGTGGTATGTTGACAGATACAGTTCACATCAGGACTCTGGCCAGAAACTGCACATCCCACTTCTGAAATAGCATAGTTGGCTGGGAACTACTGTTGTTAACTGTGTGTTATCATACTGAACTTCTAAAGATAATTTTACTTGCTTGTTTTCTCTGGGAAAAATCCTATTCTGTCTTCTCAGTTGTCTTTGATCTTGCTCCCATTTAAAGTAGGAGGTGATGAGTGTGGATGCAGAATTGCTTGAATGCCAAGCTGCTTTTGGTGCTGTGTGCAGGATTTCCTTACTGCTAATCTGTTCTGAAGAGTAATAGATAATAAATGTAATAATTTGAGAGAAAAGAGCATATGTGGCTTGTGAGATTCAGGAACCTCTCAAGCATATTTGTGTAGTCTGTCACATTATACTCCCTATTCTGTCTCCTATCATTGTAGAAGATGACCAGAATATGACAGCCTAAATTTAAGCCTATGGGATAGTTCTTAGACCTAAAACAAAGAAGTTTCAAATGCTGGAGCAAATCAGCCTTTCTGCATCTAGGCACACAGAGTTCCTGCCAGTGTATTACTGATAAGGGAAGTACTTAAGTCTTGTTGAGACTGAAATGGTTTTTCTCCTGACATCATGTATGCTCTTCTTTATTTCACAGCGTTTAAGTACTTAGCACAGATACTGACAGACAGTGCAGAGGCTGACTCTGGACCAGTGGCTACCAGTCACTTTGAAGTGCTTTGGACCTTTTCTGGCCACATCTGGTGGAATTAGCTGGAGATGAGGTCTGCAAGGAGCTGCCCTGTATGACAGATACTGGTGAAGGCAGACACCATATGAGCTCTTACGGAAAGATGGTTTCTTATCTTGTGTAGCTTTTTTAGTCATAGAAGGAACAACCACCCCCAGTCTATGCCAGTAATCCACATCCTGGCCTGAATGCTGCTTAGGTGGATATATACTGTGTCACTGAGCAGTTGTGCAGCCCTCCAGCTGGGTTGGGAAATCACCCAAAACATTCATGTTCAGCTGAGCAGACTCAGTGAAGTGCTTATCATCTTTTTGCCTGCATTAGAAATTACTTCTCATTCCAGTTACAGTAGAAAAGCATGTGAAAACCATCATTCTAATCACCTTAGATGGAAAAACTGTCATCCAGGCTAAAATGTGTAGTGGGAGTGGTGAAAGGGTCTGGCTGGGATGGACACGGGAGGCTGTGCAAGCCCTGGCAGACAGCAGTTGACAGGCTCTGCTTAAAGAGGGGATGATCACATTTATGTTATACAAGACAGTTCTATACCTTGGCTGAGCTGTGGACTCCCTAATGCAGGAAGAGGAAGGGTCCTTTTTCAGTGATGCTAAGTTGTATTTGAGATGAGGGTGGTGCATGTGTGTGTAAAAGGCAGCCTAGGATATAGCTGTCCTCCAAGCCTCTTCTTTCTGTTCTTCCTGCACCCTGAGATGGTGCTGGGCTGGCTCAGCACAGCAGGTGACCTGTCATTAAAGCCAAGCAGTTCAAGCCCAAAACTTACCTCTGCTTGCTAAGGATTTTCCCAAAGACAGACTTTGTTTGCAAAGCCCTGGGAGAAATGCCCTCCAGATATTCTCTAGCTTTCAGAGATGGCCCTTGGCTCCAGCATGCACATCAGGATCTTTCTTTTGAAATTCCTGATGAGGCCTTGAGAGAAAGTCAAGGATAAAACCAAATTGCTCACTTAATGTTAGGATCAGGTGGGTCAAAACCCACTACACAGACGAAGAATTATTTTTCCTTGAAATCTGTCTTTTCTCTCATGCTGTAAGGCCTCTTAACTGCATCAGCAACATGTAGGGGAACTGGGGTTATGGTGCCCTGACCTCTCCTGGCAGCACCTCGCTGTGTGTGGGCATGTGTGACCCAGCAGGCTCTTCATGAGGGGAAGGAGAGAAGGGAGCCTGGTTGAAGTTTGGATTTCCAGCTGCAGGGATGTGACATGCAGGTGGGCAGCCCCATGGCTGCAGCCTGTTGCTCAGGTTAAACTCCTGCCTACAGCCTGTTCTGCTGTGGATCTTTGTGCAGCCCAGCTACCAAAAGCAGCTGTGTAGCTGCTGTTTGCTGGCCAAGGAGAATATGGATGAAGCTATTTGGTGGTGTGTAGTTTTGGGCTAGAAATATACTTTATCAGGTGTTTTGCATCAAGATTTGGGTCAGAAAACAGCAGACCTCATGTGCTGATTTAAAGGACAGGTGTCTGCCAAGGAAGACAGCAACCTCCCTTGGAAAGGAAAATATGCCCCCCTTCCCTCCAAATTATTATAACTTTGAAATTAAGGGGCTTTCAGGCAAAGATATGGGAAAAGGAATAACAGTGCTTTACAAGAATATATATATATGTGACAAGGCAAACAACCACCAACAACAGCAGCAAAACCAAAGCAAAGCAGAAACCCACCACCAGCCTTCTCTCGGCTGTCGAGCACCGTCCCCGTTGGTGCAGTTCCGGTCACAGCCGGCAGGGGCGCTGTTGGCTCCGGCCGGGCAGGGCAGGTGCGATGATTCCCCCGCGGCTGCAGGGGGCGCTGTGGCGCGAGCGCGGCCGCCTCTGTGCAGTGGGTAATGGCGGGCGGGCCGGCGGGAGAGACAGAAAAGGGGATTCCTTTGCAAACCCCCAGCGGCAGCCGGTCCCGGTGCCCCTCCGGATGGCGAAATGGGCTGCAGCAGGAACCTCGGAGCGGCGGCTGGAACGGCAGGGACGAGCAGACTCCGGGGTGGCAAACAAAATGTAGCAGAAACTCCGCAGCCATAGCAGGAACCGCGGGGCCTCGGGCAGACACGGGGTATCGGGTTAAAGTGTAGCGAAAAACCTGAAGTAGCGGCGGAAGACAGTGGGGCTGGGCAGCAGCAGCTGGGCTCCCTCGAAGGGGCTCGGGGCTTGGGGTCCCAGGTTTTCCCATGGGGCACCCCAGTAGAGGGTGACGGTCCTTTTCCAGTGAGGTTGGGTGTTAAAAATGTCCCAGTTCAACAGCTGCTCTTAGGAGCAGAGGCTCACCCACAGTAGGAGAAGCAGTGGGAGGACAAAAGCTCCACAGTGGCAGCGAATCCTCTGGGGAGCAGCAGTCCAGCACCAAACGCCATCTGTCTCCACTCCATTCCTGAGAGAGAGAGCGAGGAGCCGAGCCCAGCCCCTCACCCCCAACCCAAAATCTCGTGGTATCTCTGCCCTTCCCAAGAGAAAACCCCCCAGCTAACAGAGTAGCCAGCTGCACCGTTCCCCCTCATCTTCCTCCCAGCCACATCTTTTGTTCTCTTAAGTACCGGTCGTTATCATCTCTTAGGCAACAAATGGGACAAAATTCCCTGAGAGAAAGAGGAAAAAAAAGGAAAAATCCTAATCTCCAACACCTCAGTGTGCCTCAGGGTAATCTCAGATATTTCTGACTTCTTGTTTCTTGAGAAGCTTGAGAAGTACTTAAAAAATTATTCCTTTTTTTTCCCTGAAAAGGGCAGGGTTCTGCCCCTTTCCTCATGCCGTGATAAGGGATAGGCTTTGGGGGCAGCAGTGCCTCTGACTTTGCTTAGCTTACCCTTGGAACATCCTTGTACTTCTGCTTCCTGGTGTTTCAACTCTCGGATGATGAAGAGGAGAAGGCGAGTTTCACTGCATTGGCATATTGGTACACTTTTGTTGAAAAACAGGATACCTTGGTCTGGGCAGGGTCATCTCTGACCACAGGCTTGAATGGGGTTTCTCCTCAGTGTGCTCTGCTTGAGGCCCTCACCTGCAAAGCAGGGACTGGACTCAAGGATGCCTTTTTTGCCTCATGCTCCAGTGTGAAGGTGGGAGCCCTGCAACTTCTGAAACTTGAGGATGTTGTAAAGTTATATAGGAGTGAGCTGGGTGAACACCAGCATCCCCTTGTGTAGTTGCTGATTGTTTAGGGTGTCGGGCACTTCATCATTCCTTGTAGCTGCAGAGTGTTATAAATAAGTACACCCAATTTAAAACAAGTATAAAATTTATTTCGTGTTCGAGAATTCGTACATGCAATGCCACGATCGAAAAGGAGACAGTGCCAAGCCCGGGATTGGTACTGGGTGAACACAGGTCTGACCTCTTCCGCGTCAGACCTCCCTCTGTTCACATCGACTGTTTCCAACAGCTTGGTTTTTGTACAGTTTTTCCCATAAAGTCTGGATCCCGGGTATTGTTTTTGCCCATCAGTATATTCATGAAGCATGCTATTCATAAATCTGAGGTGGACAAAAAGCATCCTGCTCTTGATTAATCACTCATCACCAGAGGATGTTATCTGATGGCTCATAATGTTCCATATCTTGGTTTTCGATCCGGTCGTTAACACCTGAGCTGGGAGGAGTTCCTCGGAGATGGGTTCATCAGCTCTGCCGGGAAGCTCTTTTTGAAACTGCAAATTTCAGGAGCCAAGCTCAAATGTTTTCTTTGAAAGGTCATCAGTTCTCTGCAGCCTTGTTTTGGGATGTAAATCCGTCTCCGCTGGAGGTTAAGATTTTTCTCTGGGAAAGCTTCTGGTTATTTTAAACTTAGTTATAACATACATTTCGATACTACATATTTGAGCACGAATTTCCTGCTTTTATTTATAACAAGAGGATATTGCTGTCAGTGTCTATATCTGCAAAGATGATGGAAGATTGATGTATCACATTGCACATTCAGACCTGATGAGATCTCATGAACTTTCTGAATTTTCTCTGCTTGTCTGGGCTGGGGTGGAGTGACTCACCCGCCAAGGTTCAGCAATCCTGTGACCACATCCATTTGTAGACCTGGACAAAGTCTCCAAGTGATTCATCGCCTAGAAGAGGAGCTGGCTGATCCTGGCACTTATCCCATCTTCTGCAGAAGATGAGTTGGGTCCATGGGGCTCATTCCTCTGGTCCTGGAGCAGCTGTGTGTGATTTGGTTTGAGAGTGGCAGCTGCAGTCAGCTGTGAGCATTACCCACCTGCACTCCAGGTGTGCACCAGCCCCAGTGGCATCACTGAGCCCTCTGTGGAGGGTGCAGCCACTGCTGCTGCACCACGAGTAGGCCGGCAGTGAGAGCTCACCTCCTCCTACTACAGTATGGTTTTGCTTGTTTCTGCAGTGATTTCCTCCACTTAAATTTTGAGTGGGCACAGACAAATGAAATGTTTCTGACTCAATGAAGTATGGGAATCTGTGAGACTTAATACCATCTGTGGCCTTAGGCTGTTACTTCCTAACAAGTGTTAATTTACTCATGTTCTCTGCTCTCACTTTGCCCCCACATATGTATTTTGGTAGGAGAAACACTGCAAAATGTGTCACTCACCTATTACTGCCGGATGGAGGCAATTGCTGGCTGTGCTGTCCCCAGCCTGCAGGATGTCACTCTGCTAATATGGAGTCAAGTCTGGCTCTTGCAGGTGTGATAGATGAGGTAATATTTTGCTGCAGCCAAAAGCTTATTAGGTAAAAGAATGAAAGTTGTTGGTTCTGTGTGTTGTTCTTTATGGTTTGGATTTGTTCTAGTAATTTGTTGGGTGTTGCAGTGAGCTGGGAAAGGGGCGGGGCTGAAGACCTGAACAAAAAAGGAAGGAGGATGAGAGAGGGGAGGGGACAGAAAAGTAGGCGGTCTGGAGAGAATGTAAGTTCCCGAGTACCCAGCCAATGGGAAAGGGGACAGGGCCATGCAAGGGCCTAATGTGTTTCTAGCATGGCTTTCTCCAGCTGCTCTAGCAGTTGGGAACACATGCTCATGTTCTGGACGTGTTGGTTACAGTTGGATCCCACCTTCTCCGCAGCTCAGTCTCTCACAGGTCTTGCTCCAGCTCAACTTAGAAGGAGGGAGCTATTTCAAATTAGCAGACAATCTGAGGTAATTGAGCTCTTATTCATGTAGTTTTATCCCTGCCAAAATAAATGATGGAAACCTCTTAGCAAGCCCATTGGCCAGCTGAGGCTCTGCTCACTGACCAATCCCCCCCATGTATGCTCCATACGCAGAGAAGAACCAGCTGGGTACAGCAGCCTGGTCTGACACATTTTTGGGCACTGTCATTGCGTGGAAATGTCCTACTATGTCACATTCAAGCAAGAAAGAGTTTGTACATCACATAATTCATTTAAAAGAAACTATTCCTGCATTGGCACGTTGCCTAGAAATTCAGACTGCTTAATGACTCAGGTTTGTACCTGTGCAAAATGAGCATCTGAATTGTTAGATGCTCCCAGCTTTGAATATTCCTTCCCACAAGAGCTTCTCTGTGACTGCATTGCCCATGACAGAAGAACACTGACAAAAAAAGCTCTTTGAGTCAGAAGTTTTGCACAGGCTGCATTGCTGTTGTTTTCATCTCTGTGTTTTGCTCTGAGTAAATAATAGCTTGGATTTTCAAGAAAATTAGCCTGGGTTTACTCACAGGAAAGAGGAAATGACAAGCTGGAGTTGGTTTTGAAGAGGTACAGAGAAAACATTTGTACAACTTTGGGTGCATTTAAAGGTGGAGGGGAGCAGCCGTGGACTGCATCTTTGGTGAGCAGAACCACCTCTTATAGCACCAGGTGACATTACAGCAGTGTGTAATGCATCCAAGGTCCTTAAGCTGCTGTGGACTAACCAGAACCCCACGGCAGCACTCCCAGAGATGGAGTCAGAGCTAATGGAAGCTTTTGCATGAATTCAAAGTAGTATTCCCATCCTTGTTAGTTGTGATTTGTCCCCAGTGGTCCCAGGCAGCCAAAGTGTAATAAATAAATGGATAGCCAAACTCGATAATATAAAATAACATAAATTTATGGAATGGCCGAAATATCGGAAACGCGATGCCACGATCGAAAAAGTCACAGTACCAAGCCCGGGATTGGTACTGGGTGAACGAAAGTCTAGTCTCTATCGTACCAGACTTCCCTAGTTCACAACAGCTGCTTTCTGCAGCGGGCTTATATACCATTTTTCGCGGAGAGTCTGGAATCTTGGGGATTAAGTTTTATTCAACATATTTATGAAGGAGTTCTATTCAAAGAACTAAGGTGGACAAAAGCTCGTCCCGTTTTTGATTAGTTTTTCATTACTGGGGAGCATTATCAGATGTTTCCTGATGTTCCATATCTGGGTTCCGATCTGGCCGTTAGCACATAGCCTGGGAGGAGTTCTCGCACATCTAGGTCGTTAGCACTTGTCCTTGGGAGGAGTTCTCGCTGATATGGGTGCCGAGAACTCCTCCTTGGAGATGTAGATTTCCAGGTGGTGTTGGATGCTATCTCAACGTGCTGTCTGGTGTTCATGCTTGTGTTTTTCGGATGCAAATTTCTTCCCAGCAGAGTTGATGTTCTCCTTTCTGGACAGGAGTTGTTCCTTTTCGATGTAAAGTGACCGTTCGGCGGGTGTTCGAGTGCAAATGTTAAACGGGGCCGAGACTACACCCAGCTCAAGGCGAGCTCCGGGGTTTTGAAATGTAAATGTCCCCTCGGGCGAAGAAAGCACGATTCTGGGAATCGCGCTCGGCTGTCTCAAGAACTCCCCCCCCCAACACAGGACCCAGTATACAGTTTAATATCATGATATTTTATATCTGAGCGTGAATTAACCGATTCACTTATAACAAAAGCAAGCACAGGTGTCAAGGAGAATCACCCCTGTGAGTACCAGACCTTTGTTTCTGCAAACAATTTAATGATGAAACGCCATTTTTAAGTTATATCTGGGAAGCCACAAATTTGAAGTTCCAGACAGATCAGAAGCTTCTTACTAGCCCTCATGCAATCAGTGCCTCTTTTTGACACTTGGCATTCAGTTCTGCCAAGGTGCTGCTCTGGCTGGTTGCACTTTCATGTCTTTCAGAAATAGCAGTTCTGAGTTCAGGAAGTCTGAAGTGTGTCTTGTACCCACTGGGAACTTGGATTTTACAAAGTCAAGAGCAGGACTGGGTCTCTGCCTCATCTCTCCTGGGTATTTTAGTCCAAGATTTGACTTCGTCTTTGATATAAACGAATTCGAAAGATTTCAGCAGTATAATATTGAACATTTATTAATAAAACAAAGACAAAAGACAGCGCTGGGCACTTAGCTCATTGCCAGAGGCGCGCTTTCATTCATTCTATTGAGAATTTAAGTACCTTCTCTAACTGTTATATATTCATTAAGCTCAGAAAGTAATTTACACCTCACTTAGCTTCCCCCCTTCTTGATCTCTGCCCCCTCCTGCCAGCACGGCGCCTTCTCAGGTCTTCTGGCTTCTCTCAGGATTGGGAGCAGAGACCCTCCCTTGGTGTAGCTGACAGTTTCTTTGGGGAGGTGTGAATTTTGCAAAATAACACGCTTCCTGAGAAGTTTGTGGCTTATTTCCTAAATTTATCTCTTTAACATGCCTTGTTCTTCGGCTCTGTGGTTTTTCAACTTAAAGCCATTTATTATCATGTACTTATTACTATGTTTTCTAACATATTACAATTACTTTGAGGTTACAATACAGTCCAACCTTATTCCTACTTAACTATATTTTATTTTAACACTATTTTGCATAATACATTATCACTACTGTTATAAATGAATTAGTTAATTCATGCTCAGATATGAAATATCATGATATTAAACTGTATACTGGGTCCTGTGGGGGGGGAGAGTTCTTGAGACAGCCAAGCGCGATTCCCGGAATCGTGCTTTCTTTGCCGAGGGGACATATACATTTCAAAACCCCGGAGCACGCCTTGAGCTGGGTGTAGTCTCGACCCCGTTTAACATTTGCACTCGAATGGAGGACGGGCTCAGGCTGAATGCAATACCACACCTGCCGAACGGTCACTTTACATTGAAAAAGAACAACTCCTGTCCAAAAAGGAGAACATCAACTCTGCCGGGAAGAAGTTTGCATCCCAAGAACACAAGCATGAAACACCAGATAGCACGTTGAGATAGCATCCAACACCACCTGGAAATCTACATCTCCAAGGAAGAGTTCTCAGCACCCATATCGGCGAGAACTCCTCCCAAGGACAACTGCTAACGACCTAGATGTGCGAGAACTCCTCCCAGGCTATGTGCTAACGGCCGGATCGGAACCCAGATATGGAACATCAGGAAACATCTGATAATCCTCCCCAGTAATGAAAAACTAATCAAAAACGGGACGAGCTTTTGTTCACCTTAGTTCTTTGAATAGAACTCCTTCATTGAATATGTTGAGTAAAACTTAATCTCCAAAACTCTGAACTCTGCGCGAAACATAGTATATAAGCCCGCTGCAAAAAGCAGCAGTTGTGAACAAGGGAGGTTTTGGCGCGATAGAGACCAAACCTGCGTTCACCCAGTTCCAACCCCGGGCTTGGAACTGTGACTTTTCGATCGTGGCATCGCGTTTCCGATATTTCGGCCATTCAATAAATTTATGTTATTTTATATTATCGAATTTGACCATCGTATTTATTTCACTACTAAATGTTAAATCCATATTTGCGAAAGCCAACTTTTATCACTCATTTTTCACAGTCTTCCAGCACTGTCCTGCTCCTGCCATCCTGGTGAGATGCTGCCAGATGGGGTTTGTCTCACCCGGGGCCAGGTGTCTCCTTAGGGAGGAGGAAGGATGGAAACACTGATGGAACAGCAAATAGCTTGGAAAATACCCCTCCCTCCCTCCATTACATCAGAAAAGGCAGAATCAGGCTGGGGTGAGCAAGTGCACAGTGGTCCACCTAACTGTGGACAAACCCTTTCCTCACTTTTCACGGCTGTTCTGTGGCAGCTATCTGTTTTTTACTGAATGTTGGGGTTTTAGGAGTTCTCCTTTTGTTTTTCTTTTTCTCTTAAAGAATTTTCCCCATATGTGTTGCTAGGAGACATATTACTGGGTGCTTATCAGAGACAAAAAGACCTGGCCACAGGGGGAGGGGTCCAAGTGGCTACCCTCCTTTACCTGAGGTTTTCTTGTGTAGAGTGGAGATGCTGCGAGATCTGAACTGGGAAAAAGGGGCTGGGTACAGCCCCTAGCTCTCTTGTTCTCCCGGCATTCAGAGGGGAGAGAGGCTGCAGTTACTGTACGGAGAATTCGTTGCTGGTGCGGGGTCCTGCTGTGAAAAAAAAGCTCACTAGATTCAAAATTTTAACAGTTTATTGATAGACAATAGGGGACAAGTGATAAAAATCATCTAAGAAAGCAGAGGTGTTACAGCGCTGGGTGCTCTACTACAGACAGGGTATAGAGCGGGGAAGTACAGTTTTTATACTCTCAGTGATTAACATAACTCCTCCTTAGCCCCGCCTCCTTGAGGTGTTCTTATTAGCTCGTTGTTACCCAATGGTAGTCTCCCAGCTGCTGAATATGCAATAAGCATTAACACCCATTTCCCTCCCCTTAACACAGAACCCTTAACCAGAACATATAACAATTAACTAGAGTACATAGCAATTAACAGTAACAATTAACTCACTCTCATAAACCTTTACAAAAGCCAACCTCATTAGCTGTATTCATATCACTGCCTTCTGCTGCCTTCCTTCTACCGTGAGTGGAGCTTTCTCACTGGAGTGGCTGTTGCACTGGGACTCTATTTAACACCCTACCTCACTAAAAGAGGGATCTTTTCACCAACTGCTCTGGTACCTCAGGGAAAACCCCAGGATGCCAAGCCCGCCTTTCCCTGCCCCGCTGGGAGCCGGGCCATGGCTGCCCCGCCCCCACCGTTCCTTTGCCATTGCGCTGAGCCTTCGCTACACTGTAGCCCTGCACCCCCTGCCTGCCGAAACGTCCTGGGCTCCCGCTGCAGCTCCGGAGTTTGATACATCCCGTCTACCACCCGGGATTTTGTGCTAATCCCTGCTGTTCCAGCCTGCTGCTCCCGAGGGTCCGGCTGGGCAGCGGGATCAGCTGCCCAGGGGGGTTGTGAAGCAAGCTTTTCTTTCGTCCCTCCCGGGA